>LNAC01000104.1:1818741-2001328 GCA_002007465.1 Ailurus styani | reverse complement strand
AAAAAAAAAAGTAGCTTCCCATAAACCATCCTAAATTTTTGCACATTGTTACGGAAAGATGTGGAATGTAGACAAGTAGAAAAAATGAAAATTATCAGTAACCCTGCCTTGGGCAAACACCCCAATATCAACCAATTTATTGTTGGGACATTAAAAATTAAATGTAAGCTATTTAGAAATTAGATAATGAAACCTTATTTCAAACCTTACAGAATGCAGCCAAAGATACATAGAAAAAAAAGTAACCTATAGCCAAATAAATTTATTAGAAAATAAAAGAGACTGAAAACTAACTAACTAATGCTTTCAACCTAAGAGGATAGAAATAGCTCAATAATATTCAGGACCATGCTTCTTTCTCTGTGTTCCCTCAAATTCCACTCCCAATGAAACAAGTTATCATATTTCACCTAATCTAAATACTTGATGAACATTTGTCACCTCAGCATCCCCCTGCCACTTCCTAGTTCATACACTTATCCTCACACAGCTACTAAGAAAATTTAGAATCAGCTTCTTGGTCGTCAATTTCTACTTATTCCAAAATAATTTCCAAGCCCTCACCAGAAAAAAAAGAAACTATGAAATCTTTTGCAGAAGCTGAGAGAAGACTTCAACTGGAGAGCTATTCCAGAAGGATGATCCTAGATTGGAGATTAAATTTGGTATGTATGTCAGCATTCTCTAACAAAATTGCAATGTAAACAATCAACAGGATTTTTTAACATGAAATCAGACATAAGAATAAGATATTTTTGAAAAGAATAATGAGTGAACACTTGCTCTATCAGATAGCAAAACAGATTAATTAAAACAGCATGTATTGATGTAGAAATGTAAATATAGATCAGTTTTTATTTAATCTACTCAAGAGTCCATATGGATATGAAAGTATAATTAGAAGTATAATATATAATAAAGGTGGCATTTCAACTCAGTGGGTTAGGATGAATCATTAAATAATTGGTGTTGACAGAACTTGCTATCAATTTAGACCAAAAAATGAAAGTCAGACACTTAGGTCATATCATTCTTGGAAATAAATTCCAGGTGGCTAAATTTTAGAAGAAATGTGGATAATATATACTATTTTTAAAAAATTAAATACATCTATTTGCAGAGGTGCTATGTATCATTTTGAAGTTTGTGCTTTGCAAAGATGATGCTGGCCCAGGAGTATAAATAGGGAATGACATCCAGCTTTGTCCCTGCTTGTCAAGCTGACTGCCATGGTTCTCCCATCTTTTCCTAATTTGTCTATTCAGGTAGGGAATCTATGTATTTTGCCACCAGAACAGAGTATCTCTTCTAATTGGCACAAAAACCTATCTGCTAGCAGTAACCAATAAATAGTAGTTAACAGTAAATTGGTAATTTGTAGATACATAAATGCTTTTTTAAACACAAATGGTTGCTATAAACTGAACGTGTCCCTCTGAAATTCATATGTTGAAGTCCTAACCCCTAATGTGATAGTGTTTGGAGATGAGGCCCTTGGGAAATAATTAAGTTTAGATGTGGTCACGAGGGTAGGTCCTCAGGATGGAATCAGTGTCCTTAAGAAGGGACACCAGAGAGCTACTGTCTCTCTCCGCACCTATAGGCACAAAGCAAGAAACCACTTGTCCATAAGCCAGAAAGCATTCTCCCCAGAAACTCACCATGCTTACATCTTGATCTTGGATTTCTAGTCTCCAGAACTGTAAGAAAATAAAATTCTGTTGTTTAAGCCACCAGTCTATGGTACTTTGTTATGGCAGCTGGAGCTAATACAATAGTATTATATTACAAAATATATTGGGTTTTTTGTTTGTTTTTGTTTTCGTTCTTAAACTCATTTTTTTGCATAGTTATATAGAGATAGTATGTATGCATATGAATCAATAGACAACTGATAACAGGACTTCTAGAGAAGACATTGATGAGAGTAGTGATCAAGGGACACTTTTGCTTTAACCTCACATTTTTTATTTTTAATAAAAATGTCCTCATTATTACATGTTTTATCTAAAATATTAAAATGGGTATTAAGGAGGGCATGTATTGCATGGAGCACTGGGTATTATATGCAAACAATGAATCATGGAACACGACATCAAAAATTAATGATATACTGTGTGGTGACTAACATAAAATAATAAAAAAAGAAATAAGAAAATATTAAAATGCTTAAATATTTTTTCAAAGATTTTTACTTATTTGAGAGAGAAAGAAAGCACACAAGGAGAGTGAGAGGGAAAAGCAGACTCCCCACCAAGTAGGGAGCCTGATGCAGGGCTTGATCCCAGGACCCCGGGATCATGATCTGAGCCGAAGGCAGATACTTAACCAGCTGAGCCACCCAGGTGCCGACAATGCTTAAATATTTTGAGAAATTAAAAATTTAAAAATTCAGTTGATAGTAATCACTTATATTTAATGTTTGCTACATTCAATACCTATTTAATCCTTGCAATACTCTTATGAAGTAGACACTAGTAGATATGTCTTTATTGTACAGACAAAGAAATTTAAGCACAGGGAAGTTGAATAACTTCCCTAAAGTCACATAGCTACAAAGAATAGAGCCAGGATTCTAATGTCAACAGCCTGATTAAAGAACCTTCCCTCTTAACTTCTCTAGCATGTTCAGAAAGAAAATAGGGAAATGAGGAGGTTAGTGTAAACTTTGGGAAAAAATAATTTCAATAAAATAAAATAGCTCTTGACTATAGGAAATGAACTGAGGGTTCCTGGAGGGGAAGTGGGTGGGAGGATGGGGTAACTGGGTGATGGGCATTAAGGAGGGCACTTGATGGAATGAGCACTGGGTGTTATATGCAATGGATGAATCACTAAATTCTACCTCTGAAACCAATAATACACTTACATGCTAATTAAATTTAATTTAAATAAAAAGTTTAAAAATGAGGGCAAAATAGACATTATAACTGAGAAGGGAAATATAATTAATAAATAAAATGAATCATTGTATCTTTTTATGTTGGACCACATGAAACTGCCAACACTTAACCATTTCTGACCTGCAGAAAAGGAATTTTCTTTTGGTTTGACCTAATCTATCTGCTAATTTATGAATATTGTTTTCAAGATACTTAGAGTTAAAAAAATAGAAGAAAGTAAACAATATAAAATTTTAAACCTGCAAGGCCATGTGTGTGTATTTTTAATAGATCTGGAAACTGTTTCAAGCTTTTTTTCTGATATGAAAAAAAATGTGCCTCCAGTTAAAAAATCAAACATGAAATTTGTGAACTGTATTTCAGTAGTAGAGAAAAAGGAATTAGCCAAATTTCTTAGTGTCAGGGTGTTTATAAAAGAACACAAATTCTGGTTCTTGCCAGAAGCAAAAGCTACCAGCAGTTTTTACACGTTGAACTCCATCTCCCTAAGTCCCAGAATGAGGACAATGCTTTCATCTACAACACTATCCAAAATTTTCTGGGAACTATTTCTTGTTATATCATATTATTCTGTTATTTTAATGACCTTCCTCACTGATTTCCCACTGGCATGCAAGTACTGGACTCATGACAATCCAAATCTACAACACTTCACATGAGTTGAACATACAGATCATAGACCCCTAAAACTTGATAGCTCACTTAGCCCTCGGAAGCTATTCAGTTCAATTTTCCAAAGAACAAAGCAGAGCCTCATAGAGGTTAAATGAATGGTTTTGGCCAAGTCATACACTATTCCAAGAAGATTTAAGACTAAAACCCCGGTCCCCTGGTTCCTGGTCCTTAGTACTCTTTTTGCTATGTGTGAGATGCCTATTTTTTCCTGTTATGTAATGCAGATTAATCTGATTTTCCTTTTCTTCTTTTCAACTGGAGTTCTGAGTCAGCTAATCTTGATGATTATTGAAACAGGAAGCAAAAGACTGAAATGGCTCTCTAATAAAAGAAACTCCCTGGCTATGAGGGGAGATTCTTTCTATTAGAAGCATGTCTGCTGGATGCTGGGACCTATCTGTTTGTTCTCTTTTTCCCACCCTCTTTAAGTCCTGTGGCTCTCTGGTTTCCCCAGCATAGCTTCAGACTCTCCAACCAGCCTTTTTCTCCACCCACCATTGTCTTGGTCTTTAGTGTGATTTTTGTCTCTGACCCATGGCATGACCTATCTGCTGGTATCCACTTTATCTTGGTTTGTGCTTTTTGGATGCTTTCTCGTTGGCTGTTTCACCTCTTAGCCTAGAACCTTGGCTCTGCTATATTATCATTTGTCTCCATAATAGATTAAACTGAACTCTAACATCCTGAGATACCTAGAAAATGATGTAAATTTCATGCAGAGAATCCTTAGTATTTGCCTGGCATCTATGTGGAACTCCAGATTTACTCTGCAAGCTTGGTGACTAGAATTTGAGATAATTGTCCCATGCCTCACAAAGGAAGCTTCCTAGATACAAGTGAACTTTGTTGTATAAAATGGTTATGTCTTCCAAGCTTATGTATCAGTCTAAGGAGTAATTCTTATTTTGTGTTTATTTTTTTAAAGATTTATTTATTTAGAGAGAGAGAAAGAGAGAGAGAGTGTGGGGAAGGGTCAGAGGGAGAGAGAATATCCAAACAGATTCCTGCTGAATGCAGATCCCAACATGGGGCTCAATCTCACAAGCCATGAGATCAGAACCTGAGCTGAAACCAAGAGTTGGAGGCTTAACTGACTGAGCCACCCAGGCACCCCAAAAGGTAACTTTTAAATAGACTTTATTTTTAGCAAAATTGATCAGGAAGTACAGAGTTCCAGGCAAGGTTTTTTACATTGACTAACAGTAAGTTTTTGTGGTTTCTGTTATGAAACAAAAGAGCTATTCATAATTTATCTTTTGTGAAAATCTATTCAGAAGCTAAGTAAACTAGATAACTATTCCAGTTACCAATTTATTGTCTGGCACAATGTTAAGCTATGTCAGAAAGGGGTACTGGAAAGATCCTGAAGGAGGAAGAGGTTTTCTTTCCCGGTTCCAATGTTTACCCCTTCTTGCTCCTGCCATATGGCTGCCTGCTGCATGTGTGGGCAACTTCCATTGGCCCCTGTGCCTATGGAGTTCCAATGGCACCCAATGGTCAGTTTCCCATCAAATTTCAGAGGCACTCCCATTGTCAGATTATCACTGAGTTTTGCAAGCATCCCAATGGTTGTCTTCCAGCTTTGGCCTCCTACACTCAGACAGGACGTTTCCTGCTTGCCCGGTGACTATGACCAAGTTCTGGTTAAGCGCATCTAAAACCTTCTCCACCATGCATTGGGCTACAACCATGCCTTTACAATGAGGTCTGAGTCTTAAACTTGTGGGAGGGAGGGTGGCTTCCATATTCATTTCTTCTATGGGAAACTTCCTTCAGCCCTGGGGTTTTCTTTAAAGTTCTCTTTATCTCTTTATGTAAGAGAGGTTTTCTATCAGAATTAGTAATTCTTTATCTTAAACTTTCCCTATTCAAATTACTGTGTTGTCTCTGGCTCCTCGCTGACACTGATGGATATGGTAAACTTGGAAAAGTGATTTTAATTTCTCAGGGTACTCATTCATAAAATGAGGACACTGGGTTAGTTGACCTCAAATGTCCTTTTCAGCTCTAAAATTACACTATTCCAAGAAATCCTCTGTGTTTTCCTACATAAGGTGCATTCTAAGAATACTAGAATGAACTGCGTACACAGTATACTTGTGCATTGTCTTCCCCGGCCATAATCACAGTAAATGGGTCTCCCTTCTTTTTTCTTTTTTTTTAAGATTTTTACTTATTTGACAGAGAGAGAGGTCACAAGTAGGCAGAGAAGCAGGCAGAGGGAGAGGGAGAAGCAGGCCCCAACTGAGCAGGGAGCCCGATGCAGGGCTTGATCCCAGGACCCTGAGATCATGACCTGAGCCGAAGGCAGAGGCTTAACCCACTGAGCCACCCAGGCGCCCCAATGGGTCTCCCTTCTTATCTGAATAATGGTTTCCACCTTCTAGGTCAGCATATTAAGTCACAGCAGCAACCAGTATCATTTCATGCACACGGTGGGCAATCAAATACTATGAAATCATCTGTGAGGGTTTTAACTCGGAAGCTATTTAAGTAACTAAATGACAAACTAGAGATTTGTGCATGAATATGAGAGACTAAAATACATTATAAGTATCATTTTATCTATTTGTGAATATAAATATTGTAAGAACACATTAAATATAGAAAAATGCTCCCTCTGATACGGTTTACCCTAAACACCTCCATTACTATGCAATTTAGGATTTTTCTTTTACCTTTCTCTGTCTTTCACTGACTGTTCAGCCATTACTTTCTTCAGTTCTTCCAGACGCTGAAGATCTCTTATTTCCACTTCTTGCCACTTCTGTTCTTTTTTAGCCCAGTATTTTCTTATCTATAGTATAAATGATACATAAAATTTAAATTAACAACAGGTAAGTCCAAATGAAGAGAAAAGTTATAACAACATATCCCCTGGTTCATATAGTCAATATTAAACTTAATGGCACTTTATCTTTTTTCGTTTCTTAGATCTGCCTACAGTATATTGACAACAGAAAAAAAAATAAATGAAAACATGAAGGTACATGTCCTGAGAAACTGCATGGTTTAACAACTTCTGAAGTGGAAACATAACTTATGCTGAGATCTGAAGTTTAAATCTATGGCTAAAATAATCGACTTTCAGAGAACCACAATAGAAGCATGTTACTGTCTCTAAAGTCTATGATCTACCTGTTACTCAAGAATATTTTTATCCTGTTATGATAATGCGGTCTTTAACAAATATAGCATTAAACCTATTTTTACTTTAAAAGCATGAGTTTATTTATGCTAATGGACAGCAGGATGTTGAAAGCTTTATGCTTCTGGGGAAGTGGCAGGAGATAGGTGGGAGGAAGGAGGAGAAGAAAAAATTAGCAGGGTTGTGATATATAGTAGCTCTGACTTATGTGGTAAAATAAAGGACAAATTTATCAAGCTCAAAAAGGTGAGAGCATTGTTCTTCCTAGACCTGTTTTACTTCCCTTCTCTGGAAATGGAGGCAGACTGAGAAAACTGAAAGTACTCATAGGGATTTTCAAGGGGGATGAAACCATTATTCAGGGTTCCCCTAGGTCCCCAGGTGGGGCAATTGAAGTTAATGCTTATTTGACAGAGGCCCCTTCAACCACTCTGGCTTGTCGTGTTGTGTGTGACTCAAGAGACTGGATCTTGCCGGCAAAAGCAAGTACCTCAACGGTGAATGATAGTGAGTGACTGCCAGCAGAAGGTCTGTTGTGGAAGACACTAATCAACATGCTTGTTTCTCTCCCCCACTAGACTTCAGAAAATGTGATTTATTTTGGCACTTCCAACATTAACTAAAGGGTCTAGGCCATAATATATACCTAAAAAACATTTGGTTGCTGAATGAATTATACAATTATAGAAACTTACATCAAATTTATGGTTTCAACTGAATCTTCATTGATAACCAGCATTCCTTTTATGAATTCCTGATTAATACCTCTTATTCTTGTGTCTATATTCTAAAACCTGTTCACTATGTTAAGCTCCATAATTACCTCTCCTTCTTCACTTTTATCGGGAAAAATGGAGGCTCTAAATGATACCTTTCTTGATGTCTTGCCCCTCAGAAGAAGAGATGTCTTTCCTTTGTACAAGACGGGCTCCAGATCCTACTCCCCAATTCCATCTTCTCTATAACTTTACTCCATCATCTACCTCTCTTCCCCTTGTACCTTTAGTCTCTTGGTCTGTGCTGCTTCCTTCTCCTCACATGGAAATATGTACAAATCTCACCCATTTACAAAATTTAAAATAACTTTCTTTAGATCCCCAAGACTGTCCCTTCATTGTTCCCTTTTCAGTCAAGCATCTTAGAATACTTACTGTTTTTGAATTTCACACCTATTTTATTTCTCACCCATGACATTTCTACCTCTGCCTTCCCACCACATTCACTACTCTCTCCAATGACATCTAAATGAGAAAACTAAATGATCCTTTTCAATCCTTAATTTACATAATGTCCCTGTGTATTTAATTCTGTCAACGCTTATCTATAGTCTTAAGATATTACTGACTTTGGCACTCATTTGTTCAACAAATATTTATTGAACACATGCTTTAAGACAAACACTGTGCTGTATACTTGGGATATGATGCTTAAAGAGAAATAAAGTCTCTGCCTCACAGAGCTGGGACTTGTAGAAAGAGAGAGAGAGAAAGAGAATAAATACGTAAATGAATGAACAGAGTATTACATATGAAGTCGTAAGAAGGAAATAATTATAGTAATGATTTAGAAATTTTCGGGTAGAATTTTTGTTAGAAGGCATATTTTTGTAATGACATTTGAATCAAAACTTGAAAGATTATTGTGAGAAAATCATTGTGAAACAATGAGGGTGATCACCGCAGAAGTGGGAGCTCTAGGTGCATCAGCATTGAATAGGAAAGACCTTGTGCATTTTCAGGACTGGGAAGAAGTCAGTGCAGCTGAGCATGTGGTATGAGTTAAGGATGGAGGTGAGATTGAGAAGCCAGTGGGGGGGCTAAGTGATTAGGTGAGGATTTAAGGTCTAGAAACAAGGAAAAGCTATTGAAGAATTTAAAGCAGGGAGTGACATGATCTGACTTAGATTTTTAAAAGGTAGTTCTGGATATTGGGTGAAGAATGGATACTAGAGGAGCAAAGGAGAAATAAGGAGACCAGATAGAAGAATAAGGCAAAAATGATCACTTGGACCAGGAATGAAGGGAAGTGTGCAGATTTGAAATGGCTTTTGAGTGGAACCAGACTGCTCACTGAGGGACTGGATATGAAGTTTGAAGAAAAAGGGAATCAAAGATGATTTCTGGATTTTTGCTAGAGCAACAAGTTGAATAATGATACAAATAACTGAGATGGAAGACTGGGAGAATAACAGGTTTGGGAAAGAAAGACAATCAGGAGCTCAGTATTGAACATTAAACAGTTGACATGACTGTAAGACCTTGAAGTGAAGATTCCAAGTAAACATATGGAGGGAACAGATAGGTGGCTCAAGGGTTGCTTGAGGACTGGAGATCTAAATTAAGGAAATATCCACTTAAAACGGTATTCGATGCCAAAGGACTAGATAAGATCTCTAGGGTGAGAGCATAAATAGAAGAAGATGACCATGTTCTTTCATTCCTATCTGCCTTTTTCAAAATTTCTTAACTAGAATGATGTCCTTTCCCTCTTCCACCTATCAGTTTTACTCTACCCTTATTACCAGAGCAAATGGCATCTCCTCCTTGAATCACCCCCTGAACCCTCTAGGAAAATATCTTAGCTCCATCCTTGGCACACCAATGACCCTTGGTGAAGGTTTATACTCTCCATTTTGTCCTCCCTTGAGTTCCTTGATTCTGCCACTGGATCATTACTGCCACTGGATTGTTACTGTTATATTTAGGCATTTATTTACATGCCTGGCATGGTCTGCCCTGCCTGTAGCCTGCTAAATCCCTCCTATCCATTCTTTAAGACTCAGTTTTAGGATTGCTTTCTCAGCCTTCCTCCTTCTCCCTCTCCTCCAGACATAGGTGTACCTTCTTAGGCACTATTTATGTATACTTAGCATAGCATTTTCCATATTGGTCTGCATTATTCATTTTTGTATCGTAGTACCTTGTATCATGTCTGACACAGGGCTTAATTGATCATCATTAGGTGAGTGGAAGCTTCTCTGGTCTCTGGTCCAAGAATAACAAAGTTGTGGATGGGAACAAGGCCAGCAGTTTTATTTGCAGGATGGTAAAGTCTGAACTAAGCATTTCCCTAAGGAGAGTTCCATTCATTTTTTGACAATTAATAGGAGCAGGAATTGTGTGTCAAGAATTATTGACTTTGAAAGCCTCAAACTAAAGTTAAGGCTAAAGATATTTAGCTAGCCCTTTGGGACATTTGTTGAGACACAGATTTCAAACATCCTGTTTTTTACTTTTTGAGTGATCCTTATGACATTCCAATGATAGGGAAATCAGAAAGTAAGTTCAAGTGATAAGAGTTGAATTTAAAGTTTCTTCCTTGACTTTCACAGATGACGTTTCTAGGAAAATTTTCCTTTCTGAGAAAAGAAAAAAAAAAACAGGACTTCATTCCCCCCCATCTCCTCTTGTTATCTCAGATTCACATTGGATATTCCCCTTTCAATAGTCCTATAGTTTGCTCATTTGGGTGAAGCCAAGCCAGTAAAGGTGTAAATCAACCAAAAAAAATATTCTGTAAAATAATGCTATGCTAACTTTTCAAAAAGTTTGAGATCATTTTTATATCCCAGCTTACCTTTCTAACCTTCCAAACATGTTTCTTATTAAAAACTCCAGTAGGGCACAATGTTTACAGCATTAGAGTACCTCAAAGTTTAATTCTAAAAAACTTGGACTAGTACTACACAACCATTAAATTATATTTTTTCACTCCTTCAGTCCACGAATTATTATAATTCAGCATGAAATCAGAATTTCTTATTTACACATAGAAAGCAAAAAGTTAGGACTAAAGCATTATAGAAGGAAGACAGTTTGGTTTCTGATTTCAAGCAATCTGTGTGATGTTGAGTCTTTGAGCAAATAAACTTCTATACTTTGTTCCCGGGTCATTATTTCAAAGACTCTAGAGATTTATTCAGAAGGGGGTCATAATACTTAATTAGATACATAAAATATATGAAATAGGAAGTCCAAAATATCCAGTTCCATTACTCATAAGCCATTGAGATAATGGACTTTTAGTCCATTTTCTAGATTCTAATTTGCTTAGCTAATTCTTTGCATCTTACAGATCTTTCTACTTTTGTTCTGGAATATGCACCCTCACAAAAATAGTAATATTGTTATATGTAAAAGCAGCAGGGCCACTTAAAGAAAATTATTTTTTTTACTTTAACTTTTTTTCCATTTGCTCCATTTAGATCAGCCTGTACCCCATAAAATTGCCACCAATTGAAGTATGACTATTCTTTCCCTACAATCGATTTGATAAGCATCTATATTCCATCACATAATCTTTCACACATTTGTGTGAATTTTTGAAGGGTAAGGAACATGCTTACGCTGTAATATTTATTTGTATCTAGTACTGCATCTTGCAAATGAGAAATGCATGATATACCTCTGCTAAATGAATCCAGTGAAAAACAATATAGAAAAGCAACATTGCACAATACTTTCCTTATTTCAACTTACATAAATCCAAAACTACTAATAAAGCATCCAATTAGACAATAACAATAGACAACAAACAATCAGTGGTTCAGTCCACTAAGTCATGTGTGGGGTGGAAGTGCATTTAATCTCAAAAGACCCTGGGCGCATGGTATTTCTCAAGGTAGATCATCTATGAGGGTGAGATTAAAGAATTTTTCTTCTTCTAGAGATGGACACTTTGCCACTCCATCCTCAAAACCTTTCAGCCAACATTATCTCTTCTATACTTTGTGGTATAGAGAGCTCTGTGGGCTTCAACCCAGGACCTGGTGAAGCTTCTGAATAAAAATTTGGCCCCAAAAGAATTACTTTGCATGGAATTCTTTATGCAAATATTTGAACACTCTTTATATGGGTAAGAAATCAAAATAGAAAGTCAAATTTGCAAACATCCTGCCTGCTTGTTTGAATAGATCTCCTTTCAGTCCACAATTCAGACTGTTTGTATTTCAGCTACTTATCAGTATCCTAAACTTGACCATTTTTGAAACCTGATAAACAAATACATCCACCACTGGTAAGAGGGCAGATTGTCATATTCTTTCTGAAGAATAAATAAGAAAATCACTAGCAAAAAGCCTCAAGGACTAAGAAACAAAGTTTAAGAATTAATAAACAGGGACATATGTGTTCATTGCAGCCTTAAAATGGTGAAAGGTTGGAAATAATTAAAAATTCCAAAATAAGAAAGTGGTTAAATTCAATATTTCATATAATGAAACACTATGTAATCACGAAAAAATATGTGGTAGGAAAACAGGGGAAATATGCAAGATTTATTGATAAATTTTTAAAAATAGGTTAAAAATAACATATGCAGTATGATTCTAGTTAAGTTAAATTCCCCATTTAGGTAGTAAAAGGAATATAAGGACATTTAATAATTTTCTTTTGGTACTGGTTTAGGAATTGGGGTGACTTTTACTGTAGTCTGTGTGCTTGTTTGTATTTTCCAAACTATCTACAATGGACATAAATACTTTACAAAGTATGTTTTTTGAAAGTCTGGCAAAGAAAAATCAATATTTAGAAGGAACTTCTAAGGGACATGAATATTATTCATCCCAGAAGTTTCCAAACTCTATTTCTATATCAAGTCAGATGACAAGAACATTGTATATACCTATATATAACATTTTCACTTTTTATCACCTTGCATGCAGCATCACTTTCACTTTCTAGAGAAAGTTTCACAGGCCTATGGTTTAATTTTATATCCTAGGCCTTATAAAGGTTGATGCAATACCATATGAGGATTGATTTAGATTCTTCTGTAAAGCAGTTCTACTAAAAATGTTATCCACTGGGTGCTTTGCTTCCCTCCCCCCGGTACATGTTGTCAGCTCCTGATGTGCTAGGATGTTGTCTATTATTAGCAAATAAGAGCTAAATGCTTCCTTTTAACTTTAACCATGTTCAATTACAGCACCCCTTTTTAGTCCTGGTTTGCTGACATAACTATATTCCCAACCTCTTAATTTTTTGTCTTACATTCTCTTACTAATTTTCTATTTTAATGATTCTTAATAGGAAACAGATGGCATGCTCAAAATTAGAATAAATCAAGAAGAATATAATAAGGGGACAATTGACAGAGGAGGGTTGGAATTCAGGGCAATCATAAGACATCATGCAATAACTGAGCTCCTTTATCACCCATTGACCAGAGTCAGAGGAAGCTGTGTGAGGAGGGCCACCTGACAAGAGGAGCTGAGAACTTTGGTGGAGGACACAGCTGGTCATCACAATTCTGCAAGGCTAGGAGCTAGGGAAACAAATCCCCTAACGTCAGTCTCCTTTCTCATCACCATCTCTAGTGTTCCATTTTAACTGAATCCAACCAGAAGCCAGAGGGCAAGAGAGTTGTACAAGACAACTAAAAAGAATGGAGAGTAGATATGACCCAAGGGGAGGATGTTCAGCACAGTAGTATTAATGCCTCTTACTATAATTTGCTTGGAAGTAGGTGATGTCTATATGCATAAATAAATAACATGAATCTCTTTTAGGTGGTGTTCACTTTGGTCATTTATGAGAGCATTTTTCCACGGTAGAGCTATCTACTTGAATTGGGAATAGCTGTTTTGTGCTGTGATATAGTCTTATGCCCTTAGAACAATGATGAGCCAAGAAAGTGTTTTGGGGTAAACACATTAGTTATCTCCTTCTTAATTGAAATGCCAGGTGGATTAAAAAATAACTGTCATGTCTTCTTTAGAAGTAAGGTCTATTTTCAGTATGGGTGTTGAAATATTACATAATGATCATGTCATATGTTGATATTGCTAAAATGAATTTTTCTATAATCTTGTTTAATTTCTCTCTTTTCACTATTCATTAGGAAGGGAGTATATATACTGAGGATGTTGTATTTCACAGCCTTAGCTGTCACGGAGAGTGAAAAGTGAAAAGTAATCAAACCTCAGAGTCATTCAATCATAACTTCTTAGAGCTGAGGTGATTTTAGCAATCATTTAATCCAAACACCTCATTTTACAATTGAGGAGGCAAAATCCCACAGAGCTTGTATAACTTGTCCAAGGTCAGCCACCTTTTTTTTAAAGATTTTATTTATTTATTTGACAGAGAGAGAGAGATAGCAAGAGAAGGAACACAAGTAAGAGGAGTGGGGAGGGAAAGCAGGCTTCCCACTGAGCAGGGAGCCAGATGTGGGGCTCAAGCCCAGGACCCTGGGATCAAGACCTGAGCCGAAGGCAGATGTTTAATGACTGAGCCACCCAGGCACTCCTCCAAGGTCACTCACCTTGTTAGGGCCTCCTAGTTTAGCATATTTTCCTCTATAGCTCAGCATTGAAGTACAGCTGTACGCTGCTTGTTCATTATATTCATTCATTAAACCAATATTTGTTGAGTGCCTTGTGTCAGGCACTGCAGATAAAACAATGAAAGTAGAAAAATCCGTCTTTTTTATGGGCCTTACATTATAGAAGAGAAAGAGAAAACAGTCAATAAATAAATAAATGGGTGTCAGGTGGGATAAGTGCTAAGAAAAAAATAAAAGTAGGGCAAGTGGACAAAGTGACAGAAAAGGAAGATGCTATTTTAAGTTTGATAATTGAGGATGAACTTTCTCTGATAACATGATATTGGAGTGGGACCCGGGATGAAGTGAGAGTGAGCTATGCAGACATCTGGAAGAGTAGTAATCCAGGCAGCGGGAACAGCCTCTGCAGAACCCTAAAAGGACCTGTGCCAAGGTGTTGGAAGAGGAGGAAGTAGACTGGTATGGCTGGCACAAGATGAGTTAGGGGGAAAGTGGAAGGATGTTAAGATCCAAGAGATACAGAATGTAGTGCAGGAAGTGACAAAATTTGACATGAATTTTAAAAAACATTTCTCTGACTGCTGTGTGGAAAAGAGCCTGGAGAAGGAGAGGGTGAATGGAAAAGGAGGAGACAAAGGAATTAAGAGAATAAGAAGTTATTATAATATCTCCAATTTAAAAGGTAGAGCCTTTATTTATGACAATAGGTAAGGGGATTGGTGGGAGGTGTGCAGGAGAAAAGTAAGAGTCAAAGATAATACCAAGTCTTTTGGTAGGAGCACTAGGAGAATAGGTTTTGATTTGTCAAGAAAAAGAAAACTGGGGAAGGAGTAGATCTGCAGGGAAACACAAGAATACATTTTGGGCATACTATATTTGAGGCAATAGGATGCATGAATTTGGTGTTCAGGAGAGAAGCCTAGACCAGAGATGTTAATCGCTATTTGTCAGCATATAAATGACATCTAAATAATCTTGCATTGATTGAGATCACCTAGTATATATCACCTAAGTATAAATCACCATATGTACTTAGAGGACTGAACCCTCAGGGCACTCCAAGGCCCAGAAGTTAGAATGATGTGGAGAATCCATCCAAGTTTATTGAGAAGGAAAAACCAGTGAGGTAAATGAGCAAGGTGAGATAAAAGGAGAGAGAATGGCTTCCTGGGAGCCAAGTATCAAGTTTTCCAAGGAGGAGGTGGTGATAACTTCTGTCTTAATAGTTCAAGTAGAGAGAGGGCTGAGAACTGACTCCTGGAATGAGCAATATGGAGATCAATGATGACCTTGGTAAGCACAGCTTTGCTGGGGTAGAGGGACAAAATATCCCATGAGAGAGTGAACGGAAAGACGTTGGAGACAGTGTGTAGACTATAGAATAGTACAGTTTCTAAGGGAGGGGGTATGGGGTCAAGGGAGAGTATTTTTTTAAAATATTATTTATCCATTTATTTATTTATTAGAGAGAGAGCACAAGTAGGCAGAGCAGCAGGCAGAGGGAGAAGCAGGCTCCCCACTGAGTAGGGAGTCCCATGCGGGGCTCAATCCCAGGACCCCGGGATCATGACCTGAGCTGAAGGCAGCCGCTTAACAGACTGAGTCACCCAGGTGCCCCTTGAGTATTTTTTTTTAAATAGAAATCATAATGGCATATTTGTAGATTAATAGGAAAGATCTAGATGAGAAGAGAGAAATGGTGGTGAGAGAGAGATTGGGATGACCTTGAATAGGAGAGAGGAGATAGGGGGCAGTGCATGAAGGGGCTAGCTTTAGGAGCACAGATACTTCATGCATTGTAAAAGGGAAGGTGGGTAATGGGTACAAATTCTGATTAGTTGGTAGATGTGATACTGGAAGCCTGTGGAGATTCTTTTCTTGTTAAATAAGATATTGATAGGTAAAAAAAAATCACATCAAAATCATTATTTCCTTTAGTCTACTTAACAAAAGAACAGCACCAAGGAAGCAATGAAGGTGGTTTTTTAAATCCATTCAAAACACATGTCTTACACTTGACACTAGAATTGTGATCAAACTATAATGGTGTATGTGATGAATCACCAAATTCTACACCTGAAATTAATATTGTGCTGTGTGTTAGCTAGCTGGAATTTAAATAAAAACTTGGGGGGGACCTATAATTGTGTGGTTTCTTATAAATTGTTTCACCACAGTGGTTCATTAACCCAAGGAGAGAAATCCTGAGGGAATATTAAGAGGAGTAAGGAGAGAGACACAGTTTGCACATTTAGAAACTGTTTGCACATATGGAACAACAAATACTCCTAGTAAGCAGACTACAAAAGAGTTTTAAAATTATCAGTTCCCTATTTAGAAATTCTGAGTTAACTAGGACAGGACCAATGCCATGAAAATGACCCTAAAGCAAATAGTTTTAAACTGAGTTTTCTCAAAATTTATTAATCTTAAAATTAACAGCAAACAGCAATCACAATGGTGCACAGCATAGCACAGTGTTTAGAATCATGAACTGCGGAGTTAGCCTTGCTGAATTCAAATTCTGAACCTCTTTATGGCTGTTTGACTTTGGGGAAATTATGTACCTTCTAGGTGTCTCAGTTTTTTCTTTCATAAAATGATCATATTAGTACCTTGACTTTAGGGTTGTCAAGAAGATTAAATGAAATAGAACACTGTCTTGCATGAAGTAAGCACTATGTAGATGTCTATTAATTAAATCAAATTACCATGAATAACCAAGACCTAGACAGAAAATTTAGCCAAAAACTGATACCTGGAGTTCATTTTTAAAAAATTTTTAATTGCCTATTGAAAAATCTCTTCCAGAGAAACACACATCTGGCTCTTGACAATCCAGGCTGCTTTTTTTTTTTCCCCTCTTCATCTGACTTTTTCTTAAAACTGTGTCCTGACAAAGAGTAGGAAGATTCCATCATCAAGTTTTTGTTTTAGTTTTACTTTTCAAAGAGAAGTTCTAGTAGAAAATTTCACTTTTTTCCCAGTTTTATTGAGAAATAATTGGCATACATCCTTGTATAAGTTTAAGGTATACAGTATGATGGTTTGATTTACATATATTGTAAGATTATTACCATAATAGGTTCAACTAACATCCAATTTCTCATATGGATACAATAAAAAGAGAGAAAGAAGAATAAAGGGAAAATATTTTTTTCTCCTTGTGATGAGAACTCTTAAGATTTACTCTTAATGACTTTCTATACACCAGTGTATAGAATCACCATGTTGTACATTAAATATCTGTAATGTATTTATTTTATAACTGGAAGTTTGTACCTTTTGACAATCATCTTCTAATTTCCCCTCCCACCACCCCTTTTTGTGGTCGTAAGTCTGATCTCTTTATCAGTTTTTTTTTTAAGATTCCATACAAGTGAGTTCATATAGTATTTGGCTTTCTCTGACTTCATTTAGCATAATTACTTTCTCTGACTACACTGAGCATTATGGTTGCACTTTCTCTGTCTTACTTCATTTAGCATAATGCTTTCAAGGTCCATCCAAGTTGTTGCAAATGGTATATTTCCTCATTTTTAATGACTGAATAATATTCCATTGTATATATATACCACAACTTCTTCATTCATCCATTGATGGATACTTAGTTTATTTCCATCTCTTGACTATTGTGAATAATGCTACTTTAAACACGAGGGTGCAGATACCTTTTTAAGTTAGTGTTTTGTTTAAAGATTTTATTTATTTATTTATTTGAGAGAGAGAAAATGAGAGAAAGAGAGAGAAAATGAGATGGGGGAGGGTCAGAGGGAGAATCAGACTCTGCAGAGCAGGGAGCCCAATGTAGGACTCTAACCTGGGACTCCAGGATCATGACCTGAGCTGCATGCAGTCGCATAACCAACTGAGCCACCCAGGTGCCCGAGTTAGTGTTTTTGATAACTTTGAATATACCCTCAAAAGTGGAATTACTGGATTATGATAGTTCTATTTTTAATTTTTTGTGGATCTTCCATATTGTTGTCCATAGTGGCTATACCAATTCACATAATCTCACCAACAGTGCACAAGGATTCCCTTTTCTCCACATCCATGCCAGTGTTTGTTACCACTTGTCTTTTTGATGATGGCCATACTAAAGAGCATTAGGCAATATCTCATTGTGATTTTAATTTGCATTTCCCTAATGACTAGTGATGTTGAGCCTCTTTTCATGTACCTCTGGCATTTTATATGTCTTCTTTGTAGAAATGTCTATTCAGATCTTTTAAAAATGCCTAATTTTTAAATTGGGTTATTTTGTTTTTGCTGTTAAGTTGTATGAGTTTTTAATATATTTTGGATATTAACTCTTTATCAGATATATGGCTTGCAAATACTTTTTTCATCCCATAGGTTGTCTTCTCACTTTGTTGGCAGTTTCTTTTGACTGCAGAAGCTTTTTAGTTTGATGTAGTCCCACCTGTTTATATTTGTTGCTTGTGCTTCAAGTTTCATATTGAAAAATCATTACTAAGACCCATGTCAAGGAGCTTTGTTCCTATGTTTCCTTCTAGGAGTTTCACAGTTTCAGGTCTTATATTAAAGTCTTTAATCCATTTTGGGTTTTTTTTTTTTTAAGATTTTATTTATTTATTTCACAGAGGGAGAGAGATCACAAGGAGGCAGAGAGCAGGCAGAGAGAGAGGGGGAAGCAGGCTCCCCGCTGAGCAGGGAGCCGGATGCGGGCCTAGATCCCAGGACCCTGAGATCATGACCAGAGCCGAAAGCAGAGGCTTTAACCCGCTGAGCCACCCAGGCGCCCAAAGTCTTTAATCCATTTTGAATTAATTTCTGTGAGTGGTATAATACATGGTTCCAGTTTCATTCTTTTACATGTGAATATCCAATTATCCCAGCTATATTTATTGAAGAGACTATCTTTTCTCCAGTGAGTATTCTTGGCTCTTGTATGGTCGGTGTTGGCCGACCATATAGGGTTGGGTTTATTTCTGAGCTTTCTATTTTGTTTCATTTCATTAGTCTATTTGCTTATTTTCATGCCAGTACCATAATGTTTTGATGACCATAGCTTTACAGCATAGCTTGAAATCAAGAAGTATGATACCTCCTGCTTTGTTCTTCCTCAGGATTTCCTTGTCTATTCAGGGTCTTTTGTGTTTCCATATACATTTCAGGAGAGTTTTTTCTACTCCTGTAAAAAATGCCATTAGACTTTGATACTGGTTATACTGAATTTATATATGGCTTTCAGTAGTATTGACATATTAACAATATTACTTCTTCCAACCCATTAATATGAGATAACTTTCCATTTATTTGTGTCTTCTTCAGTTTCTTTCATCAGTGTCTTGTAGTTTTTAGCACGAACGCATTTCACCTCCTCAGTTAAATTTGTTAAGTATTTTATTGTTTTTGATGCTTTAGATGCTACTTGTAAATGGGATTGATTTCTTTGTTTTTAAAATTTCATTTTACTGTATAGAAATGTTACTAATTTTTGTATGTTGATTTTGTATCCTACAACTTTACTAAATTTACTGATTAGATTTCTCAGTTTTTGGTTGAGTCTCTAGGATTTTCTATATATAAAATTATGTTGTCTGCAAATAGAGACAATTCTACTTCTTCCTTTCCAATCCTGATGCCCTTCCCTTCTTCTCTTCCTCCCTTTCTTCCTTTTCTTTCATTGCCTGATTGCTCTAACTAGGACCTCCAGTACTATGTTGAATAAAAGTATAAGAATTAGAATCCTGTGTTGTTCCTGATGTTAGAGGAAAAGCTTTCATCCTTTCACCATTGAGTATGTCAGCTGTGGGCTTGTCTTATATGGCCTTTATTGTATTGAGATATCATGAATGGATGTTGAATTTTGCTGAATAATTTTTGTGCATCTATTGAGATGATCATATAATCCTTTTCTTTTGTTCTATTACTATGACATATCACATTGGTTGCTTTGCATATGTTGAAACATCTTTGCATCCCAGAGATAAATCCCACTTGATTATGGTGAATGATACTTTTAATGTACTGCTAAATTTAGTTTGCTAGTATTTTATTGAGAACTTTGGCATCTGCATTTATCAGGATATTTACCTATAGTTTTCTTTTCTTTTGGTATCAGGATAATGATGGCCTCGAAACATGAGTTTGGGAATGTTCTCTCCTCTTCAAATTTTTGGGAAGAGTTTGAGAAGGATTGGTATTAACTGTTCTTTAAATGTTTACTAAAATTCAACAGTGAAGCCACCTAGTCCTTGGCTTTTTTTCTTTGGGAGATATTTTATTCCTGATTTAATCTTCTTAGTAGTAATTGGTCTATTCGGTTTTACTATTTCTTCCTGATTCAGTCTTGGTAATCTGTATGTTTCTAAGAATTTTCCCATTTCTCTAAGGTTGTCCAGTGTTTTTGACATATATATGTTCATAATAGCCTATGATGATTCTTCTCTTGTCTGTGTTATCAGTTGTAATGTCTCCTCACTCATTTATAATTTTGTTGGTTTGGATCTTCTCTCTTTTGTCCTTAGTTAGTCTACCTAAGGGCTTGTCAATTTTGTTTATCTTTTCAAGAACCAACTCTTAGTTTGTTTAACTTTTCAATTGTTTTTCTGTTTCTATTTATTTCTGCTCTAATCTTTATTATTTCCTTTCTCCTGCTAATTTAGGCTTATTTCGTTTTCTTTTTCTAGTTCCTTAAGGTGTAGAGTTAGATTGTTTACTTGGGATATTTTTTGCTTCTTAAAGTAGGCACTTATTGCTATAAACTTCCCTCTAAGAACTGCTTTTGCTATGTCCCATAAGTTCTGGTTTGGTGAATTTCTATCTTCATTTGTCTCAAGAAACTTTATTTCCTCTCTAATTTTTTCTTTGATTCATTGGCTATTCAAAAGAATATTGTTTAATTTCCATGTGTTTGTGAATTTTCCAGTTTTCCTCCTGTTACTGATTTCTAATTTCATGCCATTGTGGTCAGAGAAGATACTTGGTACAACTTTAACCTTCTTATATTTGCTAAGACTTGTTTTGTGGCCTAACATAAGGTCTATCCTAGAAAATGGTCCATGTGCACTTAAGAAGAAGGTATATTCTGTTGTTGGATAGAATCTTTTATATATGTCTGTTAGTTCCATTTGATCTACAGTATTGTTCAGATCCATTGTTTCTTTATTGGTTCTCTGTTTGGAAATCTGTTGTTTAAAGTAGAATACTAAAATGTCCAACTATAACTGTATTACTGTTTATTTCCCCTTTTACCTTTGTTAGTTTCTGCTTTACATATTTAGGTGCTCCAATGTTGCACGCATAATTATTTACAGTTATACCATCTTGATGTCTTGAACCCTTTATCACTATATAACGACCTTGTCTATTTTTACCATTTTAAGTTTAAAGTCTATTTTATCTGCTGTAAGTATAGCTACTTTTGGAGTTTTATTTGTTTTGTTTAGTTTTTGTTGTTTGGTTGATTTGCTTTGATTACCATTTGCTTGAAATGTCTCTATCCATCCCTTCACTTTCAGCTTATATGTATCTTTAAGGCTAAAAAGAAGTCTCTTGTAGGCAACATATTGTTGGGTCTGAGGTTTTTTGTTTTTTATTAAATCCATTCAGCCATTATATGTCTTTTGATTGGGGAATTTAATCTGTTTACATTTAAAGTAACTTTTGATAGGTAAGAACTTACTATTGTCATTTTGTGAATTGGTTTCTGGTTATTTTGTAGATCCACTGTTCTTTTTTATCTTTTTAGGTTTTTTTTTTTTTGAATGTTGATGTCTTGGAATTAATATGCTTTGACCTCTTCATCATGTTCTTTTGTGTAATTACTACAAGATTTTCCTTTGTGGTTATAATGAGGCTTACATAAAATATATTAAACTTATTTATTTATTATTTCATTTTTTTAAAAGATTTTACTTATTTATTTGTCAGAGGCAGAGAGGGAGCAAGCACAAGCAGTGCGAACGACAGGCAGAGAGAGAAGCAGGCTCCCTGCTGAGCAGAGAGCCTGATGTGGAACTTAATCCTAGGACCCTGGGATCATGACCTGAGCCAAAAGCAGACGTTTAACCAACTGAGTCCCCGAGGTGTCCCTATTAAACTTATGTTAAGCCTATTTTAAGCTGATAACAACTTAACTTTAATGGAATTAATATATTTTATACATTTACTTCTTTCCTCCACCATATTTTAGGTTATTGCTGTTATAATTTACAGGTGTTTTCTTTGCATTGTGTAACTAATAACAGATCGTTGTATTGATGATTTTTTCCATATTCTTTTTTTAACTGTTAAGCTAGAATTTTGAGTTATATACCACTATTATCATATTGCAGAATCTAATAGTGACTATATATTTACCAGTACCAGTGAAATTTATGCTACTTCTTTGTGTTTTTATGATGTTAACTAGCATTCTTTTACTTCCACTCAAGAACTCTCTTTAGTATTTCTTGTAAGCCAGATCTGGTGGTAATGAACTCCGTCAGTTTTTGTCGTTTGGAAGTCTTTATTCCTCCATTTCTGAAGGACAGCATCACGGGGTATAAAATTGACTGACAGTTATTTTCTTTCCATTTTTCTGAATGTCATTCCATTGTCTCCTGGCCTGAAATGTTTGTGCTGAGAAATCCACCTATGGTCCTATTGGGGTTTCCTTATATGTAACTTCTCTTTTTTCTTGCTGCTCTTAAAATTCATTCTTTGTCTTTGAATTTTGACAATTTACTTATCATGTGTCTCAGTATAGCCCTATTTTGGTTCAACCTATTTGGGGTCTTTTGGGACTCAGGGATCTGGATGTTAATTTCTCTTCCCAGGTTTGAGAAGTTTTTAGCCATTATTGCTTATATATTTTCTGTCTTATATATTTTCTTTCTTCTTCTGTTTTCTTTCTGGAATTCCCATAATGTGAATATATTTCTTTTCATCAAATCCCATAATTTCCATAGGTTTTCTTTACTCTTTTTCATTTTTTTCTTTTTCTCCTCTAACTAGGTAATTTCTAATGTCCTATCCTCTCAGTTGCTGAATCTTTCTTCTGCATGGTTGAGTCTACTTTTGAAACTTTCTGTTGAGTTCTTCAGTTCAGTTGTGTTTTTAACTTGAGAATTTCTGTTTGTTTTGGTTTGGGGTTTTGGGGGGCTTTGTTTTGTTCTGTTCTGTTTTCAGATGGTTGTTTTATCCTTATTGAACTTCTCATTTTGTTCATGCATAGAGGTATGAATTAGCTTCCCTGAACTGTCAGGGCATCAGGACAGGGCCCAGGGCGTGTACAGCTCATTGAACCAAATCAGTCCTGACTATGCACTGAATTCTCTGGTCATATGAGGCCACCAGTTTACTTTGCACATGAGAGAAGCCACAGGCTGTTCAAGTGCCACTGTATGCAGGGCTATTGAATCATCTATGTAACTTCTCATGTGCTCTGGTTAGGTTCCCTGGTTGGACAGGCTAAAGATTATAATCAGGGCTATGAATTAAATCCCCTTTCCTGGAACAGTGGGAGAAGCAGCTCTAAAACTCTGTGTATTGTCTTAACTAAAGCCAAACCCCACCCCAAGTAACCTGGCTACTGCCTTTGCTCTGCAAACTATAATCTCTGCTGCCCTTCTATCACCTCAAATACCATTAGGCCACACAGCTTTCAGGTGTTTTCACCAGCCCTTCTGGTCAGATGATGCTGGAAGACACTCTCCATAGTAGGCAGGACTGTGTCTCAACTCCCTTGCCTGAATGTGAAGGAGGGAATGCTCCTGGCTACACTCAAATGCCCAAACAGGCACTCTGAATGGGAAGATTCAGGAGCTACCCTCTGACTTATCTATGAATTAATCTTCCTGCTTGTGCATAGCACAGGAAGCTTCCATGCCCTGTACTTGCTTTGTTCTGGGGGCCATCTGCTCAATCTACCACTTCTCAGTTCAAGTGTTAGTGGACCACACAGCTTCCAGAAATTGTTATAATTCCTTTTGGTTAAATACAGCTAGAAGGTACTTTTGACAGTGGGTAAGGCTATGACTAAGCACTTTGGACATGGCCCAACCAGGCTCTAAGGTGGGCAAAACTCCTATCTGAGGATCCAAATTAGGCAGATCTGCACCCATAATTTGGTACTGCCAAAAAGCAAAACTGCTGTTGTGATTACGATCTGAACACTGTGGGTATGAACCCAGTTTGCCAAAATCAGTGTGCTGGTTGTTGCAAGCCCCACCCCTAACCTTCTCCATCACGGAACCCTAAGTAGCTGGGCCTGTGCAGATTCTCCTACAATCCCTGATGTATGAAATCAGAGGAGGGGCTCCCACAAAGTGACCTACAATGCTAGAGGAGGCTGTTCATGCCCTCTGGCTTTTTTCCACTAGAGGACCTGGAGACTCTAGGGAGACCTCTCTGTGTGATGCTGCACTGTCCTGGGTGGAGGAAGCAATGCAGCATCAATGTATAGCCCTTTTTCTCACCCTTCTTCTGCAGTCTGTTGTGGTCTCTGGTGCAGGGGGCAGCTTCAACCTTATCCCCACATTCTAGAATTCTCCCAGTGGTGTCTTATTCTTGAATAGATGTTAGTTGTTCTTTTTCTGAGGAGGAATGAAGTCAGTATGACCTATGTCACCATCCTGGTGACATCACCTAGAAATTTTTAGCCTTAAAAGACAGTTTAAACTAGAAAAGTAAGCTTTTTGGACTACCATCCTACCTTTATGTCCCCTGTTCATTAATATACTGATAATTGACTCTACATTCAGTCTCATATTAGAATGTTAGAATCAATTAATAAGCTTATGCTAATGTTCATTTCTAAATTTTAATGACAAAATAAGAAACATTATGAACACTTTAAGTTATATGATCTTTGATTTCTTTTGAATAATTCAACTTCCCATATTACATTAATTTCTTATATAATATTCAGAGGACTAATATTAAAAATTCAGAAAACAAACTCTGAACCCCAGTTTATTTGGAGTCAGTTTTATATAAAATATACATTAACTATCTTCTCCTTCTGACCATTATAATATCCTGATAGTTATTTTACTCACTAGGTTTTATAGCTCCCTAGTTGGGATATTTCATCAAATTCCCAAATAAAAAGACCCATAATTAAAAGACAAACACTTCCTCAAATGTTTACTGCAACTTCACACTTTTAGGAATTAGTAATTGAGAGAACTACAAAACTGAGGGTGGGAAGTAGTTCAACAGATTGGACCTCAGCCAGATAGGAACACTTTGGCTTTAGTAGCAGGTCGTTCCTTTAAAAAGAGGATGTTTGCAAGTGAGAGGTTTAGGTGGGTGTATGTTAGAGCAGAGATCAGACTGGAGTTCAGAGAGTTTCAAAGACATATTTTCAAGGTCCAAGGCATCAATCAGAGTTTTTATATTTCATATTCTCCACTTATGAAAATGCAAAAAAAGTGCTTTCAACAGATTTAGATCACCTGAATGTCACTGCATTACTGTGTTGCTGAGTGCTGCCATAGTATTTTTGTAAGTTCACAGTTCAGTTGGTCCCAGTGATATATTACACAAATTTATAGTATTTATATCTTAAGTTATTTTAGTCTAAGTGGGATCCAGTTAGATTGCTCGCTCTCTTTTACACACACACACACACACACACACACACACACACACTCCTTTAATCAGTCAGGGGATGTTTTCTAGGCAGTGCTCTTATGTTAAACATACTTTTTCCCACTACCTAAGTCCTCAAATCTATATCCTCCACCCTCTGTGATAGCAAAGCATTCACTGGAAATAAAAGGCAATCAGTCATAGGCATTTGAAGGAAATTACACAGGACAGTTCTATATCCTGAAGTTCCTGCAGTGTACAAATGCATAGAGTAGCAATTAAAAGCCTAAACAAAAAGAAAAAATTAATAGAGAATTGATGAACCTTATTGGAATCAGTCAGGGCAAATTGTTCATATGCTAAGGCCTGAACTTTGATCAATGGTAGCAAAACTAACTTATTGGCATAAGAGGATTCACACTAGGAAGCAATCAGACTAGCATGGGCCATCATGTGAGGATAGATACCCAAAGTATGGTTTGCTGATACGGGACCAGGAAATAAGAGAAGAGGAGGTCTAGGCATAAAAGAAGGCAAAGGCACTGTCCTAAACTCCCTAAGCAATCAGTACCCACTGAGAGAGGCAAGAAAGTCACACTGTACTTATGTGTGTGTGTATGTACACAAATATATCCATTTGTAAATACTGTGTATATATGCAAATATATTTAATTTACTATCTGTAGTCATGCTTAATTTAACTAATTGCAAACTCTATATAGTTCACTCCATTTTGTATTTTTAATTTTTCTCTGTTAACCCTTTTGCTTACTCATAAAGTTTGAAACTAAAAGAAACTCTTCTGTATTATTAGTTAGAGCTTCTACTAACCTAACCAAGAATTGTATATTATCTTTGTGATGGGGCACGTAAACACATTCCTTTAAAAAGATACCAAAGTGGTGGCTGGGTGGCTCAGTTGGTTAACTGCCCAACTCTTGATCTCAGCTCAGTTCTTCATCTTAGGGTCATGAGTTCAAACCTACCATTGGAGGTTCAAACCTCCACCCTGTGTGGAGCCTACTTAAAATAGACGATAGATAGATAGATAGATAGATAGATAGATAGATAGATAGATAGATAGATAATAGAAAAGGGACAATTTCTGTTTGAGTAGAGTGACCTACAATTGCATGAAGGACTGGGTATAATGTCTGTCACATTAAAGACACTTGGTACATACTTACTGGATAAATGAATATGTACACATGAATGATAATCTTAAATAGGACTTTTAGTGACCCCTTTGGGTTTATATACAATCTTACTGTCAATATATCTTACTGGGAGGTGATATAACTATTCTATGTATAAGGTGGTGAGAAGTAAAGAGAAGCATTTCCTGAGCCTAGATGGGTGGGTTTGGTCCAGTGGTAGAAGTATTAAGAATCCCAAGTTCCTAAGTAATTTTATCAGCCTGCTTCCTGCCAAGAGAATTTGGGGAGGTCCATGAGCCTCCTTTCATTTTATATTCATTCTGTCCCTTTCAGTAGAGCTGGCAGTGTTTCTGAAAAATTTTCTCAAGAACCAAGTGAGCCTTTGCAGGTTTTATGGGGATTCACTCCATTAGACAATAGCCACACACCCACAGGTCTTTTTGAGATAATCCACCCCCTCCCGGTTTTCTATTGAGGTGGCTGAGAGAAATTGCCCTTAAACTTCCCAGAGGTTTTCTAGTTTGAGATCTATGAGAAACACCCTTAATCTCTTGGAAGGGTCTTTTATATAGCTGAATACTCTGACCCTGTGATCCTTTTAAGGCTATAACAAAGGACTGCATATTCACACTTTCAGCCTTTTCTCTATGGCATGATGGTGGCAATAATCTCTTAACTCTGGAGTCTTTTGCCATTTAGATAGGCTGAGAATTTCCCAAAGCATCAAATCTCTCCTTGTTACTGTAAGCAGCAAAAAATCCTAGCAGCACCTTCAACACTTCGGAAATCTTCTTAGCTCATCACCTATGAAGTTCATTACTCAGGAATGTTTTCCACCTAACTGCAGCACAGAATTAATTCCTTAGGCTTCCTGTCAGCACATTAACAGTGATCCTTTCTCCAGTTTTGAAGAATATGCTCATCACTTCCTTCTGAGACTCAGCAGCCACATCTTTACTAAATAAGTTCAAGGCATTATAGTCTTTTTTCTATCATGTTCCTAAAATTCTTCCTGCTTCTTCCCACTTCCTAATTCCAAAGCTATGTTCACATTTTCAGGTATTTGTTATGGCAACAATTCACTTCTAGATACCAAAAAGTGTACTAGTTTTTTAACTGCTATGTAACAAATTACCACAAATTCAGCTGCTTAAAACAACACTTACTTATGAGCTTAGACTCCTATAAGTCAGAAGTCCAGCATGGTGACCCTGAACTCTCTGCCCATGACATCACAAGAATGAAATCAAGGTGCTAACAAACTGAGTTCTCACCTGGAAGCTTCAGAGGAAAATATGCTTCTAAGCTCATTCTTATTTTTGGCAGAATTCAGTTCCTTACAGTTGTAGGGCTATAGGTTACAGGTTCCCATTTCCCTTCTGGCTGTTGGCCAGCGAGACTCCCAGCTACTAGAGTTCACCTACATTTCTTGCCATGTGACCTCCTCAATTTTCAAGCCAAAATATTCAGTCATGTCCTTTTCATGCTTTAAATCTCTAATGACCTCTCTTGTGACAAGCCAAAGAAAACTCTGTACTTTTAGAGAGCTTATGTGATTAGGTCAAGTCCTTCCAGGTAATCTCCCTTTCTCAAGGTTGTCTGTGCCATATAATATAACCCAACCCATAGTAGTTATAATCCTGGTGATTATATAAGGTATGTATCCCAGGAGGGCAGGAAATCTTGGGGCCCATCTTAGAAGCCTGCTTATCACAGGTGTGATTCACTGGCCCCTTTAAGTCCCAACAATCCTGAAGAAGTAGAATTTATCATATGGGAGTTTATTTTTTATCATTCTTCAGTGTCTACCTATCCACCTCCCATTCTTAGCTCTTTAGATCAGTACATTATTAGATTAAGAAACATTGGGGAAGGAATTTCATGATAAATTGCTCTTATAAGAATGCATGGATTCAAATACTGAGAGAATAGCTTCAATTTGAATTGAGAAGATACTCTGGACTCCCTCGTAAGAGCAGAGCTTCTTGAACCTTCTGGGAAGCAGTACTGGTCTAGCCTTTAGCCTGCATTCTGTTTATAATAGCCTACCCTCTTTTATTTTAGACTGTTTCTGCTGTTCCCTAGTTATCTGTAGGATGAATATAATTCTGAGTATTTGCCACATCACCTGAGGTTAAGGGGGACCACATAAGTGCCAAGGTTCTATTGATGCCTGGGTCTATTAGTATTTACTGATATGATGTCCCTTGAGGCTGAGAGATCACAAAGTGATAGATTCCTCCCCAGAAACATCCCAGGGGTAAGGCTGAAGGTTACATGGCTGGTGGGCCAT
This sequence comes from Ailurus styani, assembly GCA_002007465.1. NCBI lineage: Eukaryota > Metazoa > Chordata > Mammalia > Carnivora > Ailuridae > Ailurus > Ailurus styani. Next base: position 1,972,321 of record LNAC01000104.1, on the reverse strand, counting down.
GGCCAGTGAAGTTATTCTGAGTTTCCTGGTAATGCTTCCCATCCTTCAGCTGTACAATGTGGAGGCTTCAATGCTGGATTAGGAACTGGTAAAACTGGGAGAGAAATGTAACATGCTAGAGCAAGGAAGGAATATGTCTCCTTTTAATGTGAGCCTTGCTTGAAATATCTGTTTTGGTAGTGAGGCTGAAACTATCCTTGCTTTGATCCCATAGAACTCCAGGCATGAAGCAGCAAAAAACCTCTTAAAACGCTGTAATGCAGAGTAGTTTTTATGTTATTCAAGCCATCCAAAATGCTACATGTAGTGAAAGGGTGGTACTGGGGCCAATATTACATATCAGGCATTTTAAGGTTCACCTAGCACAGTAATTTTCTTTCTTACAATAGCTCCTAGGGATAGTTTATGGAAAGACATTACTCTTTGATTTTTATCATGACAATAATTTCAAAAGTGGAGAGATGTTTCTGAAATATTACCATTATCACCTAACAGCCTATGAATCAAAACTTACCTTGAGTCTTGAGATAAAACTATGAAAACTGTGAATGTTATGTTCAACTTGAGTTTTAAAGCACAGAAGAAAAAGTGATCTAATAATTTAAAGGTCAATTTGAAAAGAGTTGGGCACCTACCAGGGTAAACTTTGGGATACAAATTAAAAATGTTATTCCAGCAAAAAGACAGTGTCGTTCCCTAAAAGAAAAGTTGCTGAGAAGAAGAATTAGGAGAAAGATGACCTGTTATTCAGAAATCCTCAGGTGGGGTATTATAGATGGAATAGTTTCTCTATCTCTACAGCTGCTAGTTTATGAGAAGAGAAGTCCAGGCAGGTGAAATGGTAGATGAGGAAAACCAGAGCACCAGCTAACAAAGCAATCTCAAGTCAGGGGGAGCTCCTGATTTGAGAAACTATAGGAGGGTTTCTGCCAAACTGCTATTAACACTAAAGAACTAAAATTTGTCTCCAGCATAGAAAATAGAACAAAGAGGGGCACCCGGGTGACTCAATTGGTTAAGCGGCTGCCTTTGGCTTGGATTATGATCCTGAGGTCCTGGGATTGAGCCCAGCATTGGGCTCCCTGCTCGGCAGAGAGTTTGCTTCTCCCTCTCCCTCTGCCTGCTGCTCTGCTTACTTGTGTTCTCTATCTCTCTGTCAAATAAATGAATAAAATATTTTTTAAAAATAAAATAAAATAAAACAAAGAGAGTCTGGATTCATTGTATATATAAAGGTAGCCAGAACTTTGGTCAGTTTGTCTGAATTGACATAGAAATCTCCTTTCCTACTTTAAACACATAGAAATTTTGGACAAACTATAACACAACTGCACACAAACATACACAATGCCCCAGTGCTTAAGATAAAGATGGAACTCAAAGTCAGAGCACTAAGCGGGGGCCAAAGCCAAAGGGCTCTTGGACAGAACTGGGCATGAGGCAGGCCTGAGGAGCTGGTGGTTGGGTCTTTAATATTAGCTATGAGACTTGTGTACATGGGAACTGGAATCATGCCACTTAGAAAGGGCAAGAAGTATTGTAGGATTTGTGCATGCACACAATGGGAATGAGACACACCAGGACCACTCCCCAGAAAAGTGATAAGGGAGCTAACTTTCTTGTTGGCACCAGAGGAGGAAAGGGATAACCAGAGGAAGCCAGGCTGGTGCTGTGCATGAGTTCGAAGTCAGCACTCTCTGCAAGCCCCTCACAGGTCTCAAATCTCACAGTTAATAGACGTACTGGTCCTGGGCCAGTAAAATGTACAGGGTCCTAAGCAGAAGTTAACAAAAACTCTAAAGATGCTCTCACTATCAGGTCATGGTTCATAAAGGAAAGCACAGTTTGCAAAGGAAAAGAGTTTAATAACTTTGATTACTTGATCATTTTAAATTTCCATGGAACCATAGACACTACAGACCAAATTTAAAGGCAAATGGCAAATTATTTAAAGAAAATATAAATGACAAAAAGAAATAGTATCCAGAATTTATAAATAACTTCTACAGATTAGTAAAGAAAAATAGACAAACAAAAAGTACTAATAAGCAATTTACAGAGGAAGACAATGGCCCAATAAACATTAGGAGATTTTTCAATCTCACAAGTGATCAGGGGAATCCGATTTAAAACACCAAGATACTGTTCACATTCATCAGACTGGCAAAAGTTGAAAAGAAGATTTATAATATAAACTTAAAAAACTTTTATAAAATTAAAAGTATACAAATCCTACCACACAGTAATTCTCCTCCTTGGTGTACCATGGAAAGAGCTGTACACATAAGACCCAGTCGACATGTACAAGGTGGCCACACCAGCCTGGTTGCAAGAACAAAACTTCAGAACCACAAATGTCGACCACTAAGAGAAGGGATGAATGGCAGCTTCGTTCTCTGGTGAAACAGTATATAGCAGTGGAAAGCAGAGAACTCTGTCTCCATTTATTAATATAGCTATATCTCAAAAGTTTAAGGTTAAATGAAGTATATGCCACAGAATTATACAGTCTGAAAGTATTCATGAAAAATAATACATACATACATACATACATACATACATACATACATACATAAAAGATGTTAAGAGCAGGGTTCCTGGGAGGCTCAGTCAGTTAAGTGTCTGTCTTCGGCTCAGGTCATGATCCCAGCCCCACGTCAGGCTTCCTGCTCAGTGGTAGCCTGCTTTTCCCTCTCCCTCTGTCACTCCCCCTGCTTGTGCTCTCTTACTCTGTCAAGTCAATAAATAAAATCTTTAAAAAAATGTTAAAAGCAATTGATGGTCTGTAAAGATAGGAATAAAATTTATGACTGAGACTGACTTTGAGCAGGTAAGAAGGAAAATGGTACTGAGTACATCCTCAAGAGAGGACTTCAACTTTATCTGTAAAATAAAATAAATCTGTAAAAGAATAAAAAACATTAACAATTTCAATGCTAGGTGATGAGTACTAATGTGTTTGTTTATATCACAAAAATTGATAAAATAAACAAATATATCTAAATAAATATCCCAGATACATGTTTAAAATCCCATCTCAAATTCACTTTTTTTCTTTCATGGGATATCAACAATCATTTTGAAGCTGTTAATAAGTGTTGTGATTAATTTTTTGAAAACTGGGAAGCAAATGTTTGCTCAAAAGTAGAGTGATGAATTCGTGTCAGCAAATGAAAACCAAATAATCTAACAAATAATAAGTCAAGAACTAAATTCTTTAAAGGGCCTTCTGGTATTTCATAGGTTGCTCTGACCTTGGTACAATGTATTTACCAGCAAAGACCTCTTTTGACATTTGGTTGCTACACTGCAGTCAACCAAAATGTTACCCTGGTATCCTCTTGTCTTTGCATGTCCCTACTTAGAACGACTTAACAAGTCATAAACCCTAACTTTTCTTTCCCTACAGCATTTCCTCTAATCACAAGTACCTGTACTCATGCAGGTTAATAAAGTGGATTCTTCTCCATGTCCACAAATCTTTGAAGCTTAAATGAACTGAAGCAAGACTCCACCAGAACCTTATGAATCTTTCTAAGAACTGCCTATGATGATTCCATGCCAAACGCCAAGATCAATCAAAGCTCAATCAGACAACTAAACATTCATTCACACATTCACAGCAATCGCAGATTTCATACTTTCTTTTTCTTCTCTGCTCTTTGTAACAATTCCTTCTCTTTCCATAGCTTCTCTTTCTCCTTCTCCTTTTCTCTTCTTCTGGCAGAAATTTCCATTTCCAACCTTGCTATCTCTTCCTGGTGGGCTCGCCATTTAAGAACCTGAAATAAATGGAAATTCATTCCAATAACTATACCCAGTCAAGTTACTTTACATACCACAATAAGACTAGGTTGTTTATCAAGCAGGTGTCAAAGCTTTTCCAAATACATATTAAAATTCTGTGTGCATATGAGTGTGTGACATGTGCATAATATGTATGTAAGATGTGCGTGTGCATGTGTGTGTGTGTGTGTGTGTATAAGTGTTAAAAAGAGGAAGCAACTTTAAAATCATCTCATTCACAGGTGCCTGGGTGGCTCAGTGGGTTAAGCCTCTGCCTTTGGCTTGGGTCATGATCTCAGGATCCTTGGATCAAGCCCCGCATCAGGCTCTCTGCTCAGCAGGGAACCTGCTTCCTCCTCTCTCTCTGCCTGCCTCTCTGCCTACTTATGATCTCTCTCTGTCAAATAAATAAATAAAATCTTTTAAAAAATCACCTCATTCAGGGATTCTTCACTTAGATTCATGGACTGAGATCCTAAAGAGTCTGTGAACTGACTTCAAAGAATCTATGAATTCTCATAAGTAGTATGTATAAATTTCTCTGGTTTTGCACCGGTTTGTTTTTCTGAAACAGCAGTTCAAGTTTCTGATCAGTTTTCAAAAATTCTCAAATGATCCTATGATCCTAAAAAGTTTAAGAACCACTGATAGATTTCATCCTTCTTATTTTATAAGTGAGGAAAATGAGCCTGAATGAATATGAAAAAACAAATTTAAGACAATTAAAAGAACTTTCTGGGTATTGATCAGTATTATTGGCCAAGCATAATTGGTACTGCTCTTCTAAAGGACACTGGACAATATGTAAATAAATATGTATCACATTTGACCCACAAACGCATTTTGGGGAAGTAATTCAAAGACAATCAATTGGATAAGTGCACAAAAATGTATCCACAGGAATGTTCACTGTGGTGCTGCTTAAATAGAAAAGTTAGAGTCTACATGTCTGGCAACAGGAGGTGTCTTAGATTAATTATGGTACATTCATGCAATGACTGCCATTGAAAAAGAATGATCTATACCAATATTCATTGACATAAAAAATGTCCGCAACATACTATTAGATGCAAAAAAAAGCAGGTGCAAAACTACATTAATAGTATGATCACCTTAACATAAAATATTATCTATGTATCTATGTATCCTTTACTCTTAGGACTGCCTTTGCTGCATCCCAGAGGATTTGAACAGTTGTGTTTTCATTTTCGATTGTTTCCATGAATTTTTTAAATTCTTTAATTTCCTGGTTGACCTATTCATTCTTTAGTAGTATGCTCTTCAGCCTCCATGTATTTGAGTTCTTTCCAACTTTCCTCTTGTAGTTGAGTTCCAGTTTCAAAGCACTGTGGTCTGAAAATATGCAAAGGATGATCCCAATCTTTGGTACTGGCTGAGACCTGATCTGTGACCCAAGATGTGGTCTATTCTGGAGAATGTTCCATATGCACTAGAGAAGAATGTGTATTCTGTTGCTTTGGGATGGAATGTTCTAAATATATCTGTGATGTCCAACTGGTTCAATATGTCATTTAAAGCCTTTATTTCCTTGTTGATCTTTTGCTTAGGTGATCTGTCCATTTCAGTGAGGGGGTGTTAAAGTCCCCTACTATTATTGTATTATTGTCGATGTGTTTCTTTGATTTCACTATTAATTGGTCTATATAATTAGCTGCTCCCATGTTAGGGGCATAGATATTTACAATTGTTAGATCTTCTTGTTGTACAGACCCTTTAAGTATGATATAATGTCCTTCCTCATCTCTTATTGTAGTCTTTGATTTAAAATCTAATTTATCTTTTTTTTCTAGTTTGTTTATTTATTTATTTATTTGACAGAGAGAGAGAGAGAGAGAGAGCACCCAGGTGCCCCTAAAATCTAAGGCAGAGAGAGGAGGAAGCAGGCTCCCCACTGAGCAGGGAGCCCAATGCGGGGCTCGATCCCAGGATCCTGAGATCATGATCTGAGCCAAAGGCAGAGGCTTAACCCACTAAGCCACCCAGGTGCCCCTAAAATCTAATTTATCTTATATAAGGATTGCCACTCCAGCTTCCTTTTGATGTCCGTTAGCATGGTAAATAATATTCCACCCCCTCACTAAAACTCTGGAGGTGTCTTTGAGTCTAAAATGAGTCTCTTCCAGACAGCATATTGATGGGTCTTCTTTTTTATCCATTCTGATACCCAGTGTCTTTTGATTGGGGCATTTAGCCCATTTGCATTCAGGGTAACTTTTGGAAGAGATAAATTTAGTGCCATTGTATTGCCTGTAAGGTGACTGTTACTGTATATTGTCTCTGTTCCTTTTTGGTCTATGTTACTTTTAGGTTCTCTCTTTGCTTAGAGGACCCCTTTCAATATTTCCTGTAGGGCTGGTTTGGTGTTTGAAAATTCTTTTAGTTTTTGTTTGTCCTGGAAGCTTTTGATCTTTCCATATATTTTCAATGACAGCCTAGCTGGATATAGTATTCTTGCCTGCATATTTTTCTCATTTAGTGCTCTGAATATATCATGCCAGTCCTTTCTGGCCTGCCAGGTCTCTGTGGATAGGTCTCCTGCCAATCTAATATTTCTACAGTTGTAGGTTACAGACCTCTTGTATCAAGCTGCTTTCAGGATTTTCTCTTTGTCTCTGAGACTTGTAAGTTTTACTATTAGATGATGGGGTGTTGACCTATTTTTTTTAAAGATTTTTTTTTATTTATTCATTTGACAGAGAGGGAGAGATCACAAGTAGGCAGAGAGGCAGGCAGAGAGAGGAGGAAGCAGGCTCCCTGCTGAGCATGGAGCCCGAGGCGGGCCTCGATCCCAGGACGCTGAGATCATGACCTGAGCCGATGGCAGAGGCTTTAACCCACTGAGCCAACCAGGTGCCCAGGTGTTGACCTATTTTTATTGATTTTGAGGGGGGTTCTCTGTGCCCCTTGGATTTTGATGCCTGTTTCTTTTCCCAAATTAGGAAGATCTTCACTATAATTTGCTCCAATATATCTTCTGCCCCCCTCTCTTTCTTCTCCTGGGATCCCAATTATTCTAATATTGTTTTATCTTATGGTATCACTTATCTCTAATTCGCCCCTCATGATCCAGCAGTTTATCTCTCTATTTCTCAACTTCTTTATTCTCCATCATTTGGTCTTCTATATCACTAATGCTCTCTTCTGCCTCATTTACCCTACCAGTAAGAGCCTCCATTTTTTATTTCATCTCATTAACAGCTTTTTTCATTTTAATTTGGTCTGATTTTAGTTCTTTTATTTCTCCAGAAAGGGATTCTCTAGTATCTTCTATGCTTTTTTCAAGCCCAGCTAGCATCTTTATAATCATCCTTCTGAGCTCTGGTTCTGACATCTTACTAATGTCCACATTGATTAGGTCCCTAGTCATCAGTACTGCATCTTGTTCTTTCTTTTGAGGTGTTTTTCTGCCTTGTCATTTTGTCCAGAGAAGAACAGATGGATGAGAGAACAAAACACTAAAAGGGTAACAATGACACCAGAAAAATATACACTAAACAAATCAGAAGAGACCTGAAACTGGGAGGAAAAGAAAGGGAAAAAAAATACATATATATATATGGTCAGGCTGGCAAATAGAACAGAGCCACACACTTGATTTAGGGTGTGTTTTGGTCTAGTAGAAGAAACTGTCTCCCAAAATTTTAAAGAAAGAAAAACTTATATATATATAAAAAATAAGTTTAAGTACAATGAAGGGATGGAATATGACTATAAAAATGAAAATTAAAAAAGATTTTTTAAAAGGTATTGATAAGATATTGGTTAAAATAGCAAAGAGGAAAGATTTTTTTAAAAATAGAAGAAGAAAAAATAAATAAAGCTTTTAAAAATTAACTTTGAAAGACTGAAGAATCATGGGGAAAAAAGCCATGAATTCTATGTGCTGTATTCCTCTAGAGCTGGAGTTTTGCAGTTCTCATTGATCAGTGAACTTGGTCTTGGCTGGAAGTTCTTGCTGATCTTCTGGGGGAGGGGCCTGTTGCAGTGATTCTCAAATGTCTTTGCCCAAGAAAGAATTGCACCACCCTTGCCAGGAGCCAGGCTATGTAATCTTCCCGGTTTGCTCTTGGGAACTTTTGTTCCCTGCAAGTTTTCTGTAGTTTTGGAGGATGAGAATGAAGATGGTGGCCTCCCAATCTCCAGCCCCATAGAAGCTGAGAGCTTGGGGCCCTACTCCTCAGTGAGCCCTCAGAGAAAAGTAGTCAATCACTCCTGTCTCCCTGGTCTCCAGCTGCACTCCATGCTCACCCAGCCTGTGACCAATCATTTCTACATCTGGTGCACTGCCCCGTTGGAGTCTACGAACTGAGTAGATTTCTGCAGTGTGCTCCTGCACCACTTCTCCCAGGGGAGGAAGGGGAGTCTCCCTGGATCTGCTCATTGTAGGGTCCCTGCTCAAAGAGTAGTAGTCTGACTGTGTCAGGGATCATGATTTAAAGCAACCCTGAGCTGAGAGCCCACTCTCAGCTCCCTCTCTGCCGCCGACTTCCCTGCTCTGATACCTGGGAGCTCCACCACACTCAGGCACACCTGGTCTTTCTGTGACCCCAAGGATCCTGAGACCACANCCCCCCCCCCCCCCCCCCCCAGCTTAGCTACTGGAGCAACATCCCTCCATGGATCAGACTTCAAAAAGTTCTGATTTTGTACTCCATTGCTCAGTCATGTGCTGGGAGCCAGCCCCTCCCCCCGCAGTCTATCTTCACATTTATCATCTGGGATTCACTTCTCCACAAGTCCTACCTTCCAGAAAGTGGTTGCTTTTCTGTTCATAGAATTGTTGCTATTCTTTTCTTCAATCTCCTGTTGAGTTGTAGGTGTTCAGAATGGTTTGATAACTATCTAGCTGAATTCCTGGGACCAGATGAAATTTAGGTCTTCTACCCCTCTCCATCTTGCACCCCCCCCCATCTATGTATCTATACCTAGGAAAAGATTTAGAAGGAGGTTTACCAAATAAAAATACTGGTTATCTCTGAATAGCATGATTTCATGAAATTCAAAAAATTTATTCTTTAAGCCTTTCTGTGCTGAGTGACACTTTTGCAATAAATATGTAACTAATGGAACTAACAATGAAACTAACAAAATAGAAACAAACATTTACATGTTCCACATACACTAAGAAAATTAAGAAAGAAGGAAGATGAAGATGCAAAATTCTTTTCAGAAAAGGAAGGAACTAGCATTTCCAATTTAATACCTCATATCTTATGTTTGATATAAGCATGACTCATCATGGTAAACTAGCATTTCCAATTTAATGCCTTGTAACTTACAAGTTTGATATAAGCATGACTCATTATGGAATACATAGAATAAATAAAATGTCCTAAAATATAATGAATTCAAGTGACTAAATAGTTAAGCTCTTGTGCACTTCCATTATTCAAAGTTTGTTTTCTAAAAATATACTTTCTCCTATTTATCAAAATAACTTAGGAGGGGCGCCTGGGTGGCTCAGTTGGTTAAGTACCCAACTCTTGATTTCAGTTCAGGTCATAGTCTGAAGGTTGTGAGATGGAGCCCTGAGTGGGGCTCCATGCTCAGTGGGGAGTCTTCTTTTCTCCCCCACTCTCACCCCCTTCCCCTCCTTACATGTGCTCTCTCTCTCTCTCTCTAAAATAAATAAATAGATCTAAAAAAAAAATAACCAAGGAAATGCAGACTCTTGGTTTTCAGACACAATTAGGTTTCCCCATCTGCTGCTTGTCCCGGCCCTTATATTTATTTACCTTCTTTTTTGGAAACCCATTCCTAGAATAAGATCACATGTCCTTGTCCTGATCTCCTACTCCCAAACCATTCCTTCCTGTAAACCATCTTCCATATGTAACATCCTGTATTAAAATCAAGTGTCCTGTCAAATGTTGCTAAATGGCCCGTTGACCATCTCTTCCTGATTAAAGTTCTTTCCTTCCTGGGCCACAACATTGTTCTTTCTGTTTCTCCACCAATGGATACTACTATCTTCCTATTGTCTTCTTTTCCTGTTCTGTCCATCCTCCACCCTCAACTCTACTGCTATTTTTTGTGTGGGAGGGGAAGCTATAGAGTGTGAGTGGTGGGGGGGGCGGTGGCAGAGGGAGAGAATCTCAAGCAGACTCCATGCTGAGCACAGAGCCTGACCTGGGGCTCAATCTCATGACCCTGAGGTCATGACCTGAGTCAAAATCATGAGTCTAGTGCTTCATAGACTGAGCCACCCAGGCACTCCTATTGTTATTCTTTTTCAATGAACTCAGCCTCTTTACTATTTTCATGTGTACCCAAAATACAATATTTTCAAAATTTAACTCAATGTGTTTAACTTTGCCACAATTTCACAAGCCCTGTGCACCTGCCTCTTTTCAAACATCCTGGCTTGTTCTGTGGAACCAGAAGTATCTCTGTAGTTTATATTTTTTTATTACTGCGTACACCTATCAAAACAACTAATTCTTTACATTTTACATCTGATTTGGACAATCTTATATTTCTTAAGATCAGATAAGTTTTACTTATGACAAATCAATTTCTAAAGTACTGAATTTTCCTAGGCCACTTCAGTGTAGTTTCCTAGTTCACCCAAAGTCTATCTGCTAAATGTATTGAGAAAAATGTCAGAGTTCATGGGGTGATGCCAATTTATCCCAATAGGACCTAAGTAATTTAGTTTTCTTACTCAAAATCAATGCCCCATTTTAACTTAACTAATATGTAATCTCTACATAGATTTTTTTTTCCTGTGCTTTTCCATATGTGGCAATCTTGTTCTTGGCCTCATGGTTTGGTCCAAACTGTTCTCCCACCTGGAACATCCTCCATTTCCCCCTATTTCATAGAACGCTCCTTAGCCCAGTACATGTTCCACTTCTGCCACGAAACATTCTCCAACCCATAATTATTTCTCTTTTCTTATTTCACTTATCATACCATAGCTGTTCTCTAATCATTTTGAGCATAATGTTTAATTTTTATTTATAGGAGGGTCCATGATACATACATATTTTGTCTTCCTCTTATACCATCTAGCAGAGTACTAGCACATTATAGATGCCCAATAATTGCCTTCTATTTAATTTACCAAAACAAATCTTTTTAAAACAAAACCTAATAAATGAAGAAGAAATAAAAGTATTTTATATAGTATAAATATATACTGTTTATATAGTATAAAAAGTAAAATTAGTAAAAAATTAAAATTAAAATTTATGTATATAAATTTTATATATATAAACATATAAAATATATATATGTTTATATATATAAAATGTAAGTTAAAATAAAAATATATTTCAGGGCGCCTGGGTGGCTCAGTGGGTTAAAGCCTCTGCTTTCGGCTCAGGTCATGATCTCAGGTCCTGGGATCGAGGCCCACATCAGGCTCTCTGCTCAGCAGGGAGCCTGCTTCCCCCTCTCTCTGCCTGCCTCTCTGCCTCCTTGTGATCTCTCTCCCGCTGTGAAATAAATAAATAAAATCTTTAAAAATATATATATATTTCATATATAAAAATGTATATGAAATAAAATATATATATAATATATATAATTTATATAGTGTAAAAAGTATACCATTTTGTAATATCTAATGAAATAATAAATCCTTATTTATGATCATCAATGACTACTAAACACTTCACGTTAATAGCAGATGGGAAACTTTATAATAGAAGAATCAGGCTGGCAGCAACTGAACACACTGAACAATGTTAACGTTACAGAGAAACAAGCAGACATTTTGGTCTCCTGATGGAAATATACAACATTCCTATGAAGTATTTTTGCCAAAAAATAAAAATGAATATCATCAACTTTCTAGACCTATCTATTAGGTTACAGGAAATTCAATTAATGGAGAACTATATTAAACAGTTATATGGGGATGTCATCAATAAAACTGAAATTTGAAAAACATTAAAGGACTTCAACAAATTACAAGAAAAAAGGAAGGAGAACTATGGATAAAGAGATTTAAGAAATATAGCAATCAAATGCAATATGTAGATTATATTTGGTTTTGATTTGAATAAACTAAATGTAAAAATTACAAAACAAAAATATTTCAATATTGACTAGTTATTTGATACTATTAAGGAAATATTGTTGAAGATTTAGGTATGATTATAATATGGTTATGCTTTTTAATTTTTATTTTTTTAAAGAGTTATCCATTTATTTGAGAGAGAGAGAGGGGAGAGTGGTAAAGGGAGAGGGTGAAGGCAAGAATCAGACTCCTTGCTGAGCAGAGTCTGATGAGGGGCCCAATCCCATGACCCTGAGATCACAACCTGAACTGAAATCAAGAGTCGGACACTCAACTGACCCAGCCACCCAAGGGCCCATAGTTATGCTTTTTTAAAGAGTCTTTTTAATTTTAGAGACATATACTGAAATACTAACAGATCTAATGGCATGATGTCTGGGGATTTGTTTATTATTACCCAATGGTCATAGGTATCAGTATAGATGAGACCAATTTGACTAATGAGTTGATCATTGTTGACCCTGAATGGTAACAGTTGACTATATGAATTATATAATTTCATATTCATATGAATGATATGAATAGTTGACTATACAAATAATAGTTGAATGCTGACACTGAGTGATAATTTATGTATGTTTAAATTTTTCCACACTAAAAATTCTATAAAAATAAATAAACCACAAAATATAATGTATATCCAAAGAGCTTCATTATTATAGTATTATATATTTTATATAATAATTAAATATACAAATATAATAAAATATTTTTATGATAATAAATTATTATGTTATTATATAATAATACTGAGAGTATTATTCTCAGAAAGTAGAAAGGGAGATTTGAGGCACATTGAACTAATGAAATGAAAAGTAGCATACATTTAGCCTTTCTGAGTACTAAGACTACTGGTTTCATAAATTTCAATAGAAAGAAGCTTGGGTTTTAGAACTACTCTTCTCACCTTTTGATTTAAGACTAACATGGAGAGGGCGCCTGGGTGGCTCAGTGGGTTAAAGCCTCTGCTTTCGGCTCAGGTCATGATCTCAGGGTCCTGGGATCGAGGCCCGCATCGGGCTCTCTGCTCGGCGGGGAGCCTGCTTCCTCCTCTCTCTCTCTGCCTCTCTGCCTACTTGTGATCTCTCTCTCTCTGTGTGTCAAATAAAGAAATAAAAAAAAAAATCTTTAAAAAAAAAAAAAAGACTAACATGGAAATTATCATTGAATAACCATTACATATGTAATATATAGGATTTAAAGAAGCCAATGCATAAGCTAATATCTATAATTAGAGAAGATTTCTGTTTCCAAAGGCAAGTATAGCAAAATAATAATAATAATGGCAACAACTAGAGCAGTAAAACTGAGGCAACTCATGTTATCCACCAATTTAGCCAATTTACCTCTCTTCATATTTGCAAATCTAATAATGCTTCTCCGTTCCCCAGAGAAGTAAAGATTATGGTAGTTTTTAATTTTTTTTAAGTTTTTTTTAGCTGGTTAAGTTTATATTAAATCCACATGAGTAAAAACTGTAATGGGAGGCTACAGTATGTTTTGAAATGGGAAAAACACACTGAAGAATCATGAAACAAATTGTAGTTCAACAATCAAAAGCCAATGGGTTAAGATGCCAAGTAACACACGTATATATGAAATTCTGGGGAAAAGACTCTCAAGCAAGTCAACATCAACCTTTAGAAACTAAATTGCTCCACCTAATATTGGAAATCTTGAGAATGGTCAGGGGCCCTTAAAGGTTTGCTTGAAATCAATAACTCACTGTATCATCTGTAATTATAACCATGCTCAAAAAAAGGTAAAGAATAAAGGAAAGAAGGTTGTTGGAGGTAGCATTATATCCTAAGTAGCTAGAGTTGTGAGATCTTGACAAGAAACAGTCTCTGCAGTAATCGGTTTCCAGGCAGTTAAGGTAAACAGCGCTTTTCAGAAAGCACAATGGACACAGTGAAGGATCTGGTGGGAAATGGGTGCCAGTGAAAAAAAATCCTTATCCAATGGATCCCCAGGGGCAGTCAAGGGATTTGGATGGCTCCCACGTGGAGAGAATGACAACCGATTATAGTATTTTTGAGATGCCCAAGAATACGAAAGCTGGCAGGTGGGCAAAGGAATCAATATTATTATAATAGGCTAAAATACAGAAGACTCTTGAGCAAACAGTGAGCAAAAGGAAGAATAGCCCAGAAGAACATTTTAGTGGTTTGTTAATTATATAGCTTTAAACAGAGCATGTGAGCATAACTGTGCAACAATAATAACCAGGAAAGAACATTACCACAGTGGCAGTCAGGAGCATGTTAGAAGGAGAGCATTATTTAGATTATTAACTACAGGACGTTTTTCTAAGTCTTTAGTTAATACTTTAGTATTCCTGCCAAAGGTACAGTCTCAATGAAACCTTAACCCAAAAAAGAACAAATGGAGTTTAAAATATGTTCATCTATTGCAAATAATAAATTAAGGGTTTAAAATGTAAATAGTAGCATTACATGTATTTCTTGCTCTTAATGTAAAAGTAAAATGGTTCAAGTGAAATTAATAAATACACATATTCTCAGAGTAAATAAAGTACTAGAAAAAAAAGCCCATCAAAACTTCAAAGGTAATAATGGAAATTAATATCAAGGTAACAATATTAACACAATTTTACAACGAAGTTGAACGCCTTGAAAAAATTCTGTAAGTGGCAATGTGGTATGAAGGAAACGAATATTGAACCTTTGGTCAGAACATCTGCTTTTTTGTCTTATCTCTGCCACTAGTCAAAAACACTGTTACTTTGAGCAAATGGCTAACCCAGTTTTCTTGTGTCTTAAAGGGGAGGACTGGATCAGACAACTTCCATGATCTCTTTAAGTTATGTTATCCTAATTCTATTTTATATTTTCCTTATATGGAGAGATCACAATATATGACATGTTCTGCAATTTTCTTCTGCAAGCAAAATGAACTGCAGTGAGAAACATCAGTATTTAGAGACCTGTCAAATAATAATAAACAATTAAATATTAATATAGAATTCTATCATTCATATTTATGGAAACATTGTGTCATATGTGTTGTCTTATAGGAAAAGTTCTGTCTGACCACTACCTATAACTGGCAACAATAAAATATTAAAAACTGCCATTTATGAGGGCTTATTGTGTGCCAGGCCCATGCTTTATAAAGGCACTGAACTCATGGTATGATGTAATCTTCGAAACAAGCAAGTTATCCTCTTCACACCTCATTTGGCTAACTTCTACTTACCCTTATTCGTGTCTAAACTTAGAGATCATTTGCTTCAGGAAGCTTTTCCTAATGTACCATTTCCATACTAGGTGTCTCTTCTCTATTTCCCTACCACATTGTCCCTCTCTTCTATTACAACATGCATTAAACCATTTACCTGTACTTCCAACTTGGGTACAAACTTCTTAAGGGCAGGGACCAAATTTGTTTTATCTATAACCTCTACAGAGCCTATCGTGGCATCTGGTACTTAAAGAGTTCAAGAAATACTTGGGATATGCACAGATAAGGCTCTGAGGCTATGCTTGGCAGTTAGATTGACAACATTTCCCCTTCCCCACACTGGACTGATCTTTAGAAAGAAAAGGTAACAACACCCTTCTACACACACACACACACACACACACACACACACATGCTACCATTTTCTGACTCCCCCGCAGGGGACTTTGAATACTTGATTTCCCAGTCCTAGTTGTTTCCATGCCTCCAAAGTTCCATCTCTGCTTGCCTGACAGAGAAAATATCCAGAAACCTTGTCAGCATTTTCAACAACTAATTCACATTTCTAGCAATGAGAGAACATGTGTTAAAAAGTGGTAAGCTCTCTGTCTTCTCCTTCAATGTTCCTATAAGTTTATAGATTCAGTTCAGCTGAGTAAACTTCAAGTTTTCATTTTATTAAATCTTAAACAGTCTGATGGTTTCATTAAGTTCTTTCCAATTGTCCCACTATTTTTCAAATTTACCTAAGCTTTTCAATCTCATGTATTCCATTTGTGTTTAAACTTCACTCATGCCATACAGTACCTGTGATTTTGCATATGTTATTAAAGTCTTCTATTCTCTCCTTGGCATTTTTACTTAGCAGAAAGACTTGGTTTTTTCTTTTGGTTTCATAGCTGCCCCTTGGTTTCTTGGGTTACTTCATAAGTGTATTTTTCATCACCTCACTTTGATAACCACTTTCCATTTTCTGTGGCTTTTTATTAGTCTTTCGCAGAATCTCAAAGATTATTCACCATTATCTTGACTGTTTCATGTCCTTTACTTTTCAAATAAAGTCTTGCAAAGTTTCATTTAATTGGGTCCTACAGGTCTTAACTTTAGTATAAAACAAAACTTGTGGTAAAAGAAACAAACTAAATGTCAATAAACAGAAAACTATCAGTCAGTTTTACGTATGAAGCTGACAAAGCCAAATCATATAACATTGTCAGAAAATGGGGCTAACAGTCAGGAAATCACCTACCTGCTGGCTATGAGATCCAGGGAAATCACTTCCTATTTCTGGGCCTCAAATCCTCATTGCAAAAATGAAGAAGACTAGTTCACTTTTTCAAACTAGAGCCACAACTCATTAGTAGATAACAAAATTGATTTTGTGGATGGGAACTAGTGTTTTCTTATAAAAGAAAACAGAACAGAAAATATCAGAGTGCATCTCATATCATTATAGTAACGCTGTTTCAAGAAATCTTTGTTTTCATTTGTCTCTGTGTGTGTGTGTGTGTGTGTGTGTGTGTGTGTGTGTGTGATGTAAAATACATTTCTCATTGTACGCCATGGTCAAAGAAGCTTGAAAAATACCGTAGGAAGTTCTCTATAATCCCTTCCAGTGCTAAAATTCTGTGACTCTGTAATATAAAGCCCAAAGCTATTGCATTGCCATCATTAAGCCACAGCCCTTACTCTTTCTGCAATCAACCCAAAAGCATAATATAGCTGAGAGAACCCAGGTTTTGAAATAATAAACCTGAGCTTGAGCCCTACCCCTAAAATTTATTAATGGTATTCTCTGGGTTCCATTGCATAGCTACCTAGAACTACAGAATAATATAAAATGGGACAACAGTGACACATGCCTTACAGGGGTTCTGTGTTATCCCCATCAACTTGTACAATCCAGAAACTCAAGAATCATTCTGCTTGTCCCTGGCACTCCATTTATAATCAATTGCTAAGTCCTGCTGACTGTACCTCTGACTATCTCTTAGAGCCCATTCACTTCTCTCCATCTTCACAGCCCCTATTCTAATGCTACAAGTATGCATCTGGCATCCATTCTTATTTCACTCCATGCCCACACCCTCATCTCACCACCTGCACTTTCAATGGTTTCCATTGCTTCCAGCTGTAGACCACAAGGCCTCCAGAGTTTGGCCCTGCCTATGTGTGCAACCCCAACTCATAACCCCATACCACTCATAGACTCACCCTCTGTGCTCCAGGTGCACTTGACCATCTTACAAATCTCTGAATAGGCCACATTTCCTCCGGCTACGTGGATATTGTACATGCTATTTCCTTTGCTTGGAATGCTCTTCTCTTCCTCCTTTCTTCCCCCACACTTTTTCCTAATCAATACTTAACTCAGTTCCAAATTTCAGCTCCAATGCTGTCAGTGAAGCCTTATCCGCCCACTCTATATAAGGTAAATCTCCCCCCGACCAGTTGCATGTTCCCATAACAATTTACTTTGCCTTCAAGATACTTCTCATAGTTTAAAATGAGATATTCAGTCTTGTGATTACATGACCAGTGTCTGCTTCCCCATCAGACTGTGATCTCCACAAGGATAGGGACCGTATCTGATTGGCTCATCATTACATCCTCAGCACCTTACACACCACCTGACACCTAATAGATGCTCGATAAATAAGTCTGAATAGATAATAAATGAGATAAGAAAGCATAAGTGCTATACAAATGTTAACTATGTTCTTGGACTGCTGCAATTGCTTTCCAGTTGTCTTTCCTGAATTTGGTGTCACTTTGATTCAACCCATTCTGTATACATTTGTCTGTTGGATTATTTCTTACATATTCTTGCTCCCCTGCTCAAGATTCTAATAGTAGGGGCTTTGCAATGGCTATCATTTCAAGTGGCTTTTATAACTATTTATTTGGACATCCATCCTTATTCAAAAGGAGGATTCAATCTTTAAAGGCATATTTGGACTTCAAACTATACATATGACCTTATTTCCTGTTATTCCCCAGAGCAGACAGGCCACACCTTCTTCCTCCTTTGCCTCTTTCTCTTCTTCCTACTCCTACACACTCATGCTTGTCTCTGTCCCAGGCCTTTGCCTCGAAAGCCCTCACTCCGTTCACCTGTCCTTCAGGGTCATTCAGGGCCTCTTCCTAATAATTTTATCCAACATTTGCTATCCCTTCTCTGGTCAGTATTCATGTATAGTGTCCAAAATAGACACTATCTAGTCACTCTCTAGCCTGTCTTGATTTATTTTCATTTCACTTATCACTATATAAAAGTATATTATCCTAAGAGTTTTCATCACAAGGAGAAATTTTTTTCTTTTCTTTTTATTGTTAGATATATTTAGATATACTGTAGATCATGAGATGATGGATACTGATTAAACCTATTGTGGTTATCATTTCACAATATATGTAAAATCAAATTATCATGCTGTATGCCTTAAACTTATAGAGTTATATACTAATTATCTCAATAAAACTGAAAAAATGTTATTAATCAAGTTATTTATTTTCTTGTCTATCTTTCTCACTAAAGGTTAAGCTCCATGGTAACAAGGACTTGACTTTATTTACTACTCTAACCCCAATCCTGGAAAGCCTCACCCAAAGTAGTTTCTCTATGAATATTTCTTGTATAGATGAATGAGTGTCCAAAACTCAGATTATAAACTGTATATTTGCTTAGGCTGTAAACCTCACAAAAGCAAAAGCAAAAAAAAAGCAAAAATAAACAAGTGAGACTACATCAAACTAAAAAGTTTCTGCACAGCAAAGGAAACCATCAACAAAACAAAAAAGCAATCTAACAAATGGGAGAAAGTATCTGTAAATTATATATCTGATAAGAGGTTAATATCCAAAACATACAAAGAACTCATACAACTCAATAGAAAAAAAACAATTAAAAATTGGCAGAATATCTGAATAGATATTTTTCCAAAGAAGACCTTCAAATGGCAGATGTATGAAAAAGTGCTCAACATCACTAATCAACAGAGAAATACAAATCAAAACCATGATGTGATCTCACCTCATACCTGTTAAAATGGCTATCATCAAAAAGACAAGAAATCACAAGTGTTCATAAGGATAGAGAAAAGGGGAATCCTTGTGTACTACTGATGGGAATGTAAATTGGTGCAGCCACTATGAAAACAGTATAAAATATTAAAAATAGAAATACCATATGATCCAGCAATTCCATTTCTGGGTATTTGACAGAAATGAAA
Organism: Ailurus styani; assembly: GCA_002007465.1. Classification (NCBI taxonomy): domain Eukaryota; kingdom Metazoa; phylum Chordata; class Mammalia; order Carnivora; family Ailuridae; genus Ailurus; species Ailurus styani. The sequence goes on along the minus strand of LNAC01000104.1, from coordinate 1,953,052 downwards.
TCACTATTTTGAAAATAGTGGATCTGCAACCATGTTCACTGTAGTATTATTTACAATTCCTAAGACTTGGGAAAAATCTAATTGTCCATCGATGGATGAATGGGTAAAGAAAATGTGTCTATTATGCAACATGTGTATTTGTACATGAATATAATATATATATCATATATATAAAATAATATATATATTATTCAGCCATAAAAAAGAAGAAAAGAAGTTGAGGGCATTATGCTAAGTAAAATAAGTCAGAGAAAGACATACACTGTATGATCTCACTTATATGTGGAATCTAAAACAAACAAAATGAACCCATAGATACAAAGAATAGATTGTTGGTTGCTAGAAGTGGAGAGCTTAAGGTAAACTAGATGAAGGGAGTCAAAAGTAACAAATTTCCCACAATAAGATAAGTAAGTCCTGGGTATGTAATAGGCAGAATGGTAACTATGGCTGACAATAATGTATTGTATATTTGAAAGTTGCTGAGAGAGTTAGTCTTAAAAGTTCTCACCACAAGAAAAAATAAGTAATAATTATGTGTGGTGATGGATGTTAACTAAACTTATTGTGGTAATCATTTCATGCAATATATACATATTTCAAATCACTTTGTTGTACACCTAAAACTAATACAATGTTATATATCAACTATATCTCATTCTTTTAAGAAAGAAAGAAGAGGTTTTGTTTATTAACCATTTCACATGCATAACCCACTTTCCAACTAGATTATATACCTCTTATATTCTGAGATCAAGGTTTATGCAGTTTTTGTAATCCATAAAATCCATGACAATGAAAACTCACAGGAAGTACTCTAAGAGATGTTATAAAGGTATCTGTGACCTTTTTAAAAAAGATTTATTTATTTATTTTAGAGGGTGAGAGAGAGAGCACTCATGTGTGTGAATGAGGGGAGGGGCAGAGGGAGAGAATCTTCGAGCAGACTCCACACTGAGTGCGGAGGCTGATATAGCTCAATCCCAGGACCCATGAGATCATGACCTGATCTCATGTCATGAGTCGGACACTTAACCCACTGAGCCACCCAGGTGCCCACAAGGTATCTGTGATCTTACAAACATCCCATAAAAGGTTGAGACAACTCTCTGCTGAGCAGTAATCGTAGTTTTGTATCGGAGATTTTCCATAAAGACACCAACCCCAGAATGGCTTCACTTTTTATTCTGCAATTCTGAGCTTTCTTACCTTGGGCTATGGTTAAAAATAAAATACAAATAAAACTTGCCTAACAAGGCATTTGCTTAATTAATGCAAGTGAAAGGGATTACTGAGGAGTTATTGAGAATCCTTTCCTATATTCAGGATGGTATGATGTCTAGAGGGAGAAAGTGGAAGATGTGTATTATATAATGTAAATAAGCATTAGTAAACTATTCTTAAATTCACAAGTTTACACTAACATAGCCTTATACCTGACAGCTCTGATATTTCCCTTAGAGTTATTATTTTAATGAACAGAACCTCAAGAGAAATGTTCATAGATCAGTAACCACTGGAACAGTTTTTTTTTTATGAGAATAAGATAATTTTGGAACTATGATGGAGACCACTGCTGAGAACAAAAATTAAGGAAAATGATTATAGAGTGTGATAAAAGTGATTACAGTTTATGGATTTCCTAACTCTTAGGACCAAAAGAGGACGCCTACAATGAGAACATTGTTTTCCCCCATCAGCTCAGTTCTTTTGAGATATAGCACAGAATCAACAACAGATAATTTACAGAACTTGCCAGTGCTTTTAATCTCTTCACACAAACTCATTATATTTTACCTATATGGGGGCCAAGAAGAGAAGTCAAGCAGAGATCACAAAAAGATTAACTGGGAAAAATCATAAAGGAAAGTGACTTCCATTATCATCAGCAGAACCCCCTTCACTTGGGATGTTATTCGGCAATAAATATTTCAAACTAGATATAGTTCATGTTGATATATGTGTATTGCCTGAATGCTTCCTGCAGAAAGTACAGTCAGAACATATCAGGGGGGAAAAAGTCCTATCTCCTAATGGGCGAAAAAAAAGCAAAACGAAAAAAGGGGAGCTGAGGAAGACAAAAGTTAAAATGAAAATTAAGGTGCCATTGTATCAATGCACAGGGACCTTACCCAGATTATCCTCCAAAATGTTAATGGAAGTTACACACAATTCTTCCTCGAGCATTCACAAGATGATAAATCCTGTCGTCTTGAACTTTTCCCAAATAGATACTAAGGAAGAAACAGGATGCTATATTGATAGTACAATATGTTCGTGGAAATGGGAAATCTTATTCCTTTCCATAAAGTCTTAGTAAACCTCTGAAATGAATGTTCTGAGCAGATAAACACTAGAACAATGTGCATTATTTTGAATTCATTTATTTTATGTTCAAGATTTAACCATTTTACTTCTAAATGACAACTCCACTGAAGCTCATTTATACATTCCTCTACCTTCCCCAAACTTCTAATTACTTATTCTGCATATGTTTCCCAGAGGAATAGCTATGACCCCTTACATAAAATTCTATACCACTTAGCCAAGGAGACAATTCTGTCCTAATCCATAAAAACATATTAAATAGAGCATACAAAGCATGATGGTGTGAATCTAATTGGCACTTAAGCTACAAGATTTAGAAATTTGAATTTGATCTTTCAAGTCTATGTTGTATTGCAAGTTTCCTGCTTACAGATAATTGCTCCCAGTTAGAAAAAGATTCTATCTGTCACAACAGAGCTAATGCCACTGACTGATAATTCTGTACATCATTATTTGCAAACGTCTTGGGCATTTTTTACAAAATTTAGATTTGTCTTTTCAAAGGAGTAAGACGAGTTATGGCAATCCAGGTTTCTCATATGTGTGATTCCTCTATGTCATGCACATTCCATGAATCATAGAAAGAGGCTCTAATCCTTGAATAATACTATATTAGTGTTTAAATTAAGACATTCGATGACACTAACAAGAAAATATGTCTAACTTACAATTGAATAAAAGCATACTTTAAAGAGCTAGTAACATGTCAGAATTAATAATGCCAATTGTACATCTTCATTGGCTAGTTGAACCCACCTCCTGTATGTTCCCTCTATGTTCCCAGGGTCTCCTTTTGTTTCTTTCCTTTTGACTCAACCCAAGGTGCTCATAACTCCCACACTCATGGCTCCAGATCCGTATACACAACTGCCTGAAGGGTAACCCACAGCTCTCTAAAAGTAATGCATTCAAAAAAAAGAATCATTATTCTTCCCTCAGAGCCTACATTCTCTATCTAGGTTGATGGCATCATAGATAATCCAGTTGTCCAAGCCAAGAGCCACTCCAGACTCCTCTCTCTCCTTACCCCTCACATCCTGTCACCAAATTCTCCTTAATGTACCTAGACTCTTTTATCTCATCTCCAGCACCAAAACTACTATGTTTAGTCAAACTTTCATCATCTTTTTCCTACATCATGAGCATTATTTCCTAACCGGATTCCCCACTTTCAGATTTATCCCATGTCAATCCATCCTCCACATCATGTCTGACTAATTCTTTTATAATGTAAAATCTGATCATATTATGCCACTACCTCAAGGCTTTTAATGGTTCCCTACTGTCTCTAGCAGAGGCACAAATTCAAACATCTGTTGGGGCCAGGTGAGTATCAAATCAGTAAAGGGGGCTGGGTATAAGAAAACAGGTGGTGGCTGGGGCTGTACCCATATAGCTAGGCACATGCTCTACCTAAAGGCACTTAAGGGACGCAGTTGCTTTTGACTAGCTAGTTGTTGTCACATAGAAATGTAAGTTCTGGGTCACCAGACGTTCCAGTTTTTCAAGAGAAGCTGGAAGCCTGGGTTTTTATGAACATTTTCCAAAATTATAATGTTGAAAATACACCTACACTCTTAAAAACAAGCATGTGAAGACCTAATTTAATACTTAGGCTATCATTTTCAACCTCTCATCTACTAGATACAATTCAACTCTAAGCATGACATACCAGATACCTCATTATTTGTCAAAGAATGTTCCTTTCTTCATCCTCCATGTTCCACTCATAACAAACTACATGCCATGCTCCTTTAGGCCCCCATGGCTTTGAGCAGCTTTTCTACTTCTGGAACACTCTGCTACTCCTTCTCACCTCTTATTTTAATAGAAAATTGTTATTTGCTCTTCCAGACTCAGATCAAGCATCTCTTTCTCCGTAAAACCTTCCCGGATCCAGCCACAGTAAGACAATTACTCTGTCCTTGTTGTGACCACCATTCTAAAACATACTCTTATTACAGAATTAATCACAGTTTGAAATTATTTATTTTAAACTTGTCTATCCTATAAGATAATGGAGCTCTTTTAAGGCACGGACTTACTCAGCCTTTTACATCTATTCACAGCCCATAGCCTGTTGTTGAATATATACTACTGAAAAGAAATAAGACATAAGTGACTATGCCATTTTCCCCAGTTTAAAATAAAGTGTTAACAGTAGGAAAACAGATAGAGAACTCCACTCATGTCTGAAGGAATTTAACTTTGCTTTCAGACAAATAAAACAACTTTAGCTTTAAATGAAAAATGCTGACAATCTGTCTCTTCTCCCAGGCTGGTCAGTCCTTCACTCACATGCAGTAACTTCAGCCCTGTTTTCTGACTCTATAATTTTGCCTTTTCCAGAATGTTATAAAAAAAGGAATTACACAGCATGTAGTTTGGGAGTTTGGCTTCTTTCAATTAGCATAATGCATTTGAGATTCCTCCATGTTGGTGCATATATCAGAAGGCGATTTCTTTGTATTGCTGAGTATTCCATTGTATGGATGCACCACAGATTGTTTACCCACTCACTAGATGCAGGACATTTGGATTGCTTCCAGTTTTGGGTGGTTATAATTAAGCTGCTATAAACATTTGCTGCAGGTTTTTGTATAAACATAAGTTTCATTTCACTTGGATAAATACCCAGTAGGATCAATGAGTCATATGGTAAGTGAACGTTTAACTTTATCAGAAATTGCCAAACTGCTTTTCCAAACTGGCTGTTCCCATCTGCATTTCCATAAGCAGTGTAAAAGAGTTCCAGTTGCTTCACAAACTCTCCAGGTCATGATGTTTTCAGATTTGGGGATGGTGAATTTTTTGAGGGAATGATTAGAACCATTCCAACAGATGCGTCGTGGTATCTCCTTTTGGTTTCAATTCTTCTGACCTCCTATAAATCATTTTATCTTTATTCTTCCTTACTAGCTGGCATCCCTATATATCAGGCATCTCTGTGTCCCACTTCCCATCCTCTTGGCCAGGGGTTTAACTGCACTGTTGTTGTGGCAACCAGCTGCTCACAGGTATGACCTGAAAGCAACTCAACTTCACCTCACTTGCGCCACCTGTCCTTTCTGTCCCTCAGCATCTCTGTCCCCATCGCCCACACGAAATATATGCAAAAACCTTCTAATTCTGATGCATGTGTAAACCTAGAAATGTAAGAACATTTATACTCTTTTGGGCAACTTTCGACCAATGGTGGATGGAAGCTGGTGAATACATACTCCTTCCCTTGGAAGAATGGTTCCATCCCTTGGACGAATAGTTCTTTTTTTTTTTTTTTTTTTTTTANAGAGAGAGATTACAAGTAGGCAGAGAGGCAGGCAGAGAGACAGGGAGAGGAGGAAGCAGGCTCCCCGCTGAGCAGGGAGCCCGATGCGGGCCTCGATCCCAGGACGCTGAGATCATGACCTGAGCCGAAAGCAGAGGCTTTAACCCACTGAGCCACCCAGGCGCCCTGGACGAATAGTTCTAAGGCACTTTCTCGATAGTTCCTCAGAGGATCCCGAGTGAAAATGAACACAGACTAAATGTTGTGTTGCCCACAATGGTGGTCAGCAAAATAATATATCTCAGCAAAGGCTTTCCCTCCTTCTCTGTTTAACTCTTTCAAAGCCCCTACTTTTCTTCCTTGAGGTTACTTTCCAAAATAAATTATCTGTACACAAGCCCTTGTCCTGGGCTCTGCATTAGGTGATATCCAGGCTAAGTCACCTTTGGAAAGTACTTCAGCTCAAAGAGGAAGTAAATAACAGAACAAAGCAGTACCCATGCTAATACTCTTCATAAGAAACACAAGAACTACATTTTTTTTTCTCCTTGGTGGGTACTATTTTTAGGCATGCCTTCAAGCCTAAATCAAGCATAAGATTGCTAAGTTATAGGACTAGACTGTTGGATTTTTGATACTTAAATATGTCTCTAGAATTAGCATCTCAAGGAGATAGGTAAAGATAGTATTTTAGATTTACTGAAAACAATAAAATATTAATGTCAACTTGCTAACCATTAATATTTAATTTTTATTGTATAGTAATTTATAAATTTGCATTGTTTTATTTTATTTGCACATTTTGTGACAGAGCCTTATGGGAATAATGAAAAATAATGGAGGTGGCTTACTTAGATGTGGTTTCTTATGGAAGGGGGGTGTTACTGGGTACAGGGGCTCACATCAGTTATGGAAAGAGGACATGAGTGACAGTGACCCTTGTGTCATTTAGGACAGAAGCAAATAGCAAAAGAAAGGTTTACTTTATTTTGTATGAGGAACACAGTCTTTGATCCTGATAAGTCTGGCCACTAAAACCATACTCAAGTGGCTCAGATAAATCTTATGCTTATAAGTGTCCAAATGGGAAATAATTTATAGGTAAACTTGGGGTCTTACAAAGGCTTGTATTATTATCATTGCTTTTTTTTTAAGATTTTATTTATTCATTTGACACACAGAGAGAGAGATTACAAGTAGGCAGAGAGGCAGGCAGAGAGAGAGGAGGAAGCAGGCTCCCCGCTGAGCAGAGAGCCCGATTCGGGCCTCGATCCCAGGACCCTGAGATCATGACCTGAGCTGAAGGCAGAGGCTTTAACCCACTGAGCCACCCAGGCGCCCTATTATCATTGCTTTTAACAACAGATACTACTTTTCTGGTTGTCCATACAAAAGTAGCTTTTGTTAGCAAGCAAGAGAAAGCTAGTCTATTCATAAGGCTAGATCTCTAAATTTTCTTGATGACAATACAAGTATAACTCAACGCTTTTTGGCACATATCTTTCTGGCACATATACATTATTTATATGCATGTGTGTTGATTATATCTACAGGTACTCTTTGTATGGGAGTTCTTTTCCTATTGCAGAAAGCATTCTTAGTATCTTCGTAAGAGGTAGAAGCTACATACTGGTAGTCAGGAGCCACATATTTGTACTCTATTAGAAGATAGCTCCTGAATTTCATTCACAGTTTTTAGGCTTCATAGATGAATCCTGGAAGAAAAACTCCTAGGAAAAATGAGCAATTTAGGTGTGACGTGATTCTAGATTTTAAAAAAATGCATAAGGGGTGCCTGGGTGGCTCAGTGGGTTAAAGCCTCTGCCTTTGGCTCAGGTCATGATCTCAGGGTCCTGGGATTGAGCCCCACATCGGGCTCCCTGCTCAGCAGGGAGCCTGCTTCCTCCTCTCTCTCTGCCTGCCTCTCGCCTACTTGTGATCTCTCTCTGTCAAATAAATAAATAAATCTTTTTAAAAAATGCATAAGAGAGGGATGCCTGGGTGGCTCAGTTGGTTAAGCATCTGCCTTTGGCTCAGGTCATGATCCCAAGGTCCTGGGATCAAGTCCCACATCCAGCTCCTTGCTCGGCAGGGAGCCTGCTTCTCCCTCTGCCTGCCGCCCCCCCGCCTATGCTCACATTCTCTCTCTCTCTGACAAATAAATAAAATCTTTAAAAATAATAATAATATATAAAAATGAAAAAATGAAAAATGCATAAGAGAAAATGATACAAATAACAGTATTTATAGTAATCGAGCATTATAAATATTTACAACATATTGTCTTTGTGAAAGTGACCTACCCTGTCTCACCATAATCAACATCACCTTCTCTTTCACCAACTAATGGAGTTAATGATGCAGACTTTTACAGTTAATAAGCTACTTTGAAGGTTTTATGTGGACTCTTCTAAACTTTTCAGATGATAATTCACCAGTACACGAGCAGCTTGCAATGTATCTGTTTTATTAAACTGAATTCAGAGAAAATGTTAACTGCTGGTTATTTTTATTTAGGAGTACAACTATCATTTAAACAATATGCCTTATAACCAAACTTAGTGATTTTGTTACAAAAGTAAATTGCTCTTCTCTTTTCTCTGTTATTCTAGGCATTTCAGATTGGAAATTTTAGAACTCTTACAACCTCTTTGTCTCCCTATAGTAAATTAAGTTATATTAATTCATCCTTTGTTTTATTCAATTCTTTTTTTTTCTGTTCCCTCTCTTCCTATCCAAGTCCAAAGACTAGACTGATGCTCTATTACTATCAGGAGCAATTATAAGTGAGCTATGAGAAGACATGAAAATTACCTGACAAGCTTAAATATGGCATTCCAAGAGGTTTTCATAAGATTTATAGCAGGAATTTTTATGGTGGGAAAGCACGAAGAGCTGTAGCTCAACTTTAGATTTATGAATGATCATGGAATAAGTTTCAGGGACAAGTAGAGCATGTGCTAGAGGTGGAGACAAACTATATGGGTCCTAAATCCAAGTTAGTCCTGTTGATGGAGGAGGAGGCTTTCATAACTCCTTCTACATCTCTGGTTTATGGAAGGTGAAGTACAGTTCTTGGACGAATGGAATAAAGAATCCTTGAACAAAAGTCAAGAAGAAAAGGGTTCAAGAAGAGCTTGCCTTGAATCAAACATACCAACCCCCACATCTCTGCTTATTCATTGGGAAAGAATGAAATAATGAAACCCAGAATATATCTATCTCAAAAAACTTGTGTCACAAATTGAAGCCCTGGAGACACAAGAAGTAGATTAATTTTTCTTCTAATTGGAGATTGTGTATTTCGAAGAGGCTAGAGAATGTGAGAAGTAAATGGCTGGCTCTGAACAAAGAGTCAAGAAAAGATTTGCTTTCTACACCACAAAGTAGTATTCTGGATCAGCAAACTCCTACGTGAGCATTTTGTAAAGATCAGGAAGAAAATATAGGTGGGAGTCATACAGACCAGATATAGAAGATGTCAAACTAAAAGGAGATGACGATGGGTAAAAAGTGTACATTACAGTGATAACAGGCATGATATATAGAGAACAACAGTAAAGAAGGTATTTGATAATTATCAGTAGTAAATAACAATATATCATCCCCAGTAATAAATAACAATGTCCCCAGACTTCTTCAACTTGTGACTACAAATAAAGTCACATTAGCATTTGTGGACAAATTTTACTGACTCCTTATGTTTACCCCCTCCCATGGGATTTCAGCCTACTGTAAAATGCTCCCAAAGTATTTCTAGAAATCAACAGAGGGTATACTAACAAATACATGTCTGCCAGGCATTTGTCTCTTTCTTAGATGTCAGAGAAGAATCTGCCATCTCTCCTCTGATCCACTAAGTCTGCAGCTCTTACAAGGGATTTCCTTGAAAGCTATCTCCTGGTGCTGGGAAAACTACCAAACCTACAGGTGCTAGCTAGCCCTGCATTCTCTCCAGTCTTTCTGTACCATAGTGATTCTAGGTTCCTTATAAGTAATGCATCATGTTCATTACTCCCTGTTTCAAAGGACTCAGATGCCATGACACCGCCATCATAATCTCTCATCCACTTGTCTCAGGCACCTGAATACCTGAATAGGTACCTAGCATGAAATTATAGAATCAGTTTAGGTTTGGCAGGGTCTATCTTGCTCCTCTGTACTCCCTGAAAAATACTACAATTCCTTGGAGAGGACTCCAGCCTTAGCCAATGACTCTTTCTCTGAGAAGGGGACAGTGTTTTCTCTGTAGCTTCCTGACCTCTGTGGCTAAGTTCCACGATAGCAGTTACTACAATATACAGATGACCCCCATACTAGAATTCATAAAGTCTTGCATGGAACTTCAAATTTTTACTGGAATATCCCTAGACGTTATCAGCCTCTGCATACAAATGAAATCCCCCCAGTCTAGGCTCTGACTATTCTGACAATTCAGCGTGTGGTCTGTGGACTTACAGCAGAGGGTCACCTGAGGCTCATTAGAAAAGCATAATTTCAAACTCCATCCTAGAATGCGCAGTTTGAGGAGATCTCCAGGTGATTCATGTTTACATTCAAGTATGAAAAGACAGTGTTATAGACTATATCACTAAATTTTATCATTTTATTTTTTATTTATTTATTTTTAAGGTTTTATTTATTTGACACAGAGAGAGAGAGTGAACAAGAGAGATACCGAGCATGAACCAGGGGAGGGGCAAAGAAGCAAGTTCCCCACTGATCAGGGAGCCCCATGTGGGACTCGATCCCAAGACTCTGGGATCATGACTTGAGCCAAAGGCAGACACTTAACTGACTAAGCCACCCAGGCACCCCGTAAATTTTACCATTTTAGAAAATTACATCACTGGGGGGGGAGGGTAGGGATAGGGTGGATGGGTTGTGGACATTGGGGAGGGTTTGTGCTATGGTGAAGTGCTGTGAAAGGTGTAAGCCTGATGATTCACAGACCTTTACCCCAGGGGCAAATAATAAAAAAAAAAAGAAAATTACATCACTGATATCAACACCGCTCATGAATTTGAGTCATGAATATATATATCTGTACCCATCTGTATCTGCAGCCCTCACAGTTTCTGTGATCCTGAATGTAGGGGCAAGTATCTGACCATTGTGTCTTCTGGTGGTGTCACACCCACACATTTACATACTGAAGTATATATTATTTTATACTGAATTATTTTATTTTACTTCCCTTTTACATTATTGTTGGGGCATTTTATTGATTTTATTTTCAAGTTATGTGTATAGGCTGATTGTATTTTCTATGTGTTTCATTTTAGGAGAGTAAGTAAAATTTTATAGAACACTTGTTGCAAATAAAAGGCATTGGGTCTGAGGGCATTGACAAGCACTGACAAGGTCCATGGGAAGCCATTCACAAGTTTTAAGCAGGGAAATAACATGGCTAGATATTTTTTCAGGTAGACTATTCTGGTAGTTGTTTGGAGGATAAATTTAAGCCCATAAGGCTGGTGTTGGAAGAACCAATGTGGGAGACTATTACTGTAGTCCCAAAGAATCTGGAGTGGCCATAGACTAGAAGAAAAACTTGGACAAGGAGGATTCTCAGAAGCAAGGATGAGAGAATTCAAGAAGAAAGAGGCAACTCAACAGAGCCAAATGGATTTATATGAATTTATTTTAAGTTGGTAGCTAGGTGGCCACAAAATGTTCATACAGCTGGGAAAAACAAGGCCAACTCACTTTGCCATGGCATGAGTATTGAGGGAAAAGGACACAGAAAAGGAGAAAGAGGAAGGAACACTTCCTTGCTTTTCTCAGAGAAGCATTTTCCCATTTATTCCTTTGTCCCTGCAAGTGATCCTGTAGTCTTTAGAAAATGGCCGTGGTAAGACTCTGCGGAATGAATTCCATCCCAAATCAAACGCCAAATACATCACTTCTGACAGGCCTTCTTTGACTCAATGTCCTTATCTGGGGCTTAGGGGTAATAATTTGCCTTCTCTCTCAAGATAGTTTTGATGACAGAAATGTATATGTCAAAGTATTTTGAAAAACTAAGGAAGATAACTAAATTGTGATTGTTATATTGTTTAGATTTCGACAATATAATAGGTTTCCATTCAGAGCATCAGTATGCATGAGTGGGAGCCACGCCACTCACTTCTAGGTAGTAATTAGGTTTTTCCTTTCTCAAAAAAGAAAGAAAGAACTTTCTGATATTACCACTTCTCTATGGCTTCATACTAGGGAATTTATGGGAACAAAGGGGCCTAACAGTTCTGTGGCTTTTCGGGTCTCTTTTTTTTCTCAAATCCCTGTCAATCTAGTTTTATAATCAAAGTACATTCTTTGGAGACCTTTGGTGACAGCTGGAAGTCAGAGTTACCATTCGTTATATTTATTCAAAGTATTTTGTAAAAGATTCTTGATGGGGAAATTTTAAATTGAAAAAAGTCCCTGGAGAAATTATTATTACTTTGGAAAAGTATAAGTAGTCATGATGACTTTGAAAAGGTACATATTATGGTGAGCTTTTTTCCTGCAATGTAAGTTCCAGACAGAATCACCCATGCACATCATCAGCAGTACTTGTTAGCATCCAAAGAAGTTCATGGCTTGAGGATATATTCACTTTAAAATCAAAGTATTACTAGTATACCTATAAATTCCTGACAAGGTTTCTTTTTTTTGAATAAAGAGAAAGATGCCTAATTTCTCCAAAAAATTAAATTTATTTTTAATTAACTATAAAATGGGAATATTTAGTTATAAATTATTTATATGACTTGAATTTTTTCAAGAGTCTTATCAGACCAGGATGAGGCATGAGAAGATTACTGGGTTTGTGTTCAAAATTACCTAATTGTACCATTGAGCCAACTTTAAGTATGAAGTATTATATTAGGTGAACTGCAATTCCATTCACACAAACAAAATGGCATTTCCATTATCACTGATATGGAGTTATTTTGGCCATATGAAATACTGTGAACTAAGTAGGCATCCAAAATGGTCATTTATACATGGATAATCATGGTTCTGGACCAGACTTTGAAAAGGTCTCTTGGATTAGACTAAAGCTCATTAGTTTAAATGCCACACATTTGTTCTAGAACACAGATGCTCTGTTAATATGACAAATGGAAAAAGTATGATGCTTCCTACTAATTATCAGCCTATAAACAGAAATTCCAACTTATGCAGCTAATACTAGAAATTCAGTCAAAGTCGCATATTCACAGCGGAGATACTAAAATTGCATGTTACGTGCAAATCTTAGAGTTTCAGAACTGGAGATAATTTAGTCTAACTCTTGTCTTTGACAGACAAAGAAATGGAAGCCTGAAAATACTAGGTCATATCTCCTCCAAATTACTTATGAGCTTGTTAAACTTGATCGAGTTACTTAACCCCTCTAAGCTCCTGTTTCCTTGTTTATAAAATAGAGAAAATTAAAATCCTAACTTACTGTGTTACAGGCAAGTACTAAATGAGGCCATGTATGTAAATCATATGGCACAGTCCTTAAAATGCAGTAAACATTTCATAAATGTTAGCTATTGTTTCCCTTGTTTGTGAGTCAGAGAGAAAAATGATAACATAACCCTAATTTGGAATGTTTGGTAGGTGTGAATTGTTAAGTATCAAGAATGACGATCATCACCTCAAAGAAGCATAGGGTGTGTTAGAGTAGCTCTCCAACTCCTCAAAAGGATTTTTTGAATGAAATAGTCAATCCTGCTGTGACTAGTCATTTGGGCTGTGCACTGCCCAACTTTAACTTCTGCAAATGTCACCACCCCTTGAGTTGTGCTCTATATTTACTTTGCACAACTGACATGTGGTAGCCCTGGGAATAGTTTTCAATGATGATATAGTCTTAACACATTCACAATATTTATTTGCGATCCATAATTGGGCTTAAGGTACCTGTTGTAATTAGTCCTAACAAATTTTTATTTTTAAGAGAATTTTTTTGAATTCTAGTTTTGGCCCTGGATGTAGAGAAAGATATTTTACACAAAATACAAGAGCATTAACCATAAAAGATAAAGGTTAATAAGTTCATTACTTAAAAATTAAAAACTCCCCTATGCAGAAAGTTAGTACTCAGACAATGAAAATGAGATGTACAGAGTGGGAAAACATATCTAAAGCACATAAAACCCATAAAGAATTTATACCCAAAATACTTAGTGAACAAGCATAAACTGTTAAGAAAAAGACAGACTGTCCAATAGAAAAAAAATGAGCAAAAGATTTGAATAAGTAATTCTACAAAGAAATCCAAAGAGCCATTAAACATGCTAAAAGACCCTCAACATCATTAGAAATTAGAGAACTTCAAATGAAAATCACAACAAAGTACCAGTTCACACCCACCAGATTGGTTAAAATGAAAACATCTGAGAATATAAGCATTAGCAAGAATGTGGAACAATGGGAACTTGTATGCATTGCTGCTGTAAGAGTGAATTGGTACAAACCCTTTGGGGAAAAAAGTGTAGTAATAAGTAGTACCTTGCAAAGTTGTAAATACATATATGCTATGACCCAGCATTCGACTCTTAGGTATTCTCCACAGAAATGTGGTACCAGGGAATATGTGTTAAAATGTTCATAGCAACATAGTCCCTTAAAAAACTCTAAACATGCAAATGGTCCAAATGTCATCATTAGCAAAATGCATCAATAAATTGTGGTATACTACAGTCATACACAACAACAAAACATAGAGGAAAAGATGCCATGCACAATGCAATAACACAATATTTGATTCTATTCACAAAAGTTCAAACATAGGCAAAACTAATTTGTACTGTTCAGGAATGCATATACAGTGGTAAAAGAAGAGAAATGATTAACACAAAAATTTGCTTATAGTATTCAGAGGCTGAGGGTTGGTGTTAGGGTAGAGCGTGAGAGGGAAACTGTGGGTAGAGACTGAAAGAAAGGGACTAAGAGAGAAGCACACAGCCAGGGACTGTGGTGGGGCAGAAGTCCTGGAGTGGAGGAGGTGAAGAAGAACTACATGGTGTGTGATAGACCTGGAGGGACAAGTAAGATGCAGATATGGAAGTTGAGTTGAGTCATGCAGGAAAGGGAGCTGAGGCACAGCAGCAGGCTGAGGAGGTGGGATCACCACAACAAGCTAGGGAAGAAGGAGGCTACCAGCTGGCAAGAACTGGGCTCAGGGCATACTCTGCCAGGCAGTGCAGGTTATTATTATAAACTAACATTCCATACTATCATCTCTAGCCTGGCTAACTGCAAAAGCCTCCGAATGGGTCAGTCAGCTTCTTCCCTTGCCCCTCTAGCCTATTCTCAAACCAACAGTCAGAGAGAGCCTGTAAAACTGTTTATGTCAGATCATGTCATTCCTTACTCACTACGGCCACACTATCCTCACTTCTGTTCCTCAAGTACAGTAGGCAGAGTCTTTGCACTTGCTATTCCTTTTGCCTAGATTTGCCTTTTACATTTCCCCTAAATACATAGCTTGTTCTCTCATCTCTTCCAGGTTTTTATTCAGCTGTCATCTTCTCTCTAAGGCCTTTCCATGATAGTCTATCTAAATATTGAATAGCACACCCCCCAGTTTGTACCTTTTCTTTTGTTTAATATTTTTCTTACTAATACTATCTTCTTGCACTATATATTTTACTTATTTACCTTGTTAAGCATCCTAACTTCTATTAGAATTTAAGTACTGATATACATACAAGGGTTGGGATTTAAGGGTCTTTTTCATGTTTGACTCCCTAGTACTTAGAAGAATACCAGTATATACTCAGCATTCACCTAATATTTGTTGAATTAATCAACAAACCCATCCATCCAGTAATGAAAGCTAGAAACCTGGGCACCTTTTGCTCTTTCTTCTCTGTCACCCAGTTCTGTCCATTATTTTCTAAATATCCCTCTACCCCTTCCTCTTTATGTCTATTTCCATCACTCTAGTTCAGAGCACTATCATCTTTCACCCAGACTATGACCATAGATATCTGACTTCCCTCCCCTCCTCTAGTCCATGCCCCATAAAATCCATCCATCCTGAAACTATCAGATTGATCTTAAAACACATCGATCTCCTACTAAAACCCTTCAATGGCTTCTCATCACGCATGGTGATTACAACTCCAGCTCCTTGACATTGCACATCCCTGCAAGATCTAGCACACACTTATGTCCCTAGCCCTCCTCTCATTACTCTGGACCACAATTTACAATCAGGAAACACCAACATTCTTTTGTATGCTAACATGTTTCTGATCTGTGGGAGACTGACTCATCTGTCCTGTGTTAAGAATGTCCTCCCACTTCTCATTTTACCATGCTAATAAATACCATTCTTTAGGATTTAGTTCAAATGCTTGCCTCTTCCAGGGTTTACTATTGCTGCCTCCCCCTCTTTGCTATGTACCCTCCTCCATGCTCCCATAATTTTCATACATACTCCCTGTGACACTTACCACACTCCGTCCTAACTATATTTATACACTGTTCTCTTCTACTGGAATCTAAGATCTTTGTGTGCACCTTAGTCATCTCTGTATGCCTCGTGCCTATATCAGTGCCTGCCACAGGCAGGTGCTCAAAAAATATTTGACTGTGTAAATGAGTGAGTTATGCTATACACAAAGAAAAGTAATTTTTGTAATAATCACTAAGGAAATTGGTAACAAGCAACTTTTGTCACTTTCAAATACTCAGGCATTCAACATATGTCTTTTACAAATTCCATCTTTTGTGAAAGTAAAGAAATAGGCACAGAGCCCAGAAGAATCACTTTTAACATGTCTCTTATGGTTTTTTCATGCCCAGAAATTTGCTTCTCTTTACTGTAAATGCCTCAGGCACCAACAGATCATTTTCTCATTTTTTTGTTCAACTTTATCCCTTCACTACTCTGCCTCTCTCACCTACAAAAAAAGAACTTTTAGGGAACCACCATAACCAAACGTAACATTTGTTATAATGAGACAATATAGGAGAAACTTGATATACATTATTTTAGACATTTGCAAAATGGGGATTTTTTTCAAGTAGTCTGCAGTGAAAATAGGCTAATGGGAATTCACTGGGTAAGAATCAGCCTGGTGGGCGCCTGGGTGGCTCAGTGGGTTAAAGCCGCTGCCTTCGGCTCAGGTCATGATCCCAGGGTCCTGGGATCGAGGCCCACATCGGGCTCTCTGCTCAGCGGGGAGCCTGCTTCCTCCTCTCTCCTCTCTCTCTGCCTGCCTCTCTGCCTACTTGTAATCTCTCTCTCTGTGTCAAATGAATAAATAAAATCTTTAAAAAAAAAAAAAAAAAAAGAATCAGCCTGGTAACAAGAGACAAGCAGTCATTTTGTTCAGAGAGCTAAGTGCTCCACTTGGTAGAAATATGCTTATATACCATAGATAATACAACAGAGATTTCCTTTCAATAATTAATATATTTAATTTCTCCATTATTACCCAGAGGAGTCTATGAAAATACATGACACATTTAAAAGTTACCCTCATCTGTCCATTTATTAACCATTAATCCTAAACTTGAAATTCTTTTGATAAAAGATTTCCTGTTCCATTTGGAGCTAAGAGTAAGGAATCAGGACTAGGTTTTTCTACCCAATTATCCTTTCATTCACTGCCTAAAGTTTCTCCAATCAAACAATGCTAGGGTAAGAGGGCAAACTATAAAAAGCAGACAGATCTGCCCTCTGAATTTTTAGCTGGAGAAAAGTATATATAGAAACCAGAATGAGCTCTGGTGTCGTGAAAACTATGGGGATTGTCTTAAAACACTTGAATGAGTTAATGCCATAATACCATACCCTAACACTTGATTTTAAAATGCAAAAAAGTTTTTAACATTGAAAAAACATAAAAGCCAGATGTGAACAATATGAAACACAAGCAGAGTGTCAGAGAACATAAATGGGTATACGAGATTCTTCCCACAGCACTTTCTATATTTTTTTTCAGTGTTCCAAAATTCATTGCATATGCACCACACCCAGTGCTCCATGCAATACGTGGATCCCAATACCCTAATACCCACCACCAGGATCACCCACCCCCCACCTCCTCCCCTCCATAACCCTCAGTTTGTTTCTCAGAATCCAGTCTCTCATCTTTCATCTCCCCCTCCGATTTACCCCAATTCACTTTTCCTTTCCTTCTCCTAATGTCCTCCACTTTATTCTTTATGTTCCACAAGTAAGTGAAGCCATATGATAATTGACTTTCTCTCCTTGACTTATTTAACTCAGCATAACCTCCTCCAGTCCCATCCATGCTGATACAAAAGTTGGGTATTCATCCTCTCTGATGGCTGCGTAATATTCCATTCTATACATGGACCACATCTTTATCTATTTGTCTGTTGAAGGGTATCTCGGCTCTTTCCACAATTTGGCAATTGTGGATATTGCTGCTATGAACATTGGGGTACCTATGGCCCTTCTTTTCACTACATCCATGTCTTTGGGGTAAATACCTAGTAGTGTGATTGCAGGGTCATAGGGTACCTCTATTTTTAATTTTTTGAGGAATCTCCACAGTGTTTTCCAAAGTGGCTGCACCAACTTGCATTCCACCAACAGTGAAATAGGGTTCCCCTTTCTCCACATTCTCTCCAACACTTGTTTGCTGTCCTGTTGATTTTGGCCATTCTAACTGGTGTAAGGTGGTATCTCAATGAGGTTTGGATTTGAATTTCCCTGTTGGCTAGTGAAGATGAACATTTTTTCATGTGTCTGTTAGGCATTTGTATGTCTTCTTTGGAGAAGTGTCTGTTCATGTCTTCTGCCCATTTATTGACATGATTATCTGTTTTTTGGGAGTTGAGTTTGAGGAGTTCTTTATAGATCTTGGATATTAGCCCTTTGTCTGTAGTGTCATTTGTAAATATCTTCTTGCATTCCGTGGGTTGCCTCTTTGTTTTGTTGACTGTTTTCTTTGCTGCACAGAGGCTTTTTATCTTGATGAAGTCCCAAAAGTTCATTTTTGCTTTTGTTTCCTTTGCCTTTGGAGACATGTCTTGAAAGAAGTTGCTGTGGCCAATGTCGAAGAGGTTACTGCCTATGTTCTCCTCTAGGATTTTGATAGATTTCTGCCTCATGTTGAGGTCTTTCATCCATTTCAAGTTTATCTTTGTGTATGGTGTAAGAGAATGGTCGAGTTTCATTCTTCTATACATAGCTGTCCAGTTTTCCCAGCACCATTTATTGAAGAAACTGTCTTTTTTCCACTGGATATTTTTTCCTGCTTTGTCAAAGATTATTTGACCATAGAGTTGAGGGTCCATATTTGCACTCTTTACTCTGTTCCATTGGTCTACGTGTCTGTTTTTGTGCCAGTCCCATGCTGTCTTGGTGATCACAGTTTCGTGGTAAAGCTTGAAATCAGGCAACATGATGCCCCAGCTTTGTTTTTCTTTTTCAACATTTCCTTAGTGATTTGGGGTCTTTTCTGGTTCCATACAAATTTTAGGATTGTTTATTTCAGCACTTCAAAAAATGCTGGTGGAATTTTGATCAGGATGGCATTGAAAGTATATATCCCATAGCACTTTTTAAAAATTAAAGTTGATTTTATACAAATAACTTATTCAAGGGTATATGAAATCGATATGGGCTTTTTGAGTACCTATTATGGATTATAACTGGCATTAGGCATTAGTGATACAAAGATGAATAAAAAATGTATTTTTGTCTTCATGTGTTTAGAGTACAGCAAAAGACATGCAAACATTAGCATCAGATATAATAAATGTAATGTGGGACACAAGGAATACAATGTACAGTGGGGGAGGAAGAACACATTTTTCCATTCAAATACATATAAAATTTAGATCACCAGAGAAAGGTGCACTGTTAATATACCATTATATGTAATGTAAAAGGAGCCAGCACACCTTATATTGACCTATATATTAGAATGGGACCGCCATAAGATAGTACTAATATTTAGCCATTTCTGATCTACAAAAAGAGGAATTTGATATGGTTTATCCTGTGAGTTTCAAAACAAAGTTTCATTTATTTATTCTACAAATATTTGGTCATCACATAGCAAGGGCAAGTGGATGAGGCATGGAGATAAGAGTCAACAGCACCAAAGGGGACAAGAGAAGCTAAAGACTATAGTTACTCTTTAGCCAAATCTATTTTTTTCCTGAGAAAAAATTTTTCCTAAAAAATACCACAGTTGCAGCCCTCAAAGAGAATGGTGTGTATCTAAGGGCCCTGTGTTTGTCCTAAGGGCTTTTGTGAGATTGCCTGAAGTAGAAGTAGAGTCTTAGGGAGGCAGGGACCCCAAATTCCTTGCTGATAACTCATAGCCAGAGTTTGCTGGTTACCCCTTTTATTTATTCTCCCCTTTTTACATGGAAGTGACCTCCAAACTTGGGCGGGACATTAACCACCTAAAACAGACCACCTTGTTCACCTTGCAGTCATGTATGGCACGTGTGAGTTAAGTGCTGGTTCCTGAGAAGCTAAGTGGAATCGGAGTGCAATTTCTGGAAAGTTAACTTGAAGGGAAGTGGCCTTCTCCTTTTCCTCTTCCTGATGATTAGGGAAGTTCCTCATTCCCCAGTTATATAGCTTTTCCTTTGCAAGAAGATCATATAAATGAAATCACATAGTATGCAGCCTTTTGCATCTGGCATTTTTCACTTATAATACCTTTGAGATTTGTCCATGTTGTTGCATGTTTCCATATTCATTATTTTTATTGCTAAGGAAAATGCTTCCATTGTATGGAAGTATCATAGTTTGTTATCCCTCCCCCAGTTGAGGGCATTGGGATATTGGGGTTGCTTCTAGTTTTAGCAATGACAAAATTGCTGCACATGGTCACTTACAGGTTCTGTGTGAACACAGGTTTTCATTTTAAATAAGTAAACACCTAGGAGTAGGACTGCTGGGGAATGTAGTAAGTGTATGTTTAACAGCATGAAGAACTGCACAAATGTTCTACAAAATGTTTGTATCATTTTAAATCTCATTGCATCATATATGCATCATTGCATACTTTTGCAGCAATGAATGAGATTCAAGTTGTTCAAGCTGTTCTACATCTTTGTCAATATTTGGCATGGTCAGGTTTTTTATCTTAGACTTTTTAATAGATCTATAGGAATATCCCATTGTTGTTTTAATTTGCATCTGTCTAGTGACTAATGATATTGAGCATCTTTTCATGTCATATTTGCCAAATATCTTTTTTGTGAGGGGACTATTCTTTTTTATTGAGTTGTTTGTTTACTTATTATTAAGTTTTGAAAATTCTTCAATAACTCTGATACGAGCCCTTTATCAGATATGTGATTTGCAAATACTTTCTCCTAGTGGGAGGCCTGTCCTTTTATTGTCCTCACAGTGTCTTTCAGTGAGCAGAAGTTCTTAATTTTTTAAAAAGATTTATTTATTTATTTATTTTAAAGAGAGAGAGACAGAATTTGCTAACAGAGGAAGGGCCAAAGGGAGAGAGAGATAGAAGCAGAGCCCCTTTGAGCACAGAGCCCTACACAGGGCTGATCTCACCACCTTGAGATCATGACTTGAGCTGAAATCAAGAGTCCAAAGCCCAACCTACTGAGCCATCCAGGCAACCCAGAATTCCTAATTTTGAGAAGTCCAGTTTATCAACATTTTCTTCTAGGGATAGTGCATTTGGTGTTATATTTAAGAAATCTTTGCCCCACCCAAGGTCATAAAGATTTTCTCTATTGTCTTTTCCTGTGTTTTAGAGTTTTCAGTTTTACATTTAGATCAATGATCCATTTTGAGTTAATTTTTGCATAAAGCACACGTATGTATCAAGGCTCATTTCATTTTGCATCTGGATATTCAATGGCTCCCACACCATTTGTTCATAAGACTATTCTTTCTCCATTGAACTGACTTTGTATCTTTGTTGAAAATCACCTGAGCATGGATGTGTGGGTCTGTTTCTGGATTCTCCATTCTGTTAAATGAGACACGCTTAAAATTTTTTCTAGCAAATATATATTTATTTTTAATAGGCATTTTTAAAAATGCTGGCTTTCCAAGCCCAAATTGTGGCTTCTTCTCTTACATTACCTAGTCCTTGTGATTATGTTTGCCTTAAGTTATATTGCATAAACTCACTCAAAAATGCAAACATACAATATATGTCACAACAAGTATCCTCATTTGTAAAACATCTTATGAGATGTTTTTATGACTTGCCACTGAAATATAAGGCATTCATTTTAAAAGAACATTAAAAAGTACAGCCTCTTTTAGACTTCATTAAATAAACCTCAATGCAGACAAATATGCTTTGTATAACTAAGACGTTTTAAGAGTAGGGCTAGTCTGACTATTTTACTTGGAACTAATACATAGATTCATCAAGTCCCCAAGCCCTGTGGAATTTCAATTAGCTACCTGCCAAGAGCCACAGATAGCATAATATAGCTGTACAGAGGAAATATCATCTGCCTCTGTGAACAAAAATCACTCTAGTATTGATGCCTATGGTTCCTCAGAGCTCTCTTGATTTTGCCAGTATGATACCCATGGTTTACCACAGTGAACTTCTCTGAATGTCCCCAACTGCAGAGACTATAGAGAAGCCAGTAATGCAAAGATTTGGCGATAACACTGATTATGCTGATGGTGCATGGCACAGTTGACCACACCAAGACATTCATAAACAAATTCCCTAAATTGGTAGGAACTACTGAATCCTTGCCAGTTCCTGTGATAAACTAGACATCTAAGTTTTTCTAATTACTTTGGGTTTTTTTTTCTTTTCTAATCAAGGAAGCATGTAATATGAGCATCATTAATGCCCAAGAAAAAACATCTGTATTTCCCACTACCAAGGAAAAAAACCCTGATATGATATCAGATCTATAAATAGAAATGAATTACAACTATGGAGATTGGTAGATTGTTATCATGTGGTGAAAGTATCCTTCTTTTTTGGCATGTAGTCACACAAGCCATGTGACTTATGGGTAAGTTTTCTGAGGCCACCACTCCCTTTAACATGGTCCTCTGTAGGGTCCTGTATGCCTTTAGGATCAATTCCAGATTGAACCAGATAAGTGATGGGTCATTATTGATTCTGACTCCTCCTGGTCTTAAGTTGCAGTCAGCAAACTGGCAAGTTAGAATAGCGTAGCAGAATGCAGATATCATCTGGGTTTGAGTTATTAGTTGCATATCAGAATCCACCCTAGTTAATTTAAGAAGGAAAACATTAATTGCAGGATTTTAGTAAGTTCCCAAAGTCTTTGGAAGGGAAAGAGAAGCAAGCTCTAGACTAAGCTTCCGGGAATAACATCCAGAACCACATATCACAGACTTGGTCAGTCATACTGACTCTGGCACAACTGGGAAGTTGCTGCCATCACCACTGACCCAGGACATGCTGCTTTTGGTCTTGACCGCACCAACAAGATGGATCTCCATGCCATATCTGTCTCTTCACATAACTCTTTCTCTTTACCTTTTGTTTCAGTAGTTTGATTATAATGTGCCTCAGTATGATTTTCTTTGTATTTATGCTTCCTGGGTTTTGCTAAGTTTCTTGAAAATACACCTGGATGTTGTTTGTCAAATTTGTGAAGTTCTTGGATGTGATTTCTTCAATATTGCCTCTATTTCATTCTCTCACTCCTCCTTCTGGGGCTTTAATTACATATATATTAAAATTGCTTGCTATGTTCCATCTCTCTCTTATGTTCTCTATTCTGCTCTTCATTTTACTATTTTCTCTTTATATGCTTCAGTTTGAATATTTTCTCTTAACTTGTCTTCAAGTTCATTAATTCTGTCTCCTGCTATGTCTAATCTGTTCTTAAAGCTCATCCAATGAGTTCTTAATTTCAGGTATTATATTTTCCATTCATTTCTAGGATGTCTTTTTCTAGGGTCTTTTAACTACAATATCTATATCATTTATGAGTCTGTTTTATTCCTTGATTATCAGTTACTCTTTCCTGTTTCTTTGAATGTTTGACCATTTTTATTGTGCGAATACAGGGCTCAACTTCAAAGTTTTTCTTATTTCAAGAATTTTATCTATGCAATTTTTGTCCAATGTCTTCAAACAGCCTTTTTAAAAATATTTTGCTCCGTTTTTATAGTTGTTTACCATGTCAACTATTCATTATCACTGAAATTGGGCCTCAAAAAACTCTCTATTTTAAATTAAAGTATCATTTACCATCAAATTTGTGAAACTGAGGTCCAAGTTTGTCATCCATCAGTAAAGGAGTCTGAAATCTGTGGAGAAGAGAAATCGTGAAAAGAGTTGATGCTATGAGAAATTATCAAAATGTGAAAAGGGTGTCCAAATGGTATTTATTCAAAAAGTATCTTCTGCCCCATCACTATCTGATTCTTCAACTACTATGGCTTCTTGATTAGGTCAGCCAATCAGCTAGAGATGGGGCAAGAAGCACAAAAGTAAGATGAAGTGGAGAAGAGTGGAAAAGTTCCTGGTAGTTTTTTGTTCATACCTAAAATGTACCTCAATTTAATAGGTTACCAGGTTTTATTTTTAAAACCACATTTGAGGGCGCCTGGGTGGCTCAGTGGTTTAAAGCCTCTGCCTTCAGCTCAGGTCATGATCTCAGGGTCCTGGGATCGAGGCCCACATCGGGCTCTCTGCTCGGCAGGGAGCCTGCTTCCTCCTCTCTCTCTGCCTGCCTCTCTGCCTACTTGTAATCTCTCTCTCTGTGTCATATAAAAATAAATAAAATCTTTAAAACCACATTTGAGTACATGCACCCTGATGTTTATAGTAGCATTATCAATAATAGCCAAACTATGGAGAGAGCTCAAATGTCTATCAACTGATGAATGGATAAAGATATGGGTGTGTGTGTGTGTGTGTGTGTGTGTGTGTGTGTACAATGCAATATTACCCAGCCAATCAAAAAGAATGAAATCTTGCCATTTCCAATGATATGGATGGACCTAGAGTGTATTATGCTAAGTGAAATAAGTAAGTTAGTCAGAGAAAGACAAGTATTTATGATATCACTCATAGGTGGGTGGAGTGATGGGATACATAGGTGAAGGATGTTAAGGAGGCACTTTTTGTGATAAGCACCAGTGTTGCCTGTAAGTGATGAATCACTGAATTCTACTCCAGAAACCAATATTGCACTGTATATTAACTAAGTAAAATTTAAATAAAATAACACAAAATTATTTTGTGGAGTGGACTATAAGGAGTTTGACATTTCTAAATTGTAAAGTGTGAGGTGGAGTGTGTCAAGAAAGGAGGCTGGAATTCATGTTATTGAGGACTTGGAAAGTCATGCCAGGAAGTTTGGCCATTATTATAAGCAAAGCGTGTCACAGAGGAGTTATCATCAAGGGAGGGCATAACCCAAATTCCATTTTAGATAGAGCATTCTGCCTACTGTTTAGGGGGAAATTTTCAGAAGGACAGGATGTGAAGCATAGCCATTAGAGTGTCACTGCAATAGTCCAGGAAAAATGGCCAGGCCCAGTGATAGAAAGGAAGGTGTAGAAAGTTAAGAGAGAAAATTTCCAAAGCTGATAAATAGCTTTGGGGGTGAGAGAGGAAGAAGAGGAAGCTAAAATATGTTTCAAGAAAAGAGTGCCAATTTACTGGAGGGAAACAAAAATTCCCATTTTGGACACGGACTTTGAGGTATCTATAGATTTTTAAGTTGATATAATCAGTATGTAGATGGATAAATGAGGTTCAAGAGAGAGCTGCTCAGAGATGGGGAAAAAGATTTGAGAGTGGGCGCCTGGGTGGCTCAGTCAGTTAAGCGTCTGCCTTCAGCTCAGGTCATGATCCCAAGGTCCTGGGATCAAGTCTCACATTGGGCTTCCTGCTTGTTCTCTCTCTCTTTCTGTTAAATAAATAAATAAATAAATAAATCTTAAAGCATATAAAGATAGCTAAAAACATAAGTGGGATCAGGAGCAGGTGAAGTACTGAGAGAAAAGCAAAGAGGAAGGACAGAAACTGAGGATACCAAGGTTTTAGGATGGTGCAGACGATGACAAATACACAGGTAGACTAAGACATGGCAAACAGAATAATATTTTAGAAGCTGAAATAATATTCTAAAACAAAGAGTACATGGTCAACAATGAGAAATGAAGCAGAGAGGTCTACTAGCATCAGGATGGAAGAGCACTGACAGGATTAAGTAATTAATTGAGAGGTCACTGGTGACCTTGGGGAGAAGAGAGGATCTTGGTAGAGTACAGAGGTCAGAAGTCCTGAGAAAATATAGATTATTCTTTCAAATGGTTGACTTCAAAGAAAAGGATAGAGATTAGGGACTGCCCAGGAGCTAGAGGATGATTTTGAGTCAAGAGAAGGTTTGATTTGAATAAGAAAGACTTAACCATATTTAAAGGCTGGAAAAAATACTCATGGGATAAGAAAGAAAAGTAATAATAAAAGGAGATAATCAGTAGAACCAAGTTCCTAAAGTGGTTAAAAACTGGGGGAAGGCCTGGATATGAGCACTTAGAAGGCATCACATTTGCATCTGGAAGAAAGTGGGGGGACTAGCAGGACACATGAAGACATAGGGTGGGGCAGGAATTAGGGATCTATCTCACAACTCCATGACTTCATTTTATTGATAAAATAGAGGTGGGTTGTCTCCTGAGAGCTGAAGGGGCATGGTGTATGGCATTAGGTTAAGGGTATTGAAAGGACCGGTAACCTTTCGAAACAGTCATTAAGAGGAATGGGGACTGGGCGCCTGGGTGGCTCAGTGGGTTAAAGCCTCTGCTTTCGGCTCAGGTCATGATCTCAGGGTCCTGGGATCGAGGCCCGCATCGGGCTCTCTGCTCAGCAGGGAGCCTGCTTTCTCTGCCTGTCTCTCCGCCTACTTGTGATCTCTCTCTCTCTCTGTCAAATAAATAAATAAAAAATCTTTAAAAAAAAAAAAAAAAAAAAAAGAGGAATGGGGAGAACCGGTGAACTAAGGATAGGACTAAGGCCTCTCATGTGGCATTGAGAGTCCAGGTAAAGCTGACTTTTCCTTAGTAGCACTTGGCCACCCACATGGATGCAGAGAAAGTCAACTATAAGACAGATCTGGGAATGAGGTTTCCCAGCCATGGTGTAAAAAAAGCATGCTAAAAAAATCAAGTACACAGCTAACAGAGTGGTTTAAGCTGGATGCTGGGGAAGGGCTGGATTTTCGGGGATCAAAGAGTGAGCATTGTGGTAGCAGGAGAAAGAGAGTTCTACTTCTTTGCTTTCCTCTCACTGCTCTGGTGAGAGTTCTCTACTTGCAACAGCATCCATTATTGGTAGAAAACCAAAATAAAACAGAGAAGGAGAGAAAGAGAGTGAGAAAACTCATTATTTCAAAATTCCTTTAACACTTTTCTTAAAAGGCACGAATCACGTAAATCATCCCCCAAAAGTCTTTTTAAATTCCAGGACTAAGAACAAAATTATGGTTAAATGTTTAATTAATGTTTATTATAGCTAGCATGTTAGTTTTAGAAAGGTCAAATTTATGATACAATGAAGTAATATTTTTCACATTCTGTGGGTCTATTTTATAGTGAGTGCATTGGGGCTCAGAGTATAATAAATATCTTCTATTATTTTGTAAGATTCTTGTATGCAAAGCTGTGTAGGACCGAGATAATATTGAATTTCAAGTCAAATGAGCTGGCATGAACCTTAGGCAAGTCACTTTATCTTTCAGGACTTGAGCTTTTAGACTTGTAAAATGAAGGATGGGGATAAATCTCCAAATTTCCTTCCAGCTTAAAAAAAAATGAGCATAATTTAGTATTTTAAATTACTATAGAATTGATAGAATTACTTCTTTTTCTTTATAATATACTTTTGTTTCTAGTTATAATTTATGGAGCCTCAGTCCTTGACCAGGAACACAAACTCCAATGATAACACCATTTCTATGGGAAGTAGAATCCATCTTGCATCACAATTTACTTTATGTTCCACCATTCTCTGTTCATATTTACTCTTTGGAGGTTGAATCTCCAAAAGTTCAGATATTTGTTCACTGTCTTGTGACCATGGGTCTCTGAGAAGACGCTATATTATATTGCTTCCAGAAACCAAGCCCCTGATTTCCATGGGTGGGTACTCCACAGCAACCCCCACACACCTTGGATTTGTCACTGAAGATAATATGATAGAATGCCTGAGATGTGGGAAAACTTCATATAGTATACCCAATACACTGAATAGCATGATACATGGGAAATAATCAAAACATAGCATTATTCTTATCCCCCATTTAGATATTCCTCCTGCCACTAGATGAAAACTAAGCAGAACCCATAGCTTACCCTTGGGTTACAAAGGGTCCTATAGTCACTTTAAGTCACAAAATATAGTCAATTCAAAATTAAACTGCCCATTCCAAGAGATTAATCAACTCTTCCCTCTTTATTCAGGCGATGACCTCTCATTTCATTCCTTAGATGCTTAGACCATCAGAGTCCATGGGTAGGAGGGAAAAGGGGACAAGATGTATAGGAGAGGCCAGCAGAGTGATCACTAGCCTGGTGACTGATGCTGTCCCCAAGTAAACCTGGCAGGTGGTTAATGCTGACTCTTGCCCTCCTACAAATTTTGTTGCCTTGATTGCCAGCTGTGAAATATTCCTGGAAACATTCTCCTGATGTGGGTTATTTACATTTTCCTTTGTCTAGGCCCTTCTCTTCCACCTATCAGGTTCCCAATTAGGGCTATTCTACTACACTTTTTGGGGAGTCCCCTCCCCATTAGCAGGAATCCTATTGAGAAGAAAAATCTCAGGCAGGCTGCCTTTGAAAATGATCCTGTGCTATTAGGCAATGATTTCTTAAGCAGGGCACATACAAGATTGATAAATAGTAATTCATAAGGACCTTCCAGGTTCCATTTAGAATGTAAGAAGTTGGAAAGAATGTCACCTCCCACTTTAAGCACAAGGAAAAGCTATATCCAAACTTTTCTCGAACCCATCAGAGAACTGAGGCCACGGGGCAAATAAGCCTGAGAGTTAAAGAAGGGCAGAGGTTTCCAAGGAGAGAGGCAATATGGGAATTAACTTACTTGAGACAGAGCACCTGGGAAAGACAAGGCCACCATATAAGTGGGTAAGAAGATTGTAGCTAATACTCTGTAATGAGTCAACCATTAAATTTTTATAATTTGCTATTGTTATAGAGCAGAGAATATAGACCCCATGTAAGTTACAGACACAGGGGAATTTACATCCCCTTACAGGCTTTTCTCAACAGAAAGTTAAAAAAAAAAGATCAGAGTCAGGGGAGGTGAGCAGAGGAAGATTCTTATGTTATACAGGTTTAAGAAATAAGAAAAAAAAGTCCTACATGGGTGACCAGCTCTTGGTTTTGGCTCAGGTCGTGATCTCAAGGTCATGCGATAGAAACCCCAACCCTATCTGGGCTCTGTACTCGTGGGGAGTCTGCTTGAGATTCTTTCCCTCCGCCCTTCCCCCCACTCTCTCTGTCACTCTTTCTAAAAATAAATAAAACCTGAAGAAGAAGAAGAAGAAGAAGAAGAAGAAGAAGAAGAAGAAGAAGAAGAAGAAGAAGAAGAAGAAAAAGAAAAAGAAAAAGAAAGAGGAGGGGGGGAGAAGAAGAAGAAGAAGGCCTATAGTACAAAAGCTCTTGGGGGTGGGGAGGGATGTAAAGCAGGGAACCCACCAGGGCACAAGTGTAGACCTATTACAGCTGGGGGAAAAAAACAAAAAACAAAGATACCCTCCTCTTCCGGGGTAGTGGGGGATACTCTCTCCCACACAAGAACCACCAAGACACAGGGCAGAGTTTGTCTGCCATGGGGAGGAAGCCAAGATCACTGAGTAGGTTTTAGCCCCAAGACTAAGCAAAAAAAAAAAAAAATCCTGCCTGAGACTGAAGCCAAACCAAGAAAACAGAATGCCTCTCCCCTTATTACATATAGGCCAGCAAACGTCTAAGTAAGAATCTACTGCAGGGTAAGGAAAACTAGCAGCAAGTCTCTCTGAGCCACAGGTTCACAGGAAAAACCTAAAGCCTACTCCCACCATAAGCAAAATAACACTAATTGCCAAAAACTGAAAATAGCTGGTGAATGAATAAATGATTAAACCACGGAATATTACTGAGCAATAAAAAGGAACTAACTATTGATACGCATAACATGCCTAGATCTCAAATGCATTATGTTAAGTGAAAAAAGCCAAACCCAGATGTCCACATACTATATGGTTACATTTATATGACATTCTAGAACAGCCAAAAGTATAGCAACAGAGATCAGTAGTTGCTAAAGGCTGAAGGTGGGTGTGGGGTGGAGTACAAAGGGGCATGAAGGATTTCTGAAGGGTGATATGTTGCTTGTGGTGGTAGTTACATGTCATGCATTTGTTAAAACTCACGGAACTATACACTAACTAAAACAGGTGATTATACTGCATATAATTTCTATCTCAGATATTTAAATTAAAAAAATTTCATTGAAATTAAGGACTTTTGTTTATCAAAAGACACCATTAAAAGAGTGAAAAGTCACAGAAAGAAAGGAAATAGAACTTGTATATAGGATATATAAAGAACACACAAATGAATAAGAAAAAATAGACAACCCAAATAGAAAAATGGGCAAAAGTCTTGGGGGGCCATCTCACAGGAGCAGATATCCCAATGTTCAATATGCATACAAAAGATGCTCGTCATCTATTCTGAATGCAGATTAAAATCTTGTCGAAGTACCACTACACATACAGGTGATTAGCTAAATGTAAAGACTGGCAATACCAATGTTGGTGAGGACGTGGAGCAACTGAAACCAGCTGCAAATTTGTATAACCACTTTGGAAAACTATTTGGCAGTATTTACTAAAGCTAAACACTCCTGATCTGGCAATCCCACTCCCAAGTATAAATCCTATAGAAATGAGTGCATATGTCCACCATGAGACATGTTCAAGAGTGTTCACAGCACCATTATCATAATAGCAAAAACCTGGAAATAACATGAATTTCTATTAACATGATAACCTATAAATAAATTGTGATATATGTCTACAATGAAATACTACCCAGCAATAAAGAAAACCAAATAATTGCAACATGCAACAAGAATGTATTGCATGGAGCACTGGGTGCTGTACATAAACAATGAACCTTGGAACACTGAAAAAATAAATAAATAAATAAACAAACAAACAAACAAATAAATAAATAAATAAAAATAGAATGAAACTCACCGATATGATGAGAGAAAGAAATACAAAAGAGATATACTGTACTATTTGAGTTATATGAAATTCATGAATAAGAAAAACTAATTTATAGTGATGAATTCAAAATAGTAGTTATGGGTGCAGGTAGTATATACTAGGAAGAGACATGAGGGAACCCGAGCTGTAGGAAATGTTCTCTTTCATCTCAGTGGTTTTTACACGAGGCAGTATATTTGTAAAATTTCCTTCAATCACACACTTTCCTTCTCTGCTCTTTACTGCATGTTTACCTCAACACAATACAATAAAAAGAAAACGTTCCCCACAGTACAGCTAAAAGGCTAATGATACTGTGCACAAAATTAATATAAACAGGACTATGGAGACTTGTCCTAGTCCCTGACCCATGTGTGTTTCTTATCAGTTGCAGATGGAGAAGAAATGTGCATTAGCTCTGTAGTCCATAGCAGGTAATTCAGGTTTGATGCAGCTTCTATTCCTTCCAGGTCCCAAGCTTACGCAATGCCCAATATAATCCTTTTGTTTAAAAAAATGGAAAGCAAATATTTCTCCTCTAATGTTTTAAAAGAGACATTCCTTTTTACATGCTGTTAATTGCTGTGGTATAACTATTAATTGCAGATTACTTTTTTCTCTACCAATAGAATAAAACTTCTTTTTGTGCCATCATTCTCCTACCATGTCATTTATCAATAAATAAAGATTTGTGGGGGTGCCTGGGTAGCTCAGTCAGTTAAGCATCTGCCTTCGGCTCAGGTCAGGATCTCAGGGTCCGGGGATCAGACCTCAAATCGGGCTCCCTGCTCAGTGGGGAGCCTGCTTCTCCCTCTGCCTGCTGCTCTCCCTACTTGTGCACTCTCTCTCTCTGTCAACTAAATAAGTAAAATATTTAAAAAAAATAAAAATAAAGATTTGTGTACTTTACTGTAGGTATGCTGTACCTCAATACAATTTGTTTATTGGTCCTGCCAACAATCCTAGGAAGATTATATCCATGTAGGGCCTCCAGGACTAATGTACCAGTGACCAGTCTGGGCAATGAAATTATTCCCAAAACAGCAGCCATCTTTGTTTTCAATTCTGCCAAGGAGGCAGCTCCTCTAATTCCCTGTGACCATCAGACCCCAATCTTCAAGCTTCAACTGCAGCAGTTCCCCAATAACCTCTCCAAGCCATCCTGGAGGCCCCCTCACTGGGTCTGAGGAAGAGGAGTACCCCATCCACTCCACATTTCACCTTGCCCATCAGGCTCTCCACAACATATCTCTTCACAAATCTCTCCTCTTCATAATTTTACCTTTTTTCTCCCCATCTTTAATGTGAATGAGAGGTCCAAGAGTATTTGAGCCAGAATCAGACTTGACTCTATAGTTGCATTCTGCATTTTCATCCAGCACCTCTCTCTGGTATGCTGCATTTGTAGTTCGTGTTGGATATCACCAATCCAAATTTAAACATTGACCTGTTACAGTAACTTCCACTCGAACCATAAGAAATTATTGATTGTTGACTACTGTTGATCTAAAACAATTGCAATTTCATATGGTTCAAATGAACAATTTTATTCAAAATAAATTTTAGGGAAACTGAACGTTAGGTTGGGTTTGAGCAAATGGGACAGTGGGTTCTTAAATGAATGCCAGGGCAAATCCTGAAACACCAACAGCAGAGCATCTCACCTTGGCTTTCAGATGAGCACACAGTTCCTGTTGCTTTCTCCTGTCCTTAGCCAATGTGTCCTCCATTGCATGTGCTGCACAGGCCTCGGTTAGGGTCAGCACAGCCTTCTGGATAAAGTCCCTCCTATTCTTATTCCAATTCGATATCAGGATCCTTCGCTGCTCCCTGGCAAAATGATATTGATCACAATATTTCTCATGTTCCACCTGAAAAGAAAACAGATGGCAAACACTTATTATGAAACTGAGCCTATGCTTTATGTCATTGTTACAAAAACAAATAAAAATAAAATGAATTATAACCAATAATTTTGAAAAATTGGGGACAAACATCTTAATAGTGAATGCAGCAACCAGGACCAGGTACGAGTGAGTCCCCAAGTTCTGAGCTTGTGGCTAACCAGTGACTAAGGACCAGTTGTTTAAAGTTTGTTAAGTCCTTAATTTCCTCGTATGGGATGGAGTCTGATTAGGCGGCCCTAAAACATCTTCCAAGTCTACATGGCAGTGAATCTATTCACAGAAAGTATTACTTCCCTTGTATATAATTTCAAAAACACTCCATCCTTAAATTAATTTGGGTATTTTAACAATTACTTTAAGAGCTTCACTTAGACACATGCTAATAAACATAAATTGTTATCATAATCCCCAAAACTCAGTTTTCCCTTGATTGCCGAAATAATCAGGTGTTAGGATTTTAAGCCTGAAGGAATTACAGCAGTGATATTAGGTTTTCTCATCCTGCAGCCCTGATGGACATGATATTCTCACATGGGTACTGGTAGTTCCTGTTGGCAGTGAATCCCAACCACGAGAGATCCGAGTCTTGAGGGGAAGAACAGGAAAGGGGATTGTCTGAGTCGTCTGAAAAGTCTTTTGTAGGTAATTCTGAAAGTTTCCTTCTATAAAGTTGTGTCTCCTGGAATTGAGAGCCACTGACCTACATAATTCTTTATCTTTCCAGTACAGACCACATCTCTGAATCTGAAACATTATTTAACCAGTAAATGGTGTGAGAAAAGAATCTAGCAAGCAGGATAAAGTTGCTCTAAAATAATAATCTAGGTATGGTTAATTAGGTACATGATGAAACAGGCTATGGATTCAATTAAACTAGATATCAGCTACTAAAATATGTTCTGGAAACTTCTGAGTTTTGTTCCCAAAAGCCAAAAATATACTTAAAATCTGTCAAAACCTAAGAAAGGAAGCATACACCATGCAGAAATGCATACTAATCAACCCAATGTAATAAGTGAGTATAAAATTCTTTATCATGTTAATAGGTAAATACAAAAACTTACAAAGTTCAAAATCATAGCCGGTCACAGAAACAAATAGAATCAACAGGGAATAAAAAGAAAATGTAATTTAATAAACTAAAGCTTTAAAAAATCTAGAGTGAATTATTATATAACATGTTTTTTACATAACAGGTTATCTACTATAAAATAAAGATCAAAATTAAAACTAAAATAAAAATTAAAACTAAAAATTAAAATAATTGGGGGAGTGGAGGATAGGAGAGGATGGTCATACTATATGTGTGACCTTTGATTTGGTTTCTTTATCTGTAAAATAGAATAAAAATAGTACTTTTTTTTTTTAAGATTTTATTTATTTATTTGACTGAGAGAGATCACAAGGAGGCAGAGAGGCAGGCAGAGAGAGAGGAGGAAGCAGGCTCCCCGCTGAGCAGAGAGCCCGATGCGGGCCTGGATCCCAGGACCCTGAGATCATGACCTGAGCCGAAGGCAGAGGCTTTAACCCACTGAGCCACCCAGGCGCCCCAAAATAGTACTCTTTCATCCATTTCTGGGTGTTACAGAAGTTTACACATGACTGAAATAAGGTAAATTCTATCTATACACATCGGTATTATTGTTACTTGCTTAATTTAAAATAATTACAAAAATGCAGAGTATGTGATAATATTTTATAGCATGGCCCATTTAAAAGTTAAGAGTTTACATGTGTTTGTTTACATATACGCTTTAAGGTGAGTCATTGTAAAGTTAATTGGTGACATGGTAACTTCTGTTTTCTTGTCTTTGTGGCCCTATGAACTAAAGAATGAAACAATAATTTCCCAGGCCCTTCAAGGGGAAATCTCAGTCATGACTTTGAATTCTAATTTGGGGCATTTGTGTTTCAGACCCATCTAGGGTGATCAAGTGCAGTTGTGGGGATGATATAAGTAAGCACCAGCCCCCAAGGCAAGTGCTGGCTTCCCTATGACTAGAAGGGCTGGGATGTGGCAGGCTCTGCAGATAGATGAGCAGCAGACACCCCACTTTCAGGCAAGAGCCAGAGATTGCAGAACCTCTGGGGGGGGCGGGGCAGGGGAATGCACAGACATCTAGAGGTCAAGTACTGGCAGAGCAACCCAGGAAGTCACAGTAAAGATCCTGGGGCAAGTAAGCATAGAAGAATAAATGTTGCCTGAAGGGTTCTCTACCTTCTTATGGACAATATGACTTGAAAAATGAGAGACTTTCAACCTATAACCCTATTATTTGCTAAAGTGTAAGAAAAAAATAATTTTTAGAGCACTATTCTAAAAATAAAAATTTTGCCTAGTAATTATGGACCACTAAAGCAATTTAACTTGCTGTTATATAGGATCCCACACTCACCAAATCATGCCTAGATTTGTGAGGCATATATCTTTGTAACATGTTCAGATACAGAGTTCTTCTGTTACAGAGATCTCCAGGATACTGATCCAAAACAGTCTGGTAAATCCAGTGGTCTTCTTCACTTAATTGGAAGTTTCTAGAAGCAATAAAAATGTCACAACACATTGGTAAGCAATCACAGAGTTTGAGGGAACTCAAACTGCTCAAGCTATTAGCAAATGGTACTGATTATATAAAATGAAGTCTGGGGTTGTTCTTTTTAAATACATTAGCCAAACAATATGTCTGGTATAGAAAAGGTTCTAAATTCTAAAACAATGGGTTCTTCAATCCTTTATTGGTCTTGCCACTAGTTCCAGGCATAATTTCAAGAAGGTTGCCAAGTGACATAATATTTTTAAAATATTTATTCTATCTTCCCTATAAGAATATTTAAATAATCATGGTCATTGAGTGAAATAAAAGAACATTGGGAAATAAGACATATAGACTAAAAAGGAATTTTTATTCCTGGAGGAAAACACAAATGTGGACCAGTAAATGAACAATTATACAAAGGAAATTAAGGCCTGAGGAAAGCGCTTGTTTAAGGTTTCACTTTAAACAAGTCTAAAATTATCATTAATTTACCCTCTCAACTTCTCACTTGGTGGGATTAAGACTAGATAATGTGAGTGAGAAGATTACCAATGGCATCAGATTTCAGATCACTGAAGAAATCATTTGTAAATAGGAGCTCTTCAAGGCCCTACCTAATAACATGTCCATCCTGCTCCAAAATGCCTTTTTCATTTCAGGACCCTCCTACACACTGGCCTGGTTTGTGTTCTACGTAAGGTATTAGCAAAGCCCTATGCAGAGTGGAAAGGGTGCAATATCAGCTTGAACTCTAAACTGAATTAATGTCTCTTTATTATTCTGGGTTTATTTGCATATTATTATTCCTGTTTAATAAATTTGAATAATGAAATACAGATGAAATCAGAGTGAATATTATTAGCGACAAGTATTTCTTTGAACCAAGATGGAGACTTGCTATTGTTTATTTCTACTATATCAATGATCTTCTACTTTAAAGTTAATAGTGCAATACAAAGAATTTTTCATAATATGTCTTCTATGTCCTTGAAAAATACTTGACAATTTAAAATAGAATAAAAACCTCTTTAAATCAGTGACACTAATGGGAATTCCACTGCCCTCATACAAAGTTACCTAGTTTTTGTAAAGTGTTTCATTATTCTGGTAAGTAGCAAGAAAGAAAAAATTCTCTTTCAAAAAAGTTAATCTTCACTAACAGCTGTATAACGGGAAGAAAAAGAGGGTTGGAGGTGTTCTGCCAGAAGAAGCATACTCCACAGTTCTTCTGTATGACATAATAATCTATTGCAGAGAAATAATTTGAGATGAGTTCATTCATTGAACACACTGAGTGTATTGCTTCTGTCTGAATCAGGTATGAATGTATAGACAGTCAAAGGCTTCTACAAACAAAGCATTCCATATAGGGATATTAAGCCTGTGGAAACACTTGCCTGAGTGTACTTGGCATTTAAAACACCCTCAAGGCCGCCTGGGTGGCTCAGTGGGTTAAAGCCTCTGCCTTCGGCTCAGGTCATGATCTCAGGGTACTGGGATCGAGGCCCGCATCGGGCTCTCTGCTTGGCAGGGAGCCTGCTTCCTCCTCTCTCTCTGCCTGCCTCTCAGCTTACCTGTGATCTCTCTCTCTCTCTCTTTGTGTCAAATAAATAAATAAAATGTTAAAAATAAAAAAAATAAAACACCCTCAAGTCTTCATGGATAATACCTAAGGTCCCCTCTAAAACTCATTTTTCTTCACAATAACAAAAATGCATTTTAACAGCGAAGTGAGCCACATAAATTCTCTATTACTATACCACAAGTAACAACAACAACAACAAAAATAGACCTGAGGTCCATGTCTTCATTTTGCTTTTAAACTGTTTCTCTAATCAAAGGGACTTGAACATGGTTTGACTTTCCACCTTTATTTAATTACAAATGTGGATGTATGTGGCAGGGTGTGTGCAGAGGAATTGAAAATAATAGAATTGAGGTCAACAAATTGTCCATTTTTTTAAGTTGTCACCCATCTGTTCGGTGGATGCTGTTGGTGCCATGCCAGATCTCCCTTATTAGCTAGAAGTCCCATCACCAAGATGTTGATAATTCACAGATGCACCTCCCTTCTTTGCAGAATTGCCCCAGACCAAATGGGAACTGCTTCACCCAGGAGGCTACTCTCCTACCCATTTTTGAGGGCAGCTGCAACCAATGTTTGGCTGACATGGGGGAACAGGTCTATCCACTTGCCTCACGATGGAACCAACTCTGTGATACCATTCATGCTCTAGAGTTTCACTGTGGGAGCAAACTGCAGGCTGTTTCAACTGAGATCATCTCCATGCAGAGCCATTTTCCCCTCCTCTTTCTTCCCTTACCATCCTTCTCTTGAGAGCATTGCCCAACAAATCACTTGTTCTTACAGCTCCTGTCTTAGCTTTGCTTCTACAGAACCTGACCTAAGATAATATCTAAGCCATCTTACCCATAATTTTCAAAAAAAGTTTTAATCCTTTGGTAAATGGAGAAGACCTCTAAGCTAATTGCTTTGATGATCTCTCATACTGAACGGTGGTGCAAGACTTCAGCTACACTCAAAGAGAAAGTGCAAATGGAAAACATTTACAAAAATGCTTTTCAGATAAAAGCACACATTAAGCAGCGTACATTGCTATAAATAAATATAGCAGCAGGAGAATTTGTGGCACAGAGTGGATTTTTTACGTATTGTGTGAATATATTAATTATGTGCCATTATAGTGACAACATTAAAACCACTTAAACATATGAAATGATAATATAACATCAGAACTATTTCAAAACAAGTATGCCACAAATGATCACATCCATTTTGCTCTTCTTATTGATTTTAGAAACCTCACATTTCAACAGCTTTTTCCAATTACCACAATTACGCAAATTGCAAGTCATTTTTCTAGTATACATAGAATAAAAACAAAAAACATACTTTAAAATGATACATAAATACTCACAATATTATTATTTTAGAGTATTTATAGCAGTTTCGAGAGCCACAGGCTTAAATTTTGAGGCAAATATTCATATTGGCAATAGTAATGGCACAGTCATACATCTCCATTAGGATGCTGTTCATGAGGGAGAAAGCACCCACCATTACATATATATTGAGTCTACTGGATAGTAAAAATCTAAAAGGAATATTCAAACATAATAGCCTCTTCACAATAACAAAGTAGCTGTTTCCTATTTAGCCTCTAAAATAAAATCAAATTTAATAAACCTGCATTTCTAAATTCCAATCTGGACATTTATCTTTCCTAATCGAACATCTTTTCATTCTACAGAAAAACCTATGTAAAATAGCTAAGCTATATAAAATAACTAAGGTTAGTTTTTTTTAAATTGTATTTATTTATTTGACAGAGAGAGAGCACAAGCAGGCGGAGTAGCAGGCAGAGGGAGAGGGAGAAGCAGGCTCCCTGCTGAGTAAGAAGCCTAGCATGGGGCTCCATCCCAGGACCCTGGGATCATAACCTGAGCCAAAGTCAGTTGCTTAACCAACTGAACCACCCAGGTGCCCCTACGGTTAGCTTTTACCTTCAAAGGTGATGTTTAATTTCATTGCTTTGCTGGTGATTCCAATGACAGAAGTAGCTAAGTTATACAGCTATTGAAAACTCTTCTGATCACTTACCTACTTTCTGAATTTGGAAAGTAACTCCATAATTTTAAAAAATTTAAAGAAGGCTTTAAAATTATCCTAAACTTTTGCAATTTTTAAATTATCTTTAGAGAAAAAAATCTTTGGCAGGTCTGTGCAATTTCTATTCTTTTTGTCCATCCAAATTTTCTAATTTAAAATGTTTCATAATTTTCATTTTTATAATAGCACGCCAAGACTTTACAGTTTCCAGGCTTATTGGGCACTTCTAACACTTCAGGAAATTCCAGACTACGGAAGTGTGAGATATCTACCATTCAGTCTCCACCTAGCACCCCCGCCCCATAATGAAGTCCCGTGATATAATTTTATCATGATATCCCAGGACATGAGGCAAAATAGGTAATTCAGAAAAGGAGAATGACAGTTGTAAGAATCTAACTATACCAAGGCTGATTGTCTCCCTAATTCTACCTGTTTGAATCATTCCAAAAATCCTAAACTGACTCACAAGTAACTTAGCCACCAATTTTCCTCTTAGTCATGCTTAAGTCACTTCCTTAAGGTTCTGGCCCCATGACATCAACAGACATTTGTGGTGGGGGGAAAGGCAGAGAGGCAGCCAATTGTGGCAAACAAGGTGACAAGTACTTTAACAGCAGAGACAAGTCTATGAAACTAAGCATTGTGTTCACAAATGGCTGAAAGTTGTTTTATAACTTTCTCAGAGTGAAGGGAGCTTTCCAGCAAAATGGTAGAACCTCCTGAAGCTGCCTGATACATCTAATAGCTAGCTCAAGATTGGCAACTGACCATTGTGAATCTGGACTGAAGAAAAACTCTTAACTCTTCTAGTGTAACAGTGGCAGAAGACCTCTACCACTTCTCTCCACTAAGAAGCAGGATTGCAATGAACCACTGGTGGATTAATGTGACTAAAAGATAGCTCTGATGTAATCAGCTTGTTTGACTGTGTTGGGTCTGACCCTCTGGGAAATATAACTTGACTCGACTTTTTAATGTTGTCTTTCCAAATCAGACCCAAACACTGAATCTAATCAGTCTGGTTCCTGAAACTGTCACTCCACCCAACTACCACCCCACCCCACTCCCATTATCCAAATACAAATCTCTCTTTGATTTCCAGCCTGGTTTACAGGGGGCTCCTTAGCCTTAGAGCTATTGCTGACCAACAGAATCTTCCCCTTGGATTTTGTTTGGGTAAATATATTGTCTTTCTAGGAGACCCATTCTTACTTAGCAGTTCTCACCCTCAGGGTCCTCAGGCTCTGCCCAGTCTGCCTACTTAGGTGGGAGCAATGGCTAGAATAAGGTAGGCTTTCACAAGTATGGCCATCACTTCTCCACCGTTTGGCTAAGATCAGTTGTAGATGTACGGCCAAAATCCACTGAATTAAAGAATCAACAACAAAATTACCCATAGGGTAAAGACAGAACTTATATCAGCATCCAAAGCCACAGTCTCCTGAGAGCCACAGGAAAGTGAAAATATGGCAGTGTTCTAAAACCGATGACTCCAGAATTTCTTTTAGGTTTAGGGGCATGAATCTGGCTAGAAGAGGAGGTTAAGTGATTTATTTGGAAGCTACAATTGCTATTGATATAGCAAGTACACTGTTTTTTCTTAGATTTTTTTTGAGGAGGAGTAGTTGTCATAGAAAGCTCAATTTTTTACTTAGAATGTATATTTTTTAGAAGTGGAGTAGCTGGGATGATGGCAAGGCTCCTAAACCATCCTTTGTCCCTACATCCATCTACACAGTTTTAAGAGGCAATATAATTCCTATTGGAAGTTTTAAGATCGTATGATCAAGATAAAACATCCTGTTAAAAGTAACACACAATGGCTCAACCACTCCATATGCTATGTTTTAAATAATTATATTCATCATAAGAAGTGTAAGGACAAGGTAATTGCAGCAAACATTGCCCCTACTCCTGCTTCTGCCCATCAGAATCCTAATTTTATTCAAGATCTACCTTTGTCCATAGGGCCTCCACTCCAGGGAAGGTGATCAGCGTCCCCAGCCCTGAGAGAGAACCTTAATTGATTTTAAGCCCTTTACAA
The DNA here is from genome assembly GCA_002007465.1 of Ailurus styani. Lineage (NCBI taxonomy): Eukaryota > Metazoa > Chordata > Mammalia > Carnivora > Ailuridae > Ailurus > Ailurus styani. The sequence continues at coordinate 1,912,128 of LNAC01000104.1, read as the reverse complement.
ACATCCACTCACAAGCTTCCTGTTCTTCTGGCCAGTGTTTGGTATAAGCATGGAAAAAACACCTAATTCTGGCCAATGAAATGTGAGAACTAGTCTTCAAGGGAAAGGTTTCCTAGCTTATGAGGAAGAAAAGGTTCTTTTCTTCCTCTGACTGTTATGGTGGGAATTGCTACAGGAAGCCATCTACCTTGCAGGAAGGCAGGGCAAGAGAATGTAGAAAACCAGAGTTCGCAGGGCTTATACTTCTCTACTTCTGCACTTTATTGGAAATAAGAAATCACTGTTGTTCAAGTGACACTAACTTGGGGTGGGATTCTCTTACTTATAGCCAAACATACCCTATTTGAAGCTAACTGAAGGAAAGAAAAATGACTTTTTAAAATATGGCATCCTAATATTGCTTTGGAAGGACAGTGCTATGAAGAATGTAGAGATTAAAAAGACACAATGTGTCCAGAGACCACCATCTACACTAACATACCTCAGATGATTGGCAACTAATAAGTGTTCAACATCAAGGGCCATTTTTAAGGCAAAGACCCAGAACTAAACAAAACCAGCTCCAACTCAAATGTATACAGTCAATAAAGACAAGACCATCTACAAACACACCATATGCTCTATTTTTTTAATCCTACTGAGCCAGAACTTGCCTCCATGTACCATTCTATTTTTCATTTTGGGGAAACAAGAACATTTTTAAGTGCAATAAAGTTGAAGTGAATAAAGTTACTTATATAGACATTATGACTCAGTTTTCCAGATTCAAAAATAAGAGTAATAAAACTGGCCTACTTTTTGGGGATGGCATAAGGAAAAATTTGATTAAACATTGAGGGCTTTTGACATTTTATGTATTTATTTACTTATTTATTTACTTATCTACTTATTTATTTTTAAGTAGGCTCCACCCCCAAAGTGGGGCTTGAACTCACAACCCTAAGTCAAGAGTCACATGCTCTAGTGACTGAGCAGGGCAGGTGTCTCAGGCTTTTGAAATTTTAAAAACCACATAAAAACACTATAATATCAACTCCGACTAACTATCGGTAGTCATTAAGAAATTATAAGAGTGGATTAGAAGACTGATGGTCCTCTTTCCCAGAGAAGTTTATTATTTTTTAGACATTATCAATATTCAACTTTATGTTCTTATATAGGCACTAATATGGCAGATAAACATAAGCCTGAGCATGATGATTATAATTTCTTATGTTACTGGTTCTCCATAGTCTCAGTTCCAATGATACATTTTCCTCAAAGGATTGGACCTCAAGGTACAAGGAGTAGGAAAATCTTGTTATGAGCAATTGATTTGATATATAAAATAGGTATTATAATTCCTCTCTTGTCAAAATTTGGCAGTCCTGTCCATAGTAATTTTAATCTTGTCTTTGTTTATAGCTACACATATTTTATTATGTTAATAATAAACTCTATCTGTATTATCCAGGTTAAAAAATAACATATGTCAATTGTCCTGGGCACAAATCTGTCAAGCCGCTATGTTTCCATTTTCTCCAATCTGATTTACTGAAGATTAATTTGATTTCACATCCAGCAAAGAACAGAAACCACTCATAAATGACTCTCACTCCTTCATCCTGTAAAATCCAGATTTTTCAGTCTCCAAAAGTATTTAAAAATGTAGCCTCAAACACCACTACACTGTGCAGTTTCTAGCTGAAACAATTATATCGAGAAAGCAGGTGTGGGTTTCAGTGATACTAACAATAAGGATGGTTGAACCTAAAAACTTATAGCCACTATTTCTAGATTTATCCTCACAGATACATTTAAACAAACATAACATCCAAGTAAATATACAAACTGAATTATTAACCAAGCAAGGCAAACTCTAAGACTACCTTTTGGGAGATCCTACAGAAAATGCATCCATTTTTCTCCCCTGATAAAATGCATTCCACCAGAGCTAAAAGCACTTAAAATATACTTTATTCCTACAACAAACCTAAAGTAGGTTGAACAATTGTCAAGTATGGTTTTTAGTTCAAGAGTCATAAGGTAATTAAGTATTTTCAATGATATATTTATTTTTAAGATAAGGTTATTACATACATATAGCAAAAAATAAATCATAGTCTACAACTATGACCTCCTTCTAACAAATATAAATTGCGAAGTCAGGCTGGACAAACTATGTTGGAATACGTCAAGAGAAAATGAGAGTTGCAGTAACCCGGGTATTGCTCGAGTAGGTCATATAAGCAATGTGACTAAGTGGACAAGCTGGTGTTCAAATAATCATGTTCCTAATTCTGAGCACTTCCTCCCTTACTAACCACCCTTGACATACAACCAGCCCAGACCGGAAGTGTAGAACCTGAGACTGGACATCCCCAGGCATGGAAATTTTCCATAATTTCTGAGAATACTTTCTCAGAAAAGAATCCCACCTCGTAATTAAGGCCCCGATGTTTTAACTTGTAACTTCATCAAGTAAGCAAGTATCAGTTATTCTGTTCCTTTCCCTCTCTTTCTTCTATCTTGTATTCATCAAGCAATAGCCTCACATGTGAATATTTGTTTATTAAGAATATATTCAAGAAAATTATATGAGGCCACCCATTGTTTCCTGAGAGCTGGTTTCTGATGCTGGCTTTTATCTTTTTCATCTTTTTGCCAATTCTGTTGGCAAAACTTTCACATAAAAACAGAGACAGAGCTAAGCTATGTAAATAAGTATTAAAAAAGAGAAAGAGAATATGAACAAGACACTGGTGATATTCACACATGATTACAAAATCCAATGAAATCTAAAAGATGAACCAGCAATTCCATCTCTAGAAATTCGTGTTAAAGGAATAATCATGGGATCACTCAAAATATAGCAACAGAGTTGTTTGTTCCAAGGTTTTCAAATATATACCAAAATGTGTACTAAATAATTGTCCAAAACCAGGAGATGGGTTGAATTCATCTGGTACAACCACATACTGTAATGTCATGTGTTACAAAGGAATATTTAATACAGTGATCTAAGACATAGATTAGTAAATATTGGAAAAATGAATAATATTGGATTTGATTCATAAACAGGAAAAACAATGAGTATGTGTAGAGTATGTTTTCATTTTTATAAACAACATACATATAACTTAAATATACACATTGTTACCAGAGAATATCTCTTGGTGTTAGAAACTTAAGACTAACTTTTACTTCCTTCTCTTTGCTTGTCCTGATATTTTAAACATTTTCTGTAATGAATGTAATTATTTCTGTATTAAGAGAAAAAATACATAAATAAGGAAACATATAAGGTTACTAAATAGTTATCTTGAAAGTTACTAACAAAGTTACTAGTTAGTAACTTTCAAGTAACAAGTTGAGTAAATTGAAATAATTTAGTTGAAAAAATATGAAACTGTAGACCTTGGCAATGTACACACAGAGGGACAAAACTATTATAATCATTGTAGATTTTAAATAGTATTCAGATTCTGATCTCATAAAATAATAGGATAATAATTATGAATCAATATTTGAAATTTAATGTGCCTATCAAACAATAAAGTAGAAATTACTTGTTATCACTCTATAGCTTTTGCTGCATATTGGCTTCAGATCTGACATAGCTAAATGGAGCATCAGACAATTATGTCTCATCTATATGATTAATTCATCCAAATGTTAGGAAATTAAAGCCACAATCTCATCTGAGTCTAAAACAAGCAATTAAACTTGTCTTCGTGTTACTAATGAAATACAGCCTAAATAGAATCTAAATAGCTTCACACATATTGAATAAAGCAATAGGTTCAATTGCTGTCAGATTTAAAGAAAAAAAACATGTTAGAGTAAAAGACAACATCCTTTAAAGCTGTGTTGTCCAAGACAGTAGCCACAAGCCACACGTAGTTATTCAGGAATTAACATGTGGCTAGTCCCAATTAAGGTGTGCACATCTTAATTACACTGCAAGTGTAATATGCAACCAGATTTCAAAAACTTTATATGAAAAATGGAATGGAATGTATCTCATTAATAATTTTAAAATATTGATTATATGTTGAAATTCTAATGTTCTGAACTATTGAGTTAAATGAAATATACTATTAAAATAAATTTCATCCTTTAAAAAATATTTTAACATGGCAACTTTAAATTCTACCTGTGGTTCACATCTGTGGCTTACAGTGTACTTCTGTTCAACAGCACTGATCTAATAGTCAATGCAATTTACCAACACAACATATACATGTAAATGCTTGAAGTAGAGTGGTGTGAGGGAAAGCTTTCAATTCAGATGAGCAGAAGAAACTCATTCCTGCTCAGCTATCTACTAGCTTAGAAACTTTGGAGAGATTGTTTACTTTTCACTTAGCTGCAGTTTCTTCATTTGTAATGTCATTGTTTAAATGCGTTGTATTGACAATTAAAATAGCATGTACTTGTCATGTCATAAACAGGTACTCATCAAATATCAATAGTATCCTCTTCACTCTTAGATTTTCAAAAGTCTGTGGTTTTGCTTTACAAATAGAGAAAAGAAGGTATGTCAAACTTATTTATAATTTTACCTCCTGGGGGTAGCTATTGTTATTGTTGGTTTGGATAAATTTCCAGTCTTTTTCTGTAGCTTTATAGATGTAGATATAACACTTTCAGAGGGAAAAGAAAAAAAGAGAGAGAGAGAATCCACTATTTTGCAGCCTAATTTCTAATTGCATAGCAACTTATTGCAATTATTTGTGTCATCAAAAATTGTTTAATATAATTATTAATGACAGTGTGGTATTCTATTACATGGGTATATCGTAACTGATGAAGGTAATCCTCTAATTTTTGGCTATTTTGTCATTTTGAGGATTTTGCTATCACTAAAGAAAGGAAAAAACAATGTTGAATATCCTTGAAGCCAACTATTTCACTTCTATGATTATTTCCCTTATGATTACTTCTAAACAATGATTCCTCACATTTATAAAGATTTTTGATGACATAGTGCCAGATTGCCTTCCAAAAGAATTTATATACCATTCATGTATAAAAATGCCCATTTCTTCCATATTTTCAACCTTGGATAATTCTTTTATGTTTTACCATTTTATAGGTAAAATTTGAGCATTTTTAAAATTTGTATTGCTTTGATGAGTAGAGAAGTTTTCATTAATTTCTTTATCATTCGTGTTTGGAATTACTACCCAGAGTTCCATGGACAGCCACTCTGACATCTATTCATCTCTCTGTACCTGCACCATGCACTAGGCATCCCCGCCTGTTACTGTAGTAGATGAACTATCTGTTTGTTCCTCTCCTTGTGTACTAAATCTCAACACTAGATTTTTCTCATCAGCATCAAACATAGTAATATTTCCCCCATTTTAAGCAAAACAAAAGACAAATCAACAACATGAAATTCTGGTCCTATTTTCTCACTCTCCTTTACATAGAACTTCTCAGAAAAGTTGTCCGTACTCATTGTCTTTAATCCTCTTCTCCCATTCACTTAAATCAAACCCAGTTAGGCATTTGTTCCCACTTCTTCAATGAAAGTGGCCACCAATGACTCAACAGTTGTTTATCATCTAGAGCAAATCATCAATTATAAGTCAAATTTTAGGGCGCCTGGGTGGCTCAGTGGGTTAAAGCCTCTGCTTTCGGCTCAGGTCATGATCTCAGCGTCCTGGGATGAAGGCCAGCATCGGGCTCTCTGCTCAGCAGGGAGCCTGCTTCCTCCTCTCCCTGTCTCTCTGCCTACTTGCAATCTCTCTCTCTGTGTCAAATAAATAAATAAAATCTTTAAAAAAATAAGTCATATTTTATTTGACTTAGCAGCATTTATTCAATGATCATCCCTCCTCAGCTCACACTGCTGACCTGCTTTACTGGACAGCACAGTTTCTTGGTTTTCTTCACATCTCATAGACCTTTTCTCAGCATCCAGTTTTGGTTATCCTTTTCCTTGCTGGTGCTTTAATGCCAGCAGGTCCTAGGGATCTGTCTTTGTTCTCTTCTTGGTCTCTTCACTAGTTCAGTGATCACGCCCAATTTCATGGTGATGACTCACAAATACAAATCTCCAGCTCAGATCTCTCTCCTGGACTCCACAGTCATATAACCGACTGCCTTCACAAAATCTGTACTTGGATATCTGGCATCTTAAACTCAGTATGTCCAAACCTGAACACCTGGTCTTCCACAAAGCCCTGCCCTACTTTTCTCAGTCTCCCCCATCTCAGTTGATGATAACTCTATCTTTCCAATTGCTCAACCCCAAAACTGTGGATTATTCTTTTGTTGCTCTTTTTCACACACCTTATGAACTCTGTCAGCAGATGTTGTTGGTTCTACCTTTAAAATATGTCCAAAAGCTGGCTATTTCATACCTGATCCAGGCCACTATTATCTCCCATCTGTGTTACTTGAATAACCTCTTAAGTGTTCAATCTTTTCTTGCCCCTCTCTACCTGCACCTTAAACATACCAACTCCCAAAGTGATCCTGCTAAAAGATAAGTTAGGTCTTGTTACTCCACACTGCTCTCACACATCTTCTTCCAATAGCTTCCGTGTCCCTCCAAGTAAAATCTAGTCACTGTAGCTTGGGAAAATGAGATTACTGACTGGTACACTTTCCTAACACCAGAGCCTACCGCTGGATATGGGGATAGAGTCATTCCAACCCGAACCAGTGAGCTGTGACAAAATAGAAGGAATTAAAATAAATGTTGAAATTAATCATGGCATCCATTGCCTTTAGCCCAATGAAAATTTTATAATTTAAAAATGTCCCCCAGATATTTCAACCTTCTTATGTCACAGCACTACACATCTGTCTGAAATCATCATCCACGCACTTGCATAGGTGTGTACATATATGTACACAATCTACATGAATTCTCACAAGACCTAATAACTAGAACCAAAACATGAAATGGCTATATCAAAATAGTGGCAGGTACTGGCAAATTCTAAGGCCAATGAATATGACAGCTAACCATATAATTCATTGTGTGAATTAGAACAGTACATTACATGACTTAATGCCTACCAGCACAGATTGCTGATGCCAACCACCTCTGTATTTATTCAAAATCTCCCATTTACTCTCTTTCTCCTCAAAGAGATTACTCCTGAAAACTCATTAGTTTTACTGATGCTTCATCATTCATTGCCAACATATTTATAAAATCATCTCTTCAGCTGACGTTTGCATAGAGTTTTTATTTGGGCAGGATACATGTGTATACGTTGTTTCCCCTAAACATTCTAAACCTTCTAAAAGGCAAGACCATATTCTAGTCTAGTTTGCCTGTTGAGCCCCCTACCAAGGAGCTTAGCAGAAACCACTACATGTTAAGGATTACCCAGCAAATATTCATCAAGTAAAACATATCAGTAATTACATAAAGCTTATTTGGGATAATTATATGTGGCAAGCAGACTACTAAACTAGATTTTATGAACCTATATTCTTCTAAAGTGGATTCCTACTGCTCTCATAACATGTGTAGCCACTCTCACCTTCATTGTTTTCACATTTACTTCAACTCAACTGTACAATCATTTTTATCTGAAAGCTGCTATGTGCCAGGATATGATAGGTGCTAAGGATACAAATATTGCTAATAAATTATTTTGTCTTCAAGGGGTTTACAGTCTAGTCATTTAATATCCCTTCTTAGGATGTCCTCCCTACCTTCTTTCTGTCTTATTCTAATCCTACTCAATCTTTAAACTCCCTAATGAACTTTACTTCCTCCACTAAGATTTCCTAACCTATTTTTCCCTCAGTGTGCCTTCCCACTGCAGAAATCTTAGCATGTGATATATATTCATCTTATTCTCTACTTAAACATCAGTAATGGCAATGGAACTGTGAATCTCAACTTTTTCTGAGTGGTACGGTATTGTACAAAGTAAGAGCAGAAATCAAGATGAAAAGGAAATCACATGAAAAGGAAAGTAGGAAAATGGGCTGTGAAGGATAGGTCTTAGTGGAAAGGATCCCCTATAGGCTGCTAAGACAAACTCTTCCATATTTAGGAGCTACTAATCTAAAAAGGCCACAGTCTCAACCAGATTTCCTAGGGGGAAAAGATACATCTGGGAGGAAAAACATTAGTGCAGTCAACATGCTTTAAAAGGAAGGAGTCAAATTTACCTTCTTCGTAGCCACAAGCAGCCTGATTATAACGCATCCCCCAGAAAAATAAAAGAGCAATAACAAAAAACTCTCTCCTTACTTGATGAGCTCTAAAATCTCTTTAACAAGGTTGGGATGGGAAAGGGAGAGAGGATGTTTATTTTACAATTAGAGACTTCAACTAAGTGCATGGTTGAGTTAACATTTCATTGTGACTGAATTTCAATTAAAATGTAATTAATTAATCAATCAGCACATATACATGATATAGTATTAATTTTCCCCCAGCTTTATTACAAGGTGGGATGGAGAAAAGGAAAGCAGAAAGGCGGGGAGAGAAGCGGCTCTTAGAAGACCAAAAAGTGTCTGTCTAGGAGGAACACCTGACCATCCCCTTAGAGATGTAAGAAAAAGCATGGGTCAGTAAAGATTCCGACTTCACCAAGGATTCTCTCTCCAAATATGTGAAGAAAGGTAGAAGCTGTAACCAGAGTTGGATCAACAAGCTATCAAAGCAAAGAACTCTACTTGGTAAGATTTGAGGATTTGTTGTTCCTTATAATTTCATATATAAGAGTTTCATTTATAGGTAATTCATTAAGAAATATAAGAAATTTAGTAAAAGGCTTACTTTAATTTACTATAAATGTGTCCCTTCAGTAATTTTCCTTTTTTTCAAAATACACATTCTTTGAAGAAAATTTTGAGGTCAATATAGTAGAATAAAAGGCGTATTTTCATATAAAATGTTCCTCAGAAATTTCATGTACAAAACACACATGAGGTAAGCTAATGATCTAACCTACAATGGCATTTCTGACTTTGCTCATTAACTTAACTTTAATATAGAGTTTATACTCAGAAGATGACCCTGCTAAAACCAAATTTTAAATCCCCTAATGTTGTATTTGTCATTCAGAAGAGGGTTTGTCATTCTCAGGATACATCCAAAAGTCCATTTCCTAAAAAAATTTAACATGTTTTTAAAAATTTATAAAACATACTCTGTGTTTACTGTAGGACAAAATCACAGTAGATTATAAGTAACATAATTCCATGGATACATTTTCTATTGCAATCAATTATTTTTTGTATTGATTCATAAATTTCCACTGAAGAAGAGTTTCACAACTTAAAATCAAAATTCATAGTTACTGAAAATTCATGCTTGAAAACTGTTTCCTAATTATTCAGTAAAAAGCTCAGTGAGGTTTTCATCATGTTTTCATCATGTTTCAATCTTATAAAAATCTTTAAAGCCATTGTTCAGGAAAATTATTTTGGAGGAAAGAGAACCCTCATTCAACAAATAGTCAGTCTAAACATTTATTGATTGACTATGTTCCAACCACATAATAACTATGAAAACAATAAATCAGAAGTATAGTAATGCCTAATAAAAATGTAGTGGCAAAAATCTACATAATTCAAGTAGTGTTATCACCTGGATATGTCTTCTAACTGCAGATCAAAGTCTTGAAGTTTCTTTTGATACTTCTCTGTAAAGTTACAAAACTCATGAAGAATTGAAGATTTCAAATCAGGGTATGGGCATTCCAAAGTTTCTAATTCCATGGGCAGTTCACTAAGCAGGTTGCTTCTTTCTTCTGAAGAATAATCTAGTATCTGAAAAAAAATTACATGATTGTTTTATTTAACATAAATGACAAATTGATAAACAAATTACTCCACGCATCACACTTACCTTCATACTCCAGTATGAAAGATAATTTTCTATTTTCTGTTGCTCCAGACTAAGTCTTTCAAAGGCCACTTTCAATTGTTTTTTCACAAAGTCAATCTAGAGGATATAGAGAAGAGAAGATCTCTTTGAAGACCTGTGGAAAACAGCTCAAGAGATGCCATAGGCTGGCAGTGCTTATCAGAGGGGCTTCCAGACACATATCCTAAAAATGGGCCTAGGAAGTACAGTGGGGTCATAGCCACTTTGCATCCTCATTTGGATTTTATTTGTGTTAAGACAGACAGCATACCAGATTGTCTCTGATTCAATCACCCCTTCCTCCCTTTGCATCTTTGCCTCCAATCCTCAGCTGGGCATGCATTATTTTTTTAAGATTTTATTTATTTATTTATTTATTTATTTATTTATTTATTTATTTATTTATCAGAGCGAGCAAGACAAAGCATAAACATGACATGAGCCAAAGGCAGACACTTAACCGACTGAGCCACCCAGGCTCCCCTTATCTATTTTTTTTTATTAGTTTATTGACTACCTCCCCTGACTAGAGCATAAGTTCCACAGTCATAATGCCACTAGATGTATGCTTTTAGGTGATTTTTCTTACCATTTTTCAGTTATTCTGTAGTGTTGTTATATTGCTTTCATAAATAATATATTTTTAAGTCATTAAAAATCCCATGTCCTGGGACGCCTGGGTGGCTCAATGGGTTAAGCATCTGCTTTTGGCTCAGTTCATGGGATCGAGTCCTGTATAGGGCTCCTTGCTCAGCGGGAAGTCTGCTTCTTGCTGTCCCTCTTCTCCTCCCTGCCCAGTTCATGCTCTCTTTTTCAAATAAATAAGTAAACTCTTTTTTTAAAAAATAGATAGGATGATTATCAAGAAGAGGTGACATAAAAACAGGGTAGTGTAATAGAGAATGACCATAGCTTCTTTCATGCGGATGATCAGGGGAAAGGACACTAAGCTAAGACCTAAGTGAAAAAAAGTACCGTGAGTGGGACAGAGAAAACAGGTGATGCAAAGGCCTTGAGATGAGAAGGAGTCTGGCACATGTGAGGAATAGAGGGAGGCCAGCCTCAGTGTGACAAGGTCTAGGAGAAAGGGGGAGTGTCAGGTGAGAGAAGAGGTTTAAGAAGAGAGATGGCAGGATACATCGGGAGGAATTATGGGCCTGCAGGAGCCTTGAAGGGCTCTACCAGGGGGATAAACTGATCTCCCTGCACTAAAGGTAGAATCCCAAAATGTACTGTGAAGAGTGGCAAGAATGAGTGCAGGGAGACTAGTCATGAGGCCATTGTAACTTTTCAGGAGAGAAATAAGCACATTTGGACAGATTCGGGGATATGTTTAAGATACTGAAGAGACAGAAATTGCTATGCCTTCTATTTAAATATGAGGCACACATTTGTTTCTTTTTTTTTTAAGATTTTTATTTATTTATTTGACAGAGAGAGAGAGAGATCACAAGTAGGCAGAGGCAGGCAGAGGGAAAAGGGGAAGCAGGCTCCCTGCTGAGCAGGGAACCTGATGCGGGGCTCAATCCCAGGACCCTGAGATCATGACCTGAACCGAAGGCAGAGGCTTAACCCACTGAGCCACCCAGGCACCCCGGCACACATTTGTTTCTTATGTCAAACTATTCTAGTTGGAACAAAAATGAAATATTACATAATTAGAAGTAAGGGTAATATACCAACCTCTTCCAGTACTTTCACTGAGTTAAGCTCAATATGTGAGCAAGAATGCTGTGAAATGTGATGCTGTTTGTATTTTAGATCTGCTCTCAACTGCTGAATAGGACTTATCACATTCTTAAGATATCTGCACCATTGTTCTGATAACTCTTGTTCTATGGAGAAACAAAATTACATCCAGGTAACACCTTATTATTTTAAGTTTCTTCAAGAACAGGTCATTAGCATGCAAATTTAGCTTTGGATTCCTTCAGAAAAAAACAAGCAGTTAATAGTAAGAGAACTTAAAGTGAGTGGCCCACTTTCATCATCAAAATGAAACTCCCCTTTAAATATAGGATCAAAAAGGAAAACAACTCACCAAAATGTGTAAGGTCAGAAAGACATTCATTTCCAATGTTCTCTTCACTGAGAAAGGATTTTATTTCAGATTCCACTTTACATCTGAAATAGACATTATTTCCATCAGTTTTTTAAAATAACCATAAACATATATAGATTTAAAAAATGTAATACATCTTAATGACTTTTTATCATATTATTTAAATATAGTCATTTTTAGAATAAAACCATAACCAGTTCTAAATGGACATCCAAAAACATTGTAGTCTATCCCTTGCTTATGGCAGATTTAATGAAATCATAGAAAAGAGTTTTGATTTATCATGACTGCTAAAATATAATGTTAGAAATGATTAAAAAAAATTAGGAAAATAGCATCAATTACTTTAAGACAATGATTATTTTTATTTTTGCATATAAGTTTCTAGTCCCTGTCTACATGCGTATACATTTTAAATAACTGTAATTATGGCATATTTACCATTTTATATTGGGATTTTTCAATAACATTTTAAGATATTTCTAGGGATGCCTGGGTGGCTCAGTCATCTAAGTGTCTGGCTTCAGCTCATCCAGGTCATGATCTCAGGGTCCTGGGATGGAGCCCCGCATCAGGGTCCTGGGATGGAGCCCCACATCGGGCTCCCTGCTCAGCAGAAAGCCTGCTTCTCCCTCTCCCACCCCCACCCCGCTTGTGTTCCCTCTTTTGCGGTCTCTCTGTCAAATAAATAAATAAAACCTTTAAAAGAAGAGAGAGAGATTTCTAAGTAATTTTCACAATTACCATTTATTTTACTGGCCACATAGTATTCTATTTTATATATGTTCTACCATCTTCTAAGCCAATTTCTTAGATGGAACAGAGGTTTTATTTGTATCTATAAAGGAGGGGTACTATTGTAGATGATACTTCATTGTCTACTTTTTTAATATGTAGTTTTTGCCAGAAGTATATTTGAAACTGTTAAATGAAGGATGGGTACATAATTGTGGAATACAACCAGAAATTATTTCATGGTGGATTTGTTTAAACGAAAACATAGCACTTATCAACTATCTAGCTCAGCTCCCTTAGATTTTCAGCAGCCAGAAAACCATAGTAAAACATACAAGCCAACAGGAGAATTGGCTTTGTTCATCCAGGAGACCAACCAACGACTTGTAATAATTCTAGTAAGAATTACTAGAATTACATGTAATAATTCTAGTAAGTTCCATCTTGGTTTCCTAGGTTAACAACCTAACCCATCTGCCAAGACCAGGCCTTTCCTCTGATTGTCCTGATTGCCCAACAAAATTCAAAAGCATTTTTTTATGTCCTCAAGAACTATGAGACTCTGAAACTAGCTTGTGAATATAGGCTAACATTTCCCAAATTGTGTTCTAAAAATCAATACTGTCAATGAGATGCTGGGGTTGGGGGGAATGGGAAATAGTAAACTAAACAAAATTTGGTATTTCTACAGCACAGGATTTCTCAAAAACTTGATTATGCTAAAGTGCATTGAGGTTATCCAAAAAGGGTAGGAAATAGATTTTCTAATGTATAGGAACATGAAATTCATTATTCTCAATGGAGTATCTTGAAGAATATTTCTGTTTTGTAGAATATGATTAAGTAAATATAAAAATTGTGGTTGGGGGCTCCTGGGTGGCTCAGTCGATTAAGCATCTGACTCTTTAGGCTTAGGTCATAATCTCAGGGTTGTGGGCCTGAGACCTGCAGAGGGCTCCATGCTCAGGGTGGAGTCTGCTTAAGACTCTTAAGCATCTGACTCTTTAGGCTTAGGTCATAATCTCAGGGTTGTGGGCCTGAGACCTGCAGGCTCCATGCTCAGGGTGGAGTCTGCTTAAGACTCTCCCCCTCTGGGTGCCTGGGTGGCTCAGTGGGTTAAAGCCTCTGCCTTCGGCTCAGGTCATGATCTCAGGGTCCTCGGATCGAGGCCCGCATCGGGCTCTCTGCTTGTCAGGGAGCCTGCTTCCTCCTCTCTCTCTGCCTGCCTCTCTGCCTACTTGTAATCTCTCTCTCTTCTGTCAAATAAATAAATAAATAAATAAAATCTTTAAAAAAAAAAAAGACTCTCCCCCTCTACCTCTGGCCCTCCCCCTACCCCCAACTAAAATCTACCTATCTCTATCAATCTATCTATATCTATCTATCTATCTATCTATCTATCTACCTACCTACCTACCTACATATCTATCTTTAAAAAAAAATTCTGGTGGATTCAAGAGCATTAAAAATGGTAACTCTGGAGAAGAGAACACTGCCCTATTCATCACTGACATGGTAGACCAGGTCCAACTTGTTTTCCAAGTAGGAACTCTGCAGCGCACAATGTCTTCCCCATCTGAAGAGGGAACAAGTGTAAGGCAGCTTTCTGTGCCGAAATCTGCCAATTTAAGTACCTCCTAATGCTATTTGGCCTATCTTCTGTTACCAGTGCAGTTGATGGTACTACAAAAAAGTCTCCTGAGTTTTTGTGTGACCACTTGCCTAGATGACATGTTAATCTACTTCCTAGATCTGCCTCATTGCAATGCAACCACCTGCAAGGTAAACCAGCCTGGTGATGGGTGTTACTGAACTCTCGGGAGTCTACTGCCATACATGTCCTCATCCTTCCAGAATGGTGCCAAAGTTCTAGGTATAGAATCAGTCTCCTCAGAACATCAAACATCGCCAGAGCTTCCTGAGATTTCTAGGGTAACCACTTAGTTACTAATTTGGGTAGAACAAACAAAACATGGGGTACAAGAATGGTAAAGGCAGAAGCCATAAGCAAACAATAAGCAAAGGGACATGGGTCATGAAAGGCAGAGCAAGAGAATATGTTAAAGTTCCGATAATGAAACTAACAGCCAGGAAACCTGCAGAAAATTAGGGTACCAGAGCAGGCTGAAGGTCAAAGCTCTGTCCTTCCCACAGGGAAGGAACTTTGCAGGTCAGACAGCTTGGTTCTTTTCACTCAGCTATTTGATCCACTTCTCACTTAAGTCTGTCCCAAGTGAGCATACCACAGAGGCAGAGGGGGGTCTCACAACCAATGGCTAGGGAAAGCACTCAGGAGCTGGGCTTAGAGAGTTCTCTGAGGCTCTGAGTTGCACAGTTTGAATACTGGCGTCAATTTTATCTTTAAAGATGCATTTATAGACATTTAATTGTTGTTGGTAAAACCCCATGCTATTCTCTGTAAAAAGGAGATTTTTAAAAAAAATGTTTTAAAATTAAAACTTTAAAAAAATAAAGAAAACTAAAACTGTGAGCAAGAGACTACATGTATTTCTAAGAGATTTGGTCATAAAACATCTCTTATAGGAATTAACATACAAGTAGTAAAGTGTACAAATGAACCCTCCAAATTTTATGATTCAACAATTCTGACTAAAATAAAAATTGTAATTCTTTACCACATATAAATAACTTCCTCCTTAACTCTAAACCAGTTGTTCTGAAACAAGGGAGCAAGTGCCTCTGAAAAAGTATATCAAGGTCTCCAAGAGTTACAGTTTGAGAAAGCATATTAAACACTAAATGTAATTTTATAAGTTTAAATATGAAATTTTATAAATTTAAATATTATATATCTTAAATATTATATTAAAATATTATATATTTGGAAATTTTATGTCTAGTTCCCTTAGGATGGATTTCAAAGAATTAAAGTTTGGCAAAAAAAAAAATTTTTTTTCTAACAAGATTAAGCCAATTCGACCCTCAGGTGATATGAATGGAACCCTGTGGGGGAAATAAGCTTCTGAACTTCAAGTTCATGGGGTACAGGAGTTAAAGGCAAGTGCTCCAATGCCATCTTCACATGAACTAGCTGATTTACCTTCTGTGAAAAACTTTGATCCTCTGAAACTCAAGATTGTCACCTGTCAAGTGGGGATAACAATGATACCTACTCTGTGGGGTGGTCATGAGGACTTAATGAAATAAAGCATATAAATTATTTACCATATTACCTGGCACACACTAAATAATCCAACAAAAGTTCAATGTCATTGTAGTCCCCTACCTTCTGTGGGCCTGAGATTCTCAGATGGACTCTCTTATGGTGAGGCATAAAAATATTTTACTTTTAATCTTTAATTAAAAAGGAGTATAGATTTTTAAAGGTTGGAGCTCACACTCCTGACTTTCTGGTGGTCCCTAAATTCTCCACAAATTCAGCCACTTCTCTAACTTTCCTCCTTTCACTCTTAGTTTTTATTTCACTGAAAACATATTGAAATGAGTCTGCTTTCTAGAATAACACAGAAAATTATCTTAGAATTCTTCTTTTTGTCCAATTTTCAGGACTTACAAGTTTCAAGACATTAAGGCTATTCCTTGAATGCTCCTCCCTTCCATTGCCTTTGTGTCATTCCAGGTCAACCAAATAATAATGTATTTTCCATAAAGAACATTATTTTCCATAATGATATGTATATGCCTCTTCTGTCTAGTTCTAGAACAGCTAATGCACACATTTAAAGCATGTGGAACAGCCAAGATAAAAACTTTCGCCAGTGTCTTCCTTTACCTTTGAGCTTGCTTCAGTGAGTGCCATAATAAAAACTTTCTAATGGCTTTCCTTTCTACCAAGTTATGCAAATTAAAAAGAAAATTCTAACGGGCTCAAACATTCTCTCCATAAAAGGAGACTTTTTGAGACATATAATGGGTCTGATTTGTTTTTGTGTCAGCAGCATGGTGACAGAGTCTATATAATTTTGTTTTGCTATGCTTTAAGTTATACAATGATGTAAAACCATTTCTAATCATGAGCCTTTTAGTTCAGTTAGGAATCTCTTGCCAGAATAAGAAACTCCTACTAATTTGAAAAGTACCTACAAAAGTACCTATCAAAAGTAAAGTTAATGACCTTTAGAAATTTAACTTAGAATAAGACCACAAAACAATCTATTTTGATATAAAATATATGATTAAAAAATATATTTTTAAAAGCATACTTTATAAATACCACCATCGTTAAAACTAGTATACATGCTCCAAATGGAGGGGAAACATATCTGTCTTCTCTTCTTGCCCTGACCTTTGAAAGAAATGTATTTTTCAAGGATTACAGTTAAGAACTAGGATAGAATCATTATTTTGTTGCTTTGTCTTGAAACAAGTGCTGGAAATACCAACAAAAGTAAAAAATGCAAATTGACTAACTTAGTCATGATGCAGCTACATCTAGAAATCAGTTAACAAGCTGAACCCCTTAGTTCATTCATTCATTCATTTATTGAAAGCTTTTCTATATCTCCTCCTATGAATCCTACAGTGAAAAGATAAAACTGATGGGATATTTGCCCTTGTTTGGAACTTTATAGGGAAGACAAACATGTAAACAAGATATTATAATTCAATGTGCTAAAGCCAATATGAATAATTACAAGTATGAGAGGGGGTGTAAAAGAGTAAATGATCAGCAGATATAGAAGATGATCTTTTTTACCCCTAAGGAAAGCAAAAGCCATATTAGTGTTTTCACTGAATTCAAATTAAATTGAGGAAATGAAGGAATTTTAATTTGACTCACATCAAACTATAACTTTAATTCTTTTTAATGGTTCAGTTAATATGGAAAGTTATGCAACATCTAACTAAGAGCAACTCTTAGTCAAGTCTCACATGTTCTTGTAGATTTCCCTCAGTTCTTACCTGACATCAGTTAGCCGTTGGTGTTCCTGCCACCACACTTGTTTATGTTGTTTTATTAGTGTTTGTTCCTTAGATATCTTTGAAGTCTGCACTGCTTTCCTGATCTAGATTTAGAAGAACAAAAAAAAAAAAAAAGCAATTCCAATGTTTTCTAAATGTGTTTTCCACAATGAAATGGTCATTTCTTTTTTTTTCTTTTTTTTTTTTAAGATTTTATTTATTTATTTGACACAGAGAGAGAGATTACAAGTAGGCAGAGAGGCAGGCAGAGAGAGAGGAGAGAGGAGGAAGCAGGCTCTCCGCCGAGCAGAGAGCCCGATGCGGGCCTCGATCCCAGGACGCTGAGATCATGACCTGAGCCGAAAGCAGAGGCTTTAACCCACTGAGCCACCCAGGCGCCCTTGTTTGTCATTTCTAAGTTAAATATTTATACTTTTTCAATCCTATTAGTGCATCTTTTAACACAAAATCCTCCTTAAAATAAGTAATTCATTAAACAAAATGCAGGAAAGTGAAAGAGAAAATGGTTTGGAATACTGCATAAGTCAAGAATTGTCTTTAAAGTATTTATGAAAAGGAAGGTGATGTAATTCTATTTTCCTTACGTACAATGAAAAACATCTTAATTCACAGTCTCAGAAAATTTTTCAAGAGCTTTCCATATATTTTTTCTCTTTTCGATACCTCTTCCCTGCCAGGCATTGTGGCCATCATTATTCCCATTTGACTTATGAGGACACTGAAATTCAGAGAGGTTAAAAAAACCTGTCAAGATCATAAAGCTCATAAACAGCAGAAACACGTAGAAAGAACCTTGGCGTTCAGATTGGCTTTTATATGCTCCTTCAGCAGAAGATTGGGAAAAGTCAATTGGATAAGCTGTTAGAAAGCCTGGCTTTAGTTTCAGCTTCAGCGCCTACTAGAAATATGACCTTGAAAATCCAATTTTAATCTTTCAACTCCATGACTTCATAAATAAAGTTTTTAAAAATTTAGGCAAATATTTATTTGAAAGAACTTAACAAAGAAATTGTGAAAAATCATGTAAGACTGAAGCCCACATTTTTAATTAAATTTCAATTTTCCTCAAATTTTATGGCTTTTTAAAAACGTATCTCATAATAAGTACTTTGGGGTGTGTTGACGAGTTGTATCAGGCCTGGATCTGTTTGCCTTAACATTCATTCTTGGCCATCTCCCTGATCTGCTCCATATCACAGAGCAGCCTGTTTCCCGGACAACCCTATTAACAGGCTTCCAGCTGGTTTCAACCAAAGGGAGGGAGGAAAGGAGAAGCCGAAGAATTACTCTGCCTGCCTTTTCTACTCTCAGAGTGGTCTCCAGGAGCATCTGCATGACCTCCATTGCTCTCACTTTTCTTGACAATTTCTGGGTAAACTCAGCCCACACAATGTGGTACAGACTTGCTTTTTCTAACGTCTCTCTGACCCAAGCATGGCAGTGACTTCTGCTGTTTTTAACCCCTGTATTGCTTCATGGTCCCCTGTTTGGCTTCTCAGTTCTACACCTGTGTAACCATTTCCTGCATTAATGACACTTCTACTCTAAATCCTCAATGTCTTGTTTCCTTGTTAGACTGATATTCATGTGTTCACTGAATTCACATATTCCATATTAGTACTTCCAAACATCTACAAAAGTGCTACTCTCAAATCAGAAATTTGATGAAACATACATATTTTGTTTTCTGTGCTACTAGAATACTTAGTACCCTGAAAGCTTTAACAGATCAATGCTGAAGATATAAAAACTTCAGAAGACAAGTCTTAAAAAGAGACTCTTTATAATGCAAGCTATTTCTAGCTGTCATTCACTGATTACTTTAACCTTGAGTTTATCTTTCCTCTGTTCTGGTTACTGATTCAAAATTAGGGGTATAAGAAAACAAAAACATGAAGTCAAAGTCAAATCTTTTCCTCAGGAGGTCTTATGAGTGCTACAATTAGAAAAAGTACATTTAAATAAGAACAGGAGGGGCACCTGGATGGCTCAGCTGGTAAAGCTTCTGCCTTCTACTCAGATTGTGATCCCAGGGTCCTGGGATCAGCCAGAATCAGGCTCCTTGCTGAGCAGGGAGTCTGCTTCTCCCTCTGCCTCTCCCTCCTGGCTACTGCATCCTCTCTCTCTCTCAAATAAATAAATAAAATCTTTAAAAAAATAAATAAGAACAGGACACTGCAGAAAAACATTCAGCAATCCTTATTCTACCTAGTAAAAACATAAAAGTATATAGTGTTCCTAAAATCTGACACTCTAATGTTTGCTTTAAGAACGCCTGAAACCCTTTCCAATTACTTGCCACCTACAGCCTCTAAAGTTTGTTGCAGCAGACACAACTTTTAAAATTAGATTTCTTTGACATATTTGGTCCACGTTGTACAAAAAAATTAAAACACATTGGTAAAAGATGTAGACACATTTTTATAGCTTAAAAAAATCAATGTTGTAGCCTTTGAGCCCAGGGTAAGACCAATTAAGTAGACTATAAAAGTGAAAATAAAGCTACTATTTTTCACTAGACACTTCTAATATTTTAAAGAACATCCTAATTTTTTGTAAGTTCACTCATTGACTCCAGTTATATCCTCAGGCCAAAAATGAAGAAAAATAAAGTCTTAACAAAAAGATTTAAAGTTCTATCTTTATCAACAGAGAGATTTCTAGGTGATTCCAATGTATTTTGCTGGGCAATAAGCCATATGAAATCAATATTTAAGGTGGGTGATGATTTATGCAGAATGCTAATGAATTAAAAATAGCAAAAATAAGAAATTCGTTAAAGGATAAGAAACTAGAGGTTTTCTATGTGGTCTATTGTGATGACCCAAGATAATAAGACTCTAAATAGGCACCTTGAAATGCATGAAAACCCTTTGGGCCAGATGATGCATCTTTAAATATAAGCAACAATAACTAGTGGACAACTTAAATGTCGGTTACATATGTATATACATTTGTCAAAATTCACTGAGAGATACACTTAAGATCTGCGTACTTAATTATGTGTGAGTTATACCTCAACAAAGGTAAAAGAACAGTTAAGTGTATAAAGAACTGTTGACATAAATAGAAAGAAAAAACTCAACTACACTAAGTTGCAATTCCTCATCTATCAACCTAGCAAAACCTCAGATGTGTCAGAGAACACTCTGAGGCTATAGGGAAACATACTCCTTCTTGTTGCTGGTGGGAATGCAAAATGGCACAGCCTCCCACAGAAAGGAATCTGGAGGTGTATAGTGAAATTTCGTGTGGGTTTACCCTCTGACCTAGCAACTTTGCTTATAGAAATCTTTCTGAAGACTATACTGACAAAAGTATGAAAAGATAAATGAACAAAACTACTCACTGCAGCACTATTTGTGATGGAAAAAGACTGCAGTACAAAAATTCTATCAATAAATGATCCTGCCAAAATAAATTGAACCTGAATCTCATCGAATCTGCAGATATAACTACCAATTTGCTGGAAATACAAGAGACAGAAAAACATGTTAAGTGACACCACCAGGATGTAATCAGCAAAATCCAGACTGTAAGAAAATATAAAAGACAAACAATACAATTTCTTCAAAAAATAAATTACAAAAATACAAGAGGATAGAGGAGGAGACCTAAAAAATGAAAATCAACTGTAATATATGGATCTTACTTAGACACTGATTTGAACAAACTTTAAAAAAATTGAAGACTATCATGGAAATTTAACACTGGATATTTGAAATTAAGAAATTATTATTATTCTAATAATGGTATTCTGGTAATGGTATTACAGGGTTTGGGGTGGGGCTGTTTAACCCTCATCTTTTAGAGATACATGCTGAAAGATTTATGGTTAAATATTATGATATCTGAGATTTACTTCAAAATAACCTGGCACAAGGGAAAGTTGTAGTAAGAAGTATAGAGAAAACAATAGCCAAGAGTTGATCATAGTTGAAGCTGGATAAATTACAAAGAGATTAATCATTCACTGTCATTTTGCATGTGCTTACAATTTCAGATAATGTTTTAAAATAAGAATTCGTAAACAGATACTTAGATAATAAGAAATATTCATTCTTGCTAAGCAAAGCATTTCAAATAAAAATAATTGTAAAGATCTCTTTTATACTTAACCTAAATTAGAAATGAACAGGTTAACATATAATGTACCAAAAATTGGTCTCAGTTTCCAGCCCAAATCTACTCTTCAACTTCAGGTTCAATCTCAGCCTGTGAAAGACTAGATCACTCTATGTTCACATCAGTGTCTTATCTGGCACTCCACAACTTGTGCGTGATCAATGACATAGACACAACTGATCAATATACCAATGCCAGTAATAGAAACTAGGCAAGTCTTCTGAATTTACTGTTAATTAAAATAATTATTAGAAGAAATTAATTATTAATTTCTTTTCAAATATAATTAAGTACTGTAGATCCAACTTGAAGCAAACACCTTCTTTATGCGCTTTAAATGTTAACATTCTATCCTTCAGTTTAAGTATGTTTACATTTAATATTGCCAGAGTATACTGCTATAGTAATTAATAATGATTGTTAAAGCTGTTAATTTCACATGCAAGAAAAGAACACATTTAATTATTTTAAAAAGTAGGAAATGAACTGATATTTAATACAAATATTGAAAGAATGTGTTAACTATGTAACATAAGGAAGAAAAATATCCTTCCTGAGCCAAAGCATATTTTATATAAATGTAATTAACAATATAAGAAAGAGTAACAAAGATGATATTATAATAATAATCCTAGTTGGTGTAGACTGATTGGTATATATATATTAGCATTCTTAACATTTAACTAAATAAACTTTAAGAATTATACTTAATTTCCAGTTATCTAATTCCATTTAAGCCATGAATCTTTCAAGGAAAAGTCCTATTTAGGAATTATTCACATTTTATAAGAGTCCATTAAAAGCAAAATATCAACTTGCTATCTCTAAATTAAATGAGAAGGAAAGACCAAAAACCACATGAAACAACATTCTCAATACATCTTTCTTAACCCAGCTATACTAAAAAATGAAAACTATAAAAAGAAAGAAGCATTAGAAAATGATGAGGTATCCAGGATACGTTTTGTTCTCACTAACCTAAATTCAAAACAACAGATACTATAAAAATGCTTTAACAGGGCAATTCCTTATCATTATGAATCTATGGAGACTAAAAATGGAAGCAAAAAGCTTATCAAAATGATTGCTACAGACTGTGAGCCATTTTCAGTAGTTGAAGACAAAGGATTTTTGAGATTTGCCAAGCTATAAATCCCAGGTACAGTTATTTCCAGAAAATATGTAACTAAAAACTTCTTCCTGAATTATATTCTATGAACAAAAAGGTTATTGATGTTATTTAAAATGTCAGTTGAAAGTGATCATCTGTTTAATCTCACAAATACGTACCACAGTGACCAGAGAAGCAATCTAGCAGCTGACAGGGCTGAGAAATTACTGCCCTTGCACTTAATATCAAAAACTGAAAGCTACATCAATAATTAAAATTTTTAAACACGTTTATTCTTTGATAGTGATTCTATTACCAAAGAGAAATTCACTGTGACCAAGCACTGAGTTCTGACACTCAACCATTCTACATTCAACCAAAAAAAATTTTTTTGGAACCTGATGGATGGACAGAGACAAACAGATATATATAGATAATATTTAAGATGTATGTGTGTATATATATGAATATATATGTACATATTCCAATACTGACAGGGTGTAGAGGAAGTATCTGTGGTAGTATCTTTATTAGAACAACACTTTGGGAAAGAACTTTTTAAAAAACATTCAAATTTTTTTGCCCTAAACATTCCAATCATGGGAATTTATCCTGTGAGGGTGAAAGATTGTAAAACATGAAAAGTGTCTCTGCATGAAGATATTTACCAAAGTATGATTTCCAATGCTGTAAAATTGGATACAATCCAAATATCCAAAAATCGAGATCTGATAAGGCATGTAACTTTTTCTATTTAAAGTACTCATCACTCCTGTTTTGGCTTAATTTTATTGGCCTTGAGATCCCAATTCCAATGTCATTGCCTCAAAAAAGCCTTCCCAGTGAACTAGGATCAAGTCCTGTTGGTATATACCAGACAGCATGTTTTTATTGTTTGAAAACACTGACTTTCCTCCTCCTTTCCTGCAAACAGTAGATGCAATGAGGGTAGGGGATGTATTTTGCTCATTATGGTATTATTGAGTCATGTAATAAATATTTCTTGATGAGAGCAATTAAATATTCTATAATAAGTAAATATTAAAAAATTATGTGGCAAAGTGTTAGGGGGAAAGTATACAGGATTTCATGTCTATGTTTATCATGGGAGAAAATAAAATATGTATATATATGTTTATGTCTATATATGTATGCATATATGTGATATATATATAACTGGTCAGAATAGAAGTCAGAAATATAAAAATAGGTTTATTAGGATAATAGTTATATAAATGATTTCTCCATAAAATTTCTTTCAATGTCCTGAGAACATCAAATTCTTTTAAAGTTACATTTGAACTGAACAAATAAGGCCCTTTTTAAAAAGTCTCCTTAGTTTGAAGGAATGTATCTCATGGGTAGATAGTCATTTCCTTAGAATATGTATGCAATGTGCTTTGGAATCATAATATTTGCCTTTTTAAAAAGACATTAACCGGGCGCCTGAGTGGCTCAGTGGGTTAAAGCCTCTGCCTTCGGCTCAGGTCATGCATGATCTCAGGGTCCTGGGATTGAGGCCCACATCAGGCTCCCTGCTCGGTGGGGAGCCTGCTTCCTCCTCTCTCTCTGCCTCTCTGCCTCCTTGTGATCTCTGTCTCTCTGTCAAATAAATAAATAAAATCTTAAAAAAAAAGACATTAACCATAAAAAGCCATGTAAAACTAATGTAACACAAAAATATTAAACGCAAATGAAACTTGTTAATTATTGAGTATGTCACTTTGCCAAATCAAATTTTTAATGCAACCAAGCAATGAAAATGTTGTTTGTAATGTATTTTATTATTTGCACAAGAGAGAAACATACGGCATGAGTCATCCTAAACCGTGCATGGTCCTAAAATACTGTACAATCACTGCACATAAAGCCCTTTCAAATCTAGTCCAGATTCACCTCTTCTGAGATCAGGGCAAAAAAGGGAATTATAGAAAAGAGAGGCACCTGCGGGCATACTTGTATCATGCTGCAGGAGGACCCTTACATCAGATGAAAATCCATGGCTGGCACTTATTTGCAATTCTTATCTTTCAGAGTAAGTTAGAAATTGTCAAAAGCTAATAAAATGTTAGCTTTCTGTAAGTAAAGACCTCAGGGTTGTTATGAACATTAACTGAGGAATGCATGTAAACTCTATAGCAAAGTGAGAGCATTCAATAAATGTTAGCTGCTATTTACTATTATTAATAGTTGGAAGATTGTAAAAACTATTTAGAATGTCATTAATTTTCACATTTACATTATAAATATCATTTTACTTCCGGGAAACTCAATTTGCCAAAACTAGAACACACATATACACACATACACACTTCTAACCTTTAGCTCTATAGAGGCAGAAGCTAATTTTTTTGCTTCCATTAGTGCATGCAACTGTTGATAGTCTACTGGTTTATACTTGGTGCTTCTCATTCCATTTTTCATACGGAACACCAGATTATCTGTTTTTCATTAAAAACAGAAAATGACAAAGAAATAATATCATATTATTGGAAGTCTAAATATAGCTATGGCAACATGTCAACTGCAGTCTTATTTTTAAATATTCTTAAGCAAAAACAGGAAATAATATTACAAACAGTATATTTGAACCTCTATTTTTAGAAACTTTAAAAATAATTACCACTATATACCTTGCATAAAATTACTTCTAAAAGAACATAAAGGGAATATTTCCATTTAAGTAAGTTTATTGAGAATTTTAGAAAGTCAATGCCAAAGTGTGACAATTCTTTTTATTTAAAAAGTTTTAGGCATCAACTGTGACTATTTAAGTATCATCTTATTATGAATCAAATTAACTAGATTTTTTAAGTCATAGCTGCATTTCTAACAGAAAAATTGAAATAATTTCAATTAAATTTGAAAAAAGGTTTAAACTTAAAGCTAAAATTTTAATGGGCCAAATAAAAATAAAATGATATAAAATGATCAGGTAGGCATTCTCCATCCAAATACATAAAATGTCCTAGTTTAGTATGATATTAGTTGTTCTGATAAAGTAAAACACAAGTAGAAGGTACTCAAAGGCCAAGTAGCAAAAAGTATAATAATCTGAGAAATTCAAGGGGAAAAAACCAATGTATTTTTGCCCCAATTATATGAATAATTAATCTGTACCATATAAAGTAATTGAGATTAAGTATATCATGAATCACATGACTTTAAGTAGACTTCAAATGATTTAAGGAAAGGAAATTCTGGTTATCTTGACCACTGTTGAAGATTAAAGCAAGCATTGTAAGGGAATTGGAGAAACCTTCAGTATGACCAAACAATGAGCTTCCCATTAAAATTTTGAAAATCAACATTCCAATCCATTATCATAATCATCCATAATCCACTATAAATCAAAGAACAGATCTGGAAGTAGAAAAAAATACCTGAGCTATCATTTTTCTGAATTGTCATGAATGGTTGATCTCTTTTATTCAAGTCCTCCATATCTGTCAAAGAAATAAAAGACAATTAAGATTTCACAATGTTATTTTCCAAATGTTTTTAAAGATGCGTTAATCGTAGTGTTTTTTGGTGTTTTGTTTTGTTTTGTTTTTATTTGACAGAGAGGGAGAGATCACAGAGAAACAGGCAGAGAGAGGAGGAAGCAGGCTCCCTGCTGAGCAGAGAGCCTGAGGTGGGGCTCGATCCCAGAACCCTGAGATCATGACCTGAGCTGAAGGCAGAGGCTTAACTCACTGAGCCACCCAGGCACGCCAGTCATAGTGTTTTTTAAAACAAGGCCCACAGCTGGATGCCATAACTCTTTGTATTTACTAAAATTTGTTTCTCCAAGTTCTAGAGTTTTCTTCCTTCCATTAGTTCTTTCTATGCCTTTCCTGTTCTTGGTGTCTGCTTCCAACCTCTGATGTTTTAATTCCCCTATCTTGGATTGTCTTAGTGACTGATAAATATTTTGTGATTTAAAAATTGTGTAAGTTTTATCCTGAGTTCCTAGGAGGAAAAAAACTACATAAATTAAAAAACAAAGCAGCAGGCCAAGTGACTCACTACTACCATTAGGCCAATCAGCCTTAGCTGCTGATGCTCGGATATGCCATCCACTTCTAGAAAGCACTCCATGTCCAGCTGTCCCTTCTTTGTGAGTTGGACTCAGTCCAAGAGAGTAACCTTATCCAAAGATATACCATTGCTGGGGTAGCCTACAGCCAATGACTGAGCAAGTCAGGATTATAAAGTCTGACCATTTTGGACCCAATGTGGGTCATCCTGATGAGCAATATTTCATCCAGAGCTCCCTGCAGGGTTGACCCACACTTTGTTGGGCCTGCAGTGAAACTGACTTTTTCATCTGCCCAATCCTGCTTCCTTCTTCTTCCTTTCATGGATATGGATCCCTAATGAATATCTAGCACCCAAGTTCTGCCTCAGCATCTCCTTCCTGAGAACCCAACCTTTGTTGTAGCACCAAACTAAACTGACATCTTTTTAGGGCACCTCCAGCGCACCAGACTAGTCAAAGGGTGCTTTAAGTAACAGTACTATTTTTCATAAATTTTTATTCCATATCCACTAGGTTCAACTACTCATGTCTGGTGGCTTTTGCAATAATCTAAGTCTTCTTTTTTTTTTTTAAGATTTTATTTATTTATTTGAGAGATAGAGAGAGAGTGAGAGAGAGCATGAGAGGGGAGAAGGTCAGAGGGAGAAGCAGACTCCCCATGGAGCTGGGAGCCTGATGCGGGACTCAATCCCAGGACTCCGGGATCATGACATGAGCCGAAGGCAGTTGCCCAACGAGCTGAGCCACCCAGGGGCCCCTAACCTAAGTCTTCTTAAATGAAAGAGAAAGTAGCACAAGTACATGACTTTTGGAAATTCTTCCAAGTTACTAAGAATCATGGTGATTGCTCACCAGCTTTCAAAATATAGCGATAAACCCCAGTGTGTAATTTCTATAGGGTCTCTGGTCAGGGAATTCTTGTTTTAAACCTTCAATAACATTAACAATCCTCCCTATAGCCTGTCTTCTACTCACATCTACATCCTATACATTAGGATTCTTCTTTTGGGGGGGGGGGGCGAATTTTCACCTCTCAGTCTCTACTGCCTCAAGCCGCCATCACCTCCTGACTAATGACAGCAGTACTTCTACTTTGTACCCTTAAAGTCCATTCTTCACACAGTAGCCCAAGCAACCTCTTTAAAAACTCTAGTCTGACCTTGCTGAATCCCTTCAATGGCTTCCATTATCCTTTAAAATATCACCCTAAATGGCCCATAAGACCCTGCATAGTCTTGCCCTTGGTCATCTCCCCATTCTCACCTCATTCACACATTCCAACCAGAGTGGTCTTTCTGCTTCTCAAATATACCAAGTTCATTTTGCCTTAAGGCCTTCCCACTTGCTGTCCTCTCTACCTTAAAGATAATTCCTTCCTCTTTTTACCTGCCTGGTTCCTACTCAGCTTTCAGCTAAACCTCAGAGACTTAACCAGACTTCTCCATCTAAATAAGATCACAGAGAACTTCAAGTCTAAAATCTCATATTCATAATACAAAAATTTCTGAAAATGTAGGTGTGTATCATAATCAATATGGTGTCCAAATTCAATCTGAGCTGAAATCACTTGGTGGCAAACTTGACCCAAACCAAAGTTTATTTTATTTTATTTATTTTATTTTATTTAAGATTTTATTTATTTATTTGACACAGAGAGAGAGATTACAAGTAGGCAGAGAGGCAGGCAGAGAGAGAGGAGGAAGCAGGCTCCCTGCTGAGCAGAGAGCCCGATGCGGGCCTCGATCCCAGGACGCTGAGATCATGACCTGAGCCAAAAGCAGAGGCTTTAACCCACTGAGCCACCCAGGCGCCCAGTTTATTTTATTTAATGTGGACATTCATACATTTGTCTAAAAGTGTTAATGTGCTTTATTATGGGGTGCTGCCCAGATACCATCAGTTTTAAGTAATATAGGTCATATGCTCTATATTATATTTGCTTTATACTACGTTTCTAAAAATCTGAAAAATCAAAATTACATCTGGTACCACAGACTTCAGATAAGAGATTATGAAACTGTACTAAAATGAACAGTCCTTGATTTACAAACAAGCATATGTCATCTAGGCCATTTCAATTTTATGCTTACCAGTGAAATTCAAAGTGGCTACTTCAGCCTGCAGTTAAAATGCTTTTGGCTGAGTAACGGCTACTTGAACAGAATTTTCCATGTTAAATAATTTTAAAGCACTTAGTTTTAGAAATTAATTCCATGTTCACATTACATGACATTTTAGAAATTGCTTATGAGTATTATCAAAATGTTAAACCTTTTAGATCTACTCAATTACTAAAAATACTTTAAAATAATATATTTTTATGAGACGTTTCTTATACTGTAGGAAGAACGTTGTGATATATAATGTAACAATAGCCTCACAGTAGCTAGAGGATTGAATAAAGATTTTAATATAAAGTTAATTTTTACAGATTTGATAGAGAATCTAAACTTAAAAAGCTACATGACCTTAACTGGTCTCTATGGGGTAGGTGAGCAAAAAGAACTTCTCTAGAGATGAGAAAAAAATAGCAAAGAGATCATTTATATAACAAGGCAATCTTTTTACAGTATTAAAATTTGTATTCTTGGGCGCCTGGGTGGCTCAGTGGGTTAAAGCCTCTGCTTTCAGCTCAGGTCGTGATCTCAGGGTCCTGAGATCAAGGCCTGCATCGGGCTCCCTGCTCAGCAGGGAGCCTGCTTCCCCCTCTCTCTCTCTGCCTGCCTCTCTGCCTCCTTGTGATCTCTCTCCCTCTGTGAAATAAATAAATAAAATCTTTAAAAAATAAAAAATAAAAAAAAATAAAATTTGTATTCTTCTCTTTCCTAAGAAAATTTCTTTTAATACACCAGGAAGAAAATCTCAGTTGTACTTGGGCTTAAAATTGTACAATGCATTGAAAATTTGTTAACTCTAAACTGCCTAACTGTATAGATATGTAGATTACCCAATCACCCCATTAAGGTAAGTTTTCAAAAGTGGTAGGGATACTGCCAGGCCAAATCGTGTGAGAACAATGCCAATATGAAAAAATATCTTGGATGTAGTATCATATTATAGCCTTTTTTCATATGAAAGATCTCATTTCAAGTATGAGTTCAAATACCATGGCCAAAATCTTGTTTAAGCAATAGTTTTCTAACATGCAAAGTTCTCTTTTAAATTCTAAGCAAAACAGTGCATATTACTTCCATTATGAAACATTATATATTGTAGTTAGCATAAGATAAAAATTTTGTCCTGGAAAATGAACTGAACCAAAAGCAAAACTATTAAAGTTAACAAAAAAAAAATAAAGTGTTCAGTTACATAACAAATATCTCATAATAATTTCAAACTTAATAGGGAAAGTTCTCAGTCAAAGGAGCAACTACAACAGAACAAACAAAAACAAAATATCTAGGAATAAACTATGAAAGAATTGTGTAGGACTCATACCCTAAAAAACCACAAAGTTCATTAAAGGAAACAAAATTTAAATCAATTCTGATTCTGTGGACCAAATACTTAATTTAATAGTGGCAATTTGGGGACAGTAGTTTTATAGTTGATTTTGATTTCCTCTTTTTGTTTGAGCAGAATTTTGAAAATATTTACAGGAAGAAGAAAAATACATTTTAAAAAATACTAAGCCAAAACAATAGTTATTTCACTATAAATTAGAGGAAATGATACCACAATTTCCATATTTTACCAGTCAGAAAAGAAACTGGATTTCATGACACCAAGAATCCTTTAAGATGTGAACTTGTATATACAAAATAATTTTCCACACTAATATTGAACTGACATATTTTCACTAGTCCTCTTCTGTTAAGAAGCAGGATATGTAAATACATTGGTAGCATTTTCTAGAACTTGAAAATGTTAGCATTAAAATAGTCACAAGATAACTTTTTAATGTTGTATGAGGAATAAATATATTAAACTATTCTTTCAATTATAAAAGTACTGGTTAAATAATATGAAACTGTACAGGAACATCTAAGGTAAAAATTAAAATTTCCAGCCCTACCTAGCCCTAATGTATTTAGCCATGGCAGTCATTTTCAATGTTTTATTGTATATTCTTTCAATGATTTTCTATACACATAAATGTACACATGCATATCCAATTTTTACACAAATGCAATCATGATATATGTACAGTTCTACAAGTTGCTTCTCATTTAATAATCCATCTTTCCACATCATTTTATTTGTGTGTCTATGCATGTATAGACATATCTTTAATAACTGCTAAATAACTAATCCACATATAAATCACCATTTATTAACCAGTACAAGAATCCAAGGATGAAATTTTTCAAAAAATATGTTACCCTTTTACTGCAAAATAAAATCCATAAGCAGACAAAGGAAATCTATAAAATCTCTGCCCTTTTGCTTATGAAGCAAATTCTACATATAGTCACTCTTTATGAATATCCCTTTTTTATGTCTAGAACAGCTCAAAGAGGAGAATCTAAATCAACCTCACTAATGAAAATGATTCAAATAAAATAATGATTCAAGTAAAATATACTTACCCCATATACTTTTCCAATAAAAGTCTGGGGAGCAAAATCAAGTAGAAAGAACAGAATTAATTAAGGCAAGGAACCTAGAAGTTTCTGAGGGACTTCAGAGTTCCACAGAGAGTGTAAGTAACTTCTGTAGAGCTTCCCATGCCCTTATTCCTCCTACATCCTCAAAGCTGTTTTAATCATTTCAAAAACACAAGCAAAATTGCATATGTACCTAGTTTAAAGTAGTATATAGTAAAAACAAAGGGTGGGGGGAGGAGGGAAATTGAATTTATCTATTCCTTCTTCATCCTGAGAAAATCATGTTGATAGCCTCAGAAATTCCAACCAGAAGCCATGACTGGCAGTTTTAAGTTCTGGCAAAACAACTTGGGGAAATTAGATAATTATTTATGATGAAATATTACTTTGTCCCGAATTTTCTCCCTAAATGTGCAATCCATAAAAGAAGAGTATTAAAAGTGATCCTCTGTTGTGAGAAGACTCATCACTTGTCCTTCTTCACTTGCCATTTGGGACCTTAGCCTGGGAACTCTGTCAACCTTCTGACACAATCTGGGAACCCATTTCCTCATCCTACATAGCTGGACTTGAAGGGAGAGGTTGTCTGCTTTCCCCTGGTTCTTTTAACTTCTAACCTCTTCGTCAGTAGAGAAGCATCCCATAATTCACCCCCTCCAAATCTTTTGTGTAGATTTTTGCAGTAACAATAGGAAATTGACAGTGGTCTTTCATACCTCCCTACTTTTGCATATGTAGTTACCTGTGCTTGGAATGCTTTTCTCAACCTCTGCCTCTCTGACCAATGACTACATACTTATCAGTCTCATTTTAAGCATCCTACGGGAGCTTCTCTTAATCCAGGTATAGATTATTTATCTCCTCTCTTGTGCTACTATTATATTTTTATGTATCCCTGATGATGCAGTTATTCATTTATTCAATGTTTATTGAATATGCATTGTTTAATGAAAGAAGCAAGTTGCACCAAGATACATATCATGTGATACCATTACATAAACATGCAAAGACACCAAAAAATGTTATGCATATTACACACACACTCCCCCACCCATGCATTCTACAAAGGACAAAAGTCTAAAGAATATATAAATAGACCCAACTAGAGAGGATACTGAAACTGGAGGTTAGTTTCAAAGGGGACTCTAACTATCTGTAATGAAATCTTTGCCTTTTTACAAAGAGAGTGTATATATGTATATTTATATAATTAAGAATAATAAATATTACCCCCAAAGGTCTTATTTCTAAATAATTATATTATCTATTATAGAGTTAATACAATTAAATTTGAGTTTATAAATGATTATCCAGTGGGTTTTATCAGTGAAAGCCCCAGGGCCTAATAACCCAATAGCATCCATTACAGAACCTGCTAAACTTGGACTACATCCAAAGGACCTTGACCCTCCCAGGACTGACGATCCTGTAAAGCCCAGCCTGAAATATTCAGTTTACTTTGTATTTAATTTTGAATATAATCAAATATTGATGGGGGGAGAGTGCACATGTGCTAGCAGGGGGCAAGGAGGGGCAGAGGGAGAGAGAGAGAGAGAGAATCTTAAACAGGGTCCATGTCCAGTGCAGAGCTGGAGGCCAGGCTCAATCTCACAACCCTGAGATTCATGACCTGAGCTCTAACCAAGAGTGGGATGCCTACCTGACTGAGCCACCCAGGTGCCCCTATTCAAATAATTTTTTTTTACAAATTTGTTGTGCCTTATACTAGAAATTTCTTCTGACATCTTCTTTAACATAATGTTTCAAAACACAGTATCTTAAAATTTTACTTAATGGTCACAAATGCCTGCTCATTCTTTTGATCACAAGTTTGTTCATTAAAAGACAACTATTAATATCAAGGCCACAAGCAAGGTTGTAGAGTTCAACAATTAAATGGAATTTTCCACTATTCCACATTATTGCTGAGGAAATTATATCATCTTAATTTTAAAACTGTGGCAGACATAGCCAGGTGTCAATATCCATCCTTTTTTCCTTCCTAGCAGAACCCAGTTTTATTCAGGATTAAAAGATTAGCCTTCCATGATATCCCTTAGATTCTAAGTGACCATGTGACACAGTTCCAGCCAATGAGATATAAGCAGAGGTCTGCTGGGAATTGGGGTACAAGACTTGTTTCTTCATATGAGTACTGCCCCTTCGCTGTCCTTCCTCTTTTCTTCTTGCCTGGAAATGTGGATGTGAAATATGTGGATATGGAGAAGCCATCTGTGACTATGTAGTAAGTATTAGGATAAAAGATATATACTAAGTATCCCAGAGAAGAAAGCCAAAGGGAACTTGGGACACTGATGATATCAAGAATCTGCACCAGCTATAAATTACTTCTCTCTGGACTCGCTATGAGAGAAATAAATCCCAAGCTCCTGCAAGCAGGTTCTGTGACTTTCAGCCAAACAAAATTCCCAACTGATACAGAATGGGAGAATATGAAGCATCCAAGAAGTATTGATACCTTTCCATATAAAGCAGTATAAAAATTCTTCTAGAAAAGTACTCATCAATACAGCATAGGATAAAATACTAGAAAATATTATTGTGGTTGCTTTTCAATAGTAGTATGAGAAAATCACAGCTAGAAAAATTTCCTATTTGAAAACTCCAATAGAGTTTCATTTGCAGTTCAACATCATTGAAAGAGAGTAGGTAAAGAGTGTAGGTGGTTCTGGAAGGGGAAAGAAGAAAAGTCTTCAGAAACTTAATTTCACTGGTTTTTGAAATATTTATTTCAAAAAAATAACATAGAAGAATGTATCTGTGGGTTTTCAATACTCTAGAATAAATAGTTTTTCCACAAAGGATTGGCTATGTGAAGAGGAATTTTCTCTTAAAATGCTGCACAATTTTTAAAAGTTTTAAATAAAAAATGACAATTGACCACTCTTTTTTTTTAAAGATTTTATTTGTTTATTTGACAGAGAGAGAGAGAGAGAGAGATCACAAGTAGGCAGAGAGGCAGGCAGAGGGAGAGGAGGAAGGAAGCTCCCTGCCGAGCAGAGAGTCCCATGTGGGGCTCGATCCCAAGACCCTGAGATCATGACCTGAGCTGAAGGTAGAGGCTTAACCCACTGAGCCACCCAGGCACCCCAGCTGACCACTCTTTAATAATAAAGATTGTAAGAATCCATTAAATGACAGTGCTTGGAACATGGCAGCACTAACACATTTTGAATGCATGAAATAATTAAATGGGAGGAAATATTAATTCATTTTTGTATAAGGGAAAGATCTCTAAGGTGAAGGCATGAAGAAATGAAAAGGTTGAAGAAATGAAAAGTTTGGAGCTACCCTACGACCCAGCAATTGCACTACTGGGTATTTACCCAAAGGATACAAAGGTAGTGATCCTCAGGGGCACGTGCACCCGAATGTTTATAGCAGCAATGTCCACAATAGCCAAACTATGGAAAGAACCTAGATGTCCATCAACAGATGAATGGATAAAGAAGATGTGGTATATATATACAATGGAATATTATGCAGCTATCAAAAGAAACGAAATCTTGCCATTCGCAACAACATGGATGGAACTGGAGGGTATTATGCTGAGCGAAATAAGTCAATCAGAGAAAGACAATTATCATATGATCTCTCTGATATGAGGAACTTGAGGGGCAGGGTGGGGGGTTGTGGGGGGTAGGGAGGGAAAAATAATGAAACAAGATGGGATGGGGAAGGAGACAAACCATAAGAGACTCCTAATCTCACAAAACAAACTGAGGGTTACTGGGGGGTGGGAGGGTAGGGATAGGGTGGATGGGTTATGGACATTGGGGAGGGTTTGTACTTTGGTGAATGCTGTGAAAGATGTAAGCCTGATGATTCACAGACCTGTACCCCTGGGGCAAAGAATTAAAAAAAAGAAATTAAGATAGTTTAGAGGAGGAAAGATAGTTTAGATCTAAGATAGTTTAGTTTAGAGGAGGAAAAGAAAGTGTTAAGAAAAAGAAAATTAAAAACAACAAAGAGGGGCACCTGGGTGACTCAGTGGGTTAAGCCTCTACCTTTGGCTCAGGTCATGATCTCAGGGTCCCAGTATCAAGCCCCGCATTGGGCTCTCTGCTTGGCAGGGAGACTGCTTCCCCCTCTCCCTCTGCCTGCCTCTCTGCCTACTTGTGATCTCTCTCTCTCTGTGACAAATAAATAAATAAAATCTTTTTTTAAAATTAAAAAATAAGAACAAAGAAAGAAAAAAATTGTGTTCCTTTCTTATTTCTACTTTCTAGTTCCTTAAAGGCAAACTCACAGTTTAGATCAGCTTCACTGAAGTGGTTAGAAGTTTCACTGTAGAAGAGGTGGAGCAGGTAATTTTCAAACACAAAGGAGGGCCCTAACTAAGGCAGGTGTGGTGGGATTTCCACGGGCAGGAGGCAACTAACTCAGGATAAGCAGCTCCAGTCTGGAGAAGAGAAAGGGAACTTCTATTTGGTGTGACCAGATGGGATGAATGCAGAAGATATAATGAGAGATGTCAGTCTTTTCCTGTTTCGATTTTTGTTTCAACCAATTCTTCGCACAGAAAAGGAGAAGAAATCTTCCACTCTCTTCTATTTCATGTTCTCCTTCCACAGGGATCCATATTCTCTGAATAAAGTTGGAAGTCCTTGTATGGAAAATCTCAATAATATCTTATGAAGTCTGGGGGAGGTAGAAGAAAAATAAATTTCTCTCTTTTTTTTTAAAAGATTTTATTTATTTATTTGACACAGAGAGAGATCAGATCACAAGTAGGCAGAGAGGCAGGCAGAGAGAGAGGAGGAAGCAGACTCCCTGCCGAGCAGAGAGCCCGATCCGGGCTTCGATCCCAGGACCCTGAGATCATGACCTGAGCCGAAGGCAGAGGCTTTAACCACTGAGCCACCCAGGCACCCAAATTTCTCTCTCTTAACAAAAAGAGTGAAAGGGGTGCCTTGGTTGCTCAGTCATTAAGTGTCTCCCTTCCACTCAGGTCATGATCCCAGGGTCCTGGGATGAAGCTCCCAAATAGGGCTCCCTGCTCAGTGGGAAGCCTGCTTTTCCCTCTCCCACTTCCCCTCCTTGTGTTCCTTCTCTCGCTGTCTCTCTCTCCATCAAATAAATAAATAAAAATTTTTTTAAAGAAGAGTTCTTTCTGTCTGGGGTGGTGCAAGAGGCGAGCAAGGGGGAGGGTGATGAGAGGGCCAAATGTCATGTAACACAAGGACGAACAGTAAGAATTTGGCTGCAAGAGATTTTCCACTTGGCTTTAAAAACACCATTGAAGTAATTGGGTCCAAAATGTAACGGTCAGTAGTACATAAAATGGTCATTAACATATGACTACTACTAGTCACTGGCAACTGAAGACATCAGATGCATGAGATATCCACACAATGGAAAATTTTAAAAACCTGCTCCTGTAGAAAACACTGCCAACAACATGAAATTGTTTAAAATTTAATTGATATGAAAATATACATTCTCAAAACTAAGATATACCTTAATTCTAGAGGAGTGTTGGGCTTTAGAATGAGACTACAGAAGAGTGAATTCCAACTCACCACTTTTAAATTATGGAACTCTCAGCAAATTACTTAAATGATAGAAAAAACTTAATATGAAAACATGTAAATTCTTCTGAACTAATTTATATACCTCAGTTGAAATCCTAGAAGATTTTTTGGCAAAAATTGGCAAGCTGATTTAAAATGTGTATAGAAATGCAAAGGACAAAAGACAGTCAAGGAAATCTTGAAGAAGAGAATAAAGCTGGAGGGTTTATAGTACCATATATCAAGATCATTATGAAACTGTAGTAATTAAGACAATGTGTTATTGGCACAAGGATGTACAAATAGGCCAATAAATAGTATAGAGAAGCAAGAAATAGATCCATATACATATGGTCACCTGATTTATGACAGAGATGCGTCACACTGCAGTGTGCAAAGAAGAGCCTTCAATAAATGGTCCTAGGACAGCTGGATGTCCATATGGAAAAAATGAATCTTGACCCCCTACTTCTCAACATTCACAAAAATCAATTCCAGATGTATTGAAGATCTAAATGTGAAAGATTAAAAAATGAAGCTTTTAGAAGATTACATAGGAGAACATATTCATGACCTTGGAGCTGGCAAAGATTTCTTAAACAGTTCACCAAAAAAAAATCTAATCATAAATGGAAAATGTAGTAGGTTGGGGAATCCTAAAATTAAGAACTTCTGTTCATCTAAATACACCATTAAGGTAGTAAAAAGGCAACTTTTCCCCACTACCAATAGTGGGAAAATATATTTGCAATAATATATTCAACAAAAGGCTTGTATCCAGAATATAGATATATTTAAATGCCTACAAATTAATGAGGAAAAGTCAGAGAACCCAACAGAAAATGAGGCAGAACACCTGAATAAACACTCCGCAAAAAAAGGATATCCAAACGGCCAATGGACATATTAAAAGGGTTCAACTTTATTCATTAGGAAAATCCAATTTATTTTTAAAGGATATTATTTATTTGAGAGAGAGAGCATGCCCAAGTAGGGGAGGAGCAGAGGAAGAGGGACAATAGACTCTGTGCTGAGTGTGAGACCCTCACAGGGCTCAATCCTACATCCCTGAGATCATGACCTGAGCCAAAATCAAGTCAGACAATCAACTGAGTGCCACCCAGGCACCCCAGGAAAATCAAGTTAAAACCAAAATTCAATATGTCTATAAACATACTAGAGTGGCTAAAATGACAAAGGAAATATCAAATGTCGCAGAGAAGGTGGAGCAACCAGAACATTCAACCAGAACATTCATTGGTGGGAGTATAAGTTGGTACAACTGCTTTAGAAAACTCACTGTCAGTTCAGCTACATGACCCAGTCAATCTACTCCTACATGTACCCAACAGAAATGTGTACATACATTCACCAGAAGGTATGTGTGAGAATGTTCATAGCAGCACTATTCCTAGTAGCCCCAAATCATAAACTACTCAAATTCTATCAGTGGTTGAATCAATAAACTGTGGTATACTCACAAATTTACTCTTTGACTTTGGTCATTGGGAATGAGGCTATCAGGAGAAGTGGGTAGCAAAATATTCGTCAACACTAGTGTCTTCTTGGGTCAAGAAAATAATACTTCTGGCCCTGTCCAAGGGGAAGTATTTATAAGAAAAGGGATACATTAATATTGGGCATTATTCTTCTTTAAAATTTACATAACTTACTTGTTCAAGATATCTTTTTTCTTTATTAATTGCTAGCTGATGTTAATTTGCCATGATGACAGAGCTGACAAACTTGTTGAGAGGCACTCAACTAATGATAAAATCAAATCTGAACATTTTAAACAATAACATAATGTATTTCACATGCAAAAAAATGTTACAGTAAAAATTAATATTATAGGGGCACCTGGGAGTCTCACTCAGTTAAGCATCTGACTCTTGGTTTCTGCTCAGGTCATAATCTCGAGGTCATGGGATCGACCCAAGTAGGGCTCTACGCTCAGTGCAGAATCTGCCTCAGATTCTCTCTCCCCCTCCCTCCACTTTCTCTCTCTTTCATTCTCTCTCTCAAATAAATATTTTTAAAAATTAATTTTGTAAAAGACTAATGATATAGATTACATGTAAATATAAAAATCTTAAAGCAAGATACAAAATAGGAAGAATTTTAATTTTATGAAAAGTGTGTATGTATATGTAGATACATGAATATGTAATAAATGTTTAAAACCTGTATACCAGTGCAATAGAAAAATATGAATAGATTTTTAATTTCTTTTTGCTCTATATTTTGCAAATTTGCAAGTGACTGAAGAAAAACATTTTCTTTTTAAAAAATTTAATAATTTATTAAAAATTTCAAACAATCACAGACTTACAGAAAATTTGCAAGAACAGCATAAATTTGGGGCACCTGGGTGGCTCAGTGGGTTAAGCCTCTGCCTTTGGCTCAGGTCATGATCTCAGGGTCCTGGGATCGAGGCCCGGATCGGGCTCTCTGCTCAGCAGGGAACCTGCTTCCCCTTCTCCCTCTGCCTGCCTCTCTGCCTACTTGTGATCTCTCTCTCTCTCTTTCAAATAAATAAATAAAATCCTTTAAAAAAAAAGGAACAGCATAAATTTATTTTTCTGAAGGAAGACTCATTTCAGAGGAAGTTGCTGCCCTGATTCCCCATCACTCCTAAAGACACGTGAAGGTGTCTTTCCTACTAACAAGGACATTCTCCTGAATAACAGCAAGATAAATATTAACAAGAAACTAACATTGATAAACACTCCTATCAACTAATCCTCAGACCCCATTCAAGTTTTTCCCATTGTTCCAATAATGTTCTTTATAGTAGATAATATTCTTTATAGTAACCAACTTCAGTTCAGAATTAAGCATTACATGTATTTATCATCTCTCCTCAGTCTGAAATTGCTATTCTTCTTTGACTTTCATGATCTTCATAACTTCGAAGATCAGAGAACAGTTATTTTATAGAATGCTCCTCAGTTTGGGTTTCTCTGATGTTTCTTCACAGTTAGACTTGGGTTATACATCTTTGACAGGAATGTCACAGCAGTGATTTACGTGCTTCTCATTGCATCCTATCACCTGATTTCCACTTGTCCATTACTGATATGTTCATTTTGAATACTTAATCAAGGTAGCATCTGCCACTTTTTTCCACTTGTAATTAATAAGTATTTTGTAGAGACTTACTTTGAAATGCTGTAAGTATCCCAAATTAAACATTTAATTTGTGTATTTATTTGCCTATATCTGTATGGATTCATTTTATTCAGTGGGCTATCATTTGTTACTATAATTATTTTTTCTTAAGATTTTAAGGGGTGTCCAGGTGGCTCAGGTGATTAAGCATCTGCCTTTGACTAGGTCATGGTCCCAGGGTCCTGGGATCAAGCCCTGCATCCAATTCCCTGCTCATTGGGGAACCTGCAGGGAGGGCTCTATCTCTTACTCTGATCCTGCTCCTGCTCTATCTCTCTCTCTTAAATAAATAAATATAATCTTTAAAAAAAAAGATTTAATTTTTAAGTAATCTCTGTACCCAATGTGGAGCTCAACCTTATAACCCTGAGATCAAGAGTCTCATGCTCTACTGACTGAACCAGCCAGGTGCCTTGTTACTGTAATTATTTATTTTGATGCTAAAATTACCCTCAGTTTAGCCAGGAAATAGATCTTCAAGTTGGCTCCTGTGTCTTATGTGTTTTTAAGAAATAATACCCATTTATTGGCTCATAGTTCATAGGTCAAACATCTGGTATGGCATGGCTGGGTTCTTTGCTCAGGATATGACGAGGGTGAAATCAAGGCATCAGCCAGGCTCAGTTTTTCTGCAGGTGCTCTGGACAATATCCACTTGCAGTCTTACTCTTATTGTTGGCTGAATTCGTAACTTGTAGAGTGATAGCACTGTGGGTCCCTTTTCCTTGCTTTCAGCCAGTGGCCGCTCTCTGCAACTGAGATTGTTTGCATTCCTTGCCAAGTGGTTCCCTCCATCTTCAAGACCACCAGGGCTAATCACTCCCATGTTAAATCCCTCTCATGCTTTGAATCTCTGACTTCCTCTGTCTCTGCCCATTAAAACTTGATTTAAAGGACTCAAGTGACAAAAGCAGCCCACTCAATAACCTATCTATCATAAGGTCAACTGATCTGGGACCTTAATTACCTCTGCAAAATCCTTTTGCCATATAAAAATAACAAAATCACAGGAGTAATATCTCTGCATATTCATACTCCTGGGGATTATACAAAGCAGGCACGC
The DNA here is from genome assembly GCA_002007465.1 of Ailurus styani. Taxonomy (NCBI): domain Eukaryota; kingdom Metazoa; phylum Chordata; class Mammalia; order Carnivora; family Ailuridae; genus Ailurus; species Ailurus styani. Next base: position 1,871,019 of record LNAC01000104.1, on the reverse strand, counting down.
TAGGGAACAGAAATCTTGGGGGCCGTCTTAGCATTCTGTCTCCTATTGCTTACTATGTAAAGTGCTAGAACTATGCCTGCACATTGTAAGCACTATGCATGCATTAGCTATTATTATTATTGTCTCACAAATTCACAGAAATTTTAAAAATAGCAATGGCACAGTAATGACAAAGGTGTAGTAAAATGATACTTCAATGTAACATCAAAGAAATATAAATTGTTAGAAGTTTCTGGAGATCACTTGGCAATTTGTATTGAAAACCGAATATTTCCACTTCTAGGAATTCATCCGAGAACAGAGGTACACACAAAGATATAGGAAAGAAGATTTTAATTATAGTATGTTTGTAATAATAAATACTTTAAAAGAAATGAAAAAATCTCTTTTTTAGGGGCTTGGTTAAATAATATGGTATAGTTATTCAATGGAATACTATGAAGCCTTAAAACACAACAACCACCACCAAAAATACATGGCATGAAAAATATTGAATGAGGAAGGAACATACTCATGTTAGAAGTGCAGGAATTACAGGTTACAAAATTGCTCTTTGTAGTCTTACCCAATTTTAGTCAAACACCAAATGATTCCAGCTTTTCTTTATCTCTCTTGAGCTGTGTTATAGTTAAACACCTATGGCATGAAAAGATAGGTAATAGCCTCTTCACATTGCTGTAGGTCAAACAAGGTTTCTGGCAACTGCTAAGGGAGCTCCAGCATGTTTCCTGGAGTGGGAGGTGGTCTTCATCAATACAGGGTAACTTGAAAAGAGAGAGAACATTCCCTGACATGACCTCTCTGGTTATGCCCATTTGCCAAAGCAACAGAAGCATCCTGAAGAGCAAGGCTCTGCATCTTCTCCTCTGCTTTACTGTACTGCCGTCTTACCCAAGGCCTTAAATTGCAAAAAGTGTGGTCTTGCCTCTCATTTCTAATGTATAGCCCCCTTAATACGAAATTGGTTAAATTACACTCTCAGCTAAGATTCTGCAGTATAATTTTTGTTTGGGGGCATCTGAGAAATATGTATTAATTGGGTAAAAAGGGAACAGAAGTTTCCATTTATTGACAGAGCACCTATAACACTTTGTAACACTATAAAATAGCTACTATTAGTCCCATTTTATAGGTTAGAAAACTGAGGCTGAGAGGGGTCAAATAACTTGTTCAAGGACCTACTTTTAGGAAATGGAAATACAGGTTTTGAAGCCACTGGCTTCTCCCTTTACCACTCCAGTGATTCCTGGTGATTTCTGACATACATATGATATCATATGTGTGTGTGTGTGTGTGTGTGTGTGTGTGCATGTGTGTGTGTGTGTATCATATATTTATATATTTTAAAAGTTCCCTAGGAAATGTCAATGATTAGGCAAGGTTAAGACCTAGTAGGTACACATCACTGCCTCCCTAAACCTGAAAGCAAATTAGCATATGCAATGTGATTATAGTGCAGATTAATTTTTTTTCTCCCAAGCTTTTTTCAGATCCAGCCTCTCAGACTTTTACTCTCAAATTAGGAGATATACTTTTAACTGGAGCATCCAGATATCACCACAAATTCAGATTGAAACAATTTTTCCCCTTGCTCTCTCAGCCCAAAGATAGATACTCCAAACTCCATGTTTAGAACTAGTATCCTTCCATAGACCCCAAAACCAAGGATAATTTCTTCTACCTCTTCCTACAATTCTTTTTTCTTTTGCTTTGAAATATCTTTTATTTTTTAAATAGGGTTATTATTTATATACAAATGTTTCTTTTCTATACTCGGAACAGATGAAATGTTTTCTCCATTAATCAAAATTACAGTGAATAAGCATTTATAAAAACTTTTAATTTAATAAATACATATAAGTCTATTTTTAAATTCAATTAATTAACATATGCTGTATTATTAGTTTCTGAGGTAGAGGTCAGTGACTGATCAGCCTTATCTAACACCCAGTACTTATTCCATCACGTGACCTCCTTAATGTATATCATGCAGTTACCCAACCCCTGTCCCCTCTAGCAACACTGTTTGTTTCCTATGATTAAGAGTTTCTTATGGCTTGTCTCCCTCTCTGATTTCTCTTGTTTTATTTTTTCCTCTCTTCCCCTATGATCCTCTGTTTAATTTCTTAAATTCCACATATGAGTGAGATCATATAATTGTCTTTCTCTGATTGACTTACTTTGCTTAGCATAATACCCTCCAGTTCCATCCACGTCATTGTAAATGGCAAGATTTGCTTTTTTGATGGCTGAGTAATATTCCATTGTATAAATGTACCACTTCCTCTTCATCCATTTATCTGTCAATGGACGTTTGGGCTCTTTCCATAGTTTGGCTATATGGACATTACTGCTATAAACATTCAGATGCACATGCCTCATTGGATCACTACATTTGTATCTTTGGGGTAAATCCCTAGTAATGCAATTACTGGGTCATAGTGTAGTTCTATTTTCAACTTTTTGAGGAACTTCCATACTGTTTTTCAGAGTGGCTGTACCAGCTTGCATTCCCACCAACTTTCTCCACATCCTTGCCAACCTCTGTCGTTTCCTGAGTGGTTAATTTTAGCCATTCTGACAGGTGTGAGGTGGTTTCTCATTATGGTTTTGATTTGTATTTCCCTGACGCCAAGTTATGTTGAACATTTTTCACATGTATATTGGTCATTTGGATGTCTTCTTTGGAGAAATGTCTGTTCATGTCTTCTACCCATTTCTTGATTGGATTTTTTTTTCCTTGGGTGTTGAGTTTGATAAGTTCTTTTTTTAAAAAATTTTTTTATTATTATTTGCCCCAGGGGTACAGTCTGTGAATCATCAGGCTTACCTCTTTCACAGCACTCACCATAGTACAAACCCTCCCCAATGTCCATAACCCATCCACCCAATCCCTACCCTCTCATCCCCCCGTAACCCTCAGTGTTGATAAGTTCTTTATAGATTTTGGATACTAGCCTTTATCTGATATATCATTTGCAAATATCTTCTCCCACTCTGTCAGTTGTCTTTTGGTTTTGGCAAATGTTTCCTTCACTGTGCAAAAGTTTTTTATCTTGTTGATGTCCCAATAGTTCATTTTGCCTTTATTTCCCTTGCCTGTGGAGACATGTCTAGCAAGAAGCTGCTGCAGCTGAGGTTGCAGAGGTTGCTGCCTCTATTTTACCCTAGGATTTTAATGGATTCCTGTCTCACATTTAGGCCATTCATCCATTTTGAGTCTATTTTTGTGTATGGTGTAAAGAAATGGTCCACTCTCATTCTTCTACATGTGGTTGTCCAATTTTCCCAACACCATTTGTTGAAGAGACTGTCTTTTTCCCATTGGAAATTCTTTACTGCTTTGTTGAGGATTAGTTGACCATGAGTTGAGGATCTAAATCTGAGTTCTCTATTCCATTCCACTGATCTATATGACTGTTTTTGTGCCAGTACCATAGTACCTTCATGATTACAGCTTTGTAATAGAGCTTGAAGTCTGGGATTGTGATGCCCCCAACTTTGGTTTTCTTTGTGAACATTCCTTTGTCTATTCGGGGTCTTTTCCAGTTCCATACAAATTTTAGGATTATTTGTTCCAGCTCTGTGAAAAAAAGTTGATGGTATTTTGGTAGAGATTGTAATGAATATAGAGATTGCTCTAGGTAGCATAGACATTTTAACAATATTTGTTCTTCCAATCCATAAACATGGAACGTTTTTCCATATAGCATATAGTGATATAGCATATTGATGGGTCTTGCTTTTTTTATCCAATCTGATATGCTGTGTCTTTTGATTGGGGCATTTTGCCCACTTACATTCAGAGTAACTCTTGAAAGATATTAATTTAGTGCCATTTTATTACCTGTAAAGTCACTATTTTTGTATATTGTCTCTGTTCCTGTCTGGTCTATGTTATTTTTGGACTTTCTCTTTGCTTAAAGGATCCCCATTAATATTTCTTGCAGGGCTGGTTTAGTAATTACAAATTCTTTTAATTTTTGTTTGTCCTGGAAGCTTTTTTTCTCTCCTTCTATTCTGAATGGCATCCCTGATGGATATAGTATTCTTGGCTGCATATTTTTCTCATTTAGCACTCTAAATATATTATGCCAGTCCTTGCTAGCCTGCCGGGTCTCTGTGGCTAGGTCTTCTGCCAGTCTAATGTTTCTACCCTTGTAGGTTATGGACCTCTTATTCTGAAATGCTTTTATGATTTTCTCTTTGTCTCTGAGATCTGCAAGTTCACTATTACATGTCGAGGTGTTGACCTATTTTTATTGATTTTTAGGGGTGTTCTCTGTGCCTCCTGGACTTGAATGCCTGCTTTCTTCTTCAGATTAGGGAAGTTCTCCACTATGTTCTTTCTGCCTCTCTCTCCCTCTCTCACTCTCTCTCTTCTTTTTTTCTGGGATCCAAATTATTCTAATTTTTTTTTCTTTTCTTTTCTCTCTCTCTCTTTTTTTTTCCTTTATGGTATCACTTATCTCTTGAATCCTCCCCTCCTAATCCAGTAGTTATCTTTTTCTTAACTCCTTTATTCTCCATCATTTTGTCTTCTAGATCACAAATTCTCTCTTCTGTCTCATTTATCCTAGCAGTTAGAGCCTCCATTTTTAGTGCATCTCATTAATAGCCTTTTTTATTTTGTCTTGATTAGAATTAATTCTTTTACTTCTCCAGAAAGGGATTCTCTAGTGTCTTCTATGCTTTTTTTAAGCTCAGCTAGTATCTTCATAATTCCTATTCTGATCTTTAGTTCCCACATCTTACTTATGTCCATACTGATTAGGTCCCTAGCAGTCAGTAGTGCCTGTTCTCTTTTTGAGGTGAGATTTTTTTGTCTTGTCATTCTTGCAGAAAGTGGTTGCTTTTCTAATCGTAGAGTTGCAGCTATTCTTTTCTTAGATCTCCAGTTGAGTTTGCAGGTGTTCAGAATGATTTGATAGCTATCTATCTGAATTCCTGGAACCAGACAAAACTAAGGTCTCCTACTCCTCCGTCATCTTGGACTATCACTATGACACAATTCTTTTTTTTTTTTCCTATGACACAATTCTTGATGAAAAGTCAATGCCCAGGTCCCTAAAGTCACCAACTGTCCATTTCTTCTTCAGGGACTCCCCTAACCCAATCCTTCTCAAATTCCTTCCCACATATTCTATTTTCCCTCATGTTATCAGGATGGTTCATTCTGCATTCACCTTCATATACTTTTAATTTGCATCAATCTTTAGCCCTAAAAATCTGCCCTAATGCTGTTCTAGTTTTTGCCAACCTATCTCTGCTAATCAATTCAAACTCATTGTTATATCTGACCTATGTAACAAGTATCCTTGCAGGGAAAAAAAAAGAATTTAAGAATACATATATGGTTAAGTTCTGTGTCCTTTTGAAATCATCCTTTGAGTACTTCCTTGTCTTCTGAAATAACTTTTTTTTTTCCAGCTTCATCTTGTGACTTGCTTGTCACGGTCCTGGAATCAGCTATTTTTTCCAAGGAGCTCTGGTTTCTTGGAGGATGGTATTTAGAAGTCAAGATCTGGACATTAGATGTGCTCATGGCTATTGGGATGTCACTGTTCCTTGACCCTCCCTAGGGGCAAAGCTAGAAATACACACACACACACACACACACACACACATACTTCTATATTTACTTCTAACTCTATTTCTCCTTAAAAATTAGGTAGATAGATAGCTAAGAGAGAAAGACCACACCATGCACAGTAATATGTCCAAATGCAATATAACAGTATGAAGTTCATTCTCATTCTCTTCCCTTCTACCTTTGTAACTCATTTTAATAGTGAGATACATGACCCCATCACCCTTTATATATTTTTATTTCATCAACACCCTATATATAACCAATCTCTCATCTTTGATTCCATTCCTCCTCTACACCAATTTCCTCTTCAATCCACTTGTGTTCCAACAATCCACAGCAGGTACCCCACTACTACCATATAAGCTTCAATACTCCATGGCAGACTAGACCCTTCCAACTAGACTTCTTCCTCATTCTGACTCCCCATCAGTCTTCACAGCCCACTGCATGGATGTGGCATGGATGTGGCATCCCCTATGGTTGAGTTTCAAAACCTCATGCCAGACTGCCCCTCCATATTTACATATTCACACTCTACTCACCCTACTTGAGTTCTAGCACATGACACTGGATCACCCCCATTTACAGGTTCTCCCCCCAGCTTCACTTGAGTTCTGGCACTCATATGAGGCTGCCCCTCCACACAGATATAGTCCTTATCTTGGTTGGTCTCTGAAATCAGCACAGGTCAGCCCTCCTAAATGAATCCCCTCCTCCCCTGTTTTGGGCTCCAATGCCATGCCCTGAGCCACTGCAGTTCCCTCCTCCTCTAGTGCAGAGACCAATCTTGTTCTGCCCCATCTAATGGCTTCAGGACTGATTGTTCAGGAAGGGAAAAGAAAGAAGAATTGGGTAGAGAAAACATTGTTACCTTCCTAAATAGGTAATATACCTCAACACAAATCTCTACTTAATTTCTATTATAATTTAACAGTTTGCTATTGACAACTCTAAAAATATCTTCTATATAAATTAATTTAACCAATAAGCAATCATACTCTTAAAATAAGAACCAGTGAGTGGGGCATTTGGGTGGTTTAGTTGATTAAGCATCTGACTCTTGATTTTGGATCAGGTCATGATCTCAGGGTTGTGAGACTGAGCCCTGCTTTGGGCTCCAACTCAGTGCTTAGCATGGAGTCTACTTGTCCCCCTCTCTCTGCTCTGCCCCCAACTTGCTCGCTCTCTCTCTCTCTCTCTCTAAATAAATAAATAAATAAATAAATGAATAAACTCTTTTAAAAAATAGGGACCAGTCAACATTTTCTGAAGTCTTACTATTCTAAGAAATTAAAATCTATAATCATTAAATTAACAAAAGTAATTACTTTTTAGTGATTATAATTATAGGTAACCAATGACAAAGAAAGAGAATAGTACCATTTTTCCTACCAGGGAGGGAAAATATCATACTACTCAGGACTGTGACTTCTGGAGCTAGAATATTAGATTCAAAACCCAACTCTGAGAAGTTCCTTAACTTTTTTGTGCCTCAGTTTTCCCATCTGTAAAAAGCAGATAACAGTGGTACCTCCTAGAATCATGAGGATTATGGCAGATAATATACAAAAATTTCTTAGAAGAGCATCTGGCATCAAAAATATCATAAAATATTACTTACTAATGTTATTACAAGAGTACTCCCAAATACTTGAAAATACATCCATAGACTCTGTGATTCTTAGACCCTAATTTGAACAATATATTAAAATGTAGACTCTGACACTTAGGTGATCACTTGGCACTTATGTATCATAAATCCATGAGCACAAAGATAGGAACCAAAATTGTATGTATGGATTTAAGACTGTGTATTTGTCCTCTTCCCTTAAAGATTATGTTTGAAATTAAAACATGAAATATTTAAATTCTTATAGGGAATTTCTAAATCTACTAGCATATATTGGTGATCACTTGTGTGACAATATCTCCTTAGAACATAATAATACCAGTGATTTTCTCTATAACTTGAGGTAATATAAACAAAGATTAAATAGCCCTGTAATGATTTTCATTTTAGTTTAAATTCACAGGGCTTTTTTCAATTCTAAATAAGAATCACCTGAAACAAACAAAGAGAGAGAGAGAGAGAGATAAGAAAGTTTATGAATGATGGAATGCATGCTAATCAACTGCAGAAACATGAGAAGATTATGTTGAATTTAATTGAGCTGATCCTAGATCAACTCCAGTTTTCAACCCACATTCTCTTATGGGCGAAAGCATTACTCTTTCAAAAGCACTTATTCACATCCTCATAAACTTATTAATGTACAACTTTATTTTTCTTCATTTAAAAATAATTTCACCAGAGAGGTCAGCACAGAATGCTCTGTAGGATTACTACATTACCCATTTAGATTCATTCTGCTCTCTGAGTTTATTAGCAATTATTTTCTCAAGATTTAAAATGTTTTTCCAGGATAAGTTTCTCACATTTTCTAAATTCCATGCAAAAGTTTAATTGGAATAATGAAGATGAAATATCCTACTCTAAAAATGGGCTAGCACCTCCTCGGTGATAGTCAAATAATATCATTTTCAAACCTTGACTTAGGTTAGGCTCTGCTGTGGCTCACAAAAAAGGAACCTTAATTGTCCAGAAACGGAAAGGAAAGACTGTATTGTTCATTCTTACGCTTCAATATGCATGTACCTCTTTACTAATCAAGGTCATTTCTGAGCACTTGTTTCAGAGAAAATTCTAGTTGTCTGAGGATTGAAGGTGTCCCACTTTACAAAAGAAGTTATTTTAAGAACTTCTACCCTATTTACATGCTGCTTGGGAGTACGGTGAATATAAAATAACTGCCTTTTGTCCTTAAATGAAAACCTTTTAAAAGCAGCAGGAAGATTTAATACGGCTATGGTGTGTGTACTCTTGAAACTTGCACATTATATGCTCAGTTCCTCCCAGACAGAAAGCTAGAAGGGGATTCCCTTGGCGGGGAGTCTTCACCCAAGACAAGAGGATAGAAGGACTCAAAGGCACATGAAGCCTGAGGAACAGGAAATCTCAAAGCCAAACATGCCAGGAGGAGAGCTAAGAAAGGGAAAAGACAAGGCAGGGACATCCAAGTCCACAATGAGGAAAATGATGCTGAGGGAAAGCAGATGGGGATGAAATCAGGAGAATAAGAAAAGAGGAGTGGGATTGCAAATTAATTCTTAGAGAAAAATTTTTCAGACCCTTTTCAATAGCCAAATTCTTTGGTAAACAAGATTCCTTTTCCAAGATTTCAAACTTAAGGCCAAAGAGAGCCTGAAGTCGGTCTTTATCCATGACTAAAGTTCTAAAACATAAAACTTAACAGCTGTCACAAGCCATGTTTCCCACTAACAGAAACCAGTCTGCAATGAGCATATATGAAGCCAACATCCTGAGAGATGGGGTGGTGAGTTTTTCTGAGGCAAACACTGAATCTTGCCCTTTTCTTGGCTTCATTTGTTCTACCTTTGTTGGTATTCCTGAACAAATGTTTTTGTTTTTGTTTTTGTTTTTGTTTTGCTTAAGCTGTATTGCATTGTAACTTAGAATCCTGACAAATACACTCAGACCATGTAAAGATTTGGCAGAAAGTAATTTACTGATTGCAGAACCCCTCAGCATCTCCACAGAACACCAATGTTCTCCAGATCAGAAACTGAAACTCACTGCCCTAGTAGCTATTATTTGAGACTTGTTTTTCTAGACATAAATAGGTATAATGTGTGGTTCAGGTCAGGGATGAACCTACACATACTTTATTATTCATTCAATATATATTTATTGGATTCCTGTTAAGTGCTAGGCACTGTACTACATGTCTGGTCTGCTACAGTAGAAAAGAGACATGCTCCCTGCTTTCATGGTACTTACTAATGGCCTACTGTGCTCTTGGGCAATGAATTACAGAAGGCAAGGTTTCCTTGCTCTGGATGGTTGCTACTCTTTCATAATAATGCAATGAAAAATATTAGTACTCAAGTGAATATTCTATATTTATCATGAACACTTAATTAAAAGATCAATATTATTTGTGAAATGCCTATATTACTAGTCCTAAGACATACTAGCTCAGCTTATAATCTACCTTAAAATCTCATAGAACATTTAATCAAGGTGACAGAGATGAATTAAACATTTGCCACAAAGTAATGAGACTTTATTCTATACTAGTTATTGAAACCATTTTGCTCTTTTAAAATATTAAGAAAGTATATTTCTTTACTTCTGAAAACATGTTAATTGCTAGCCCATATTGCTTTCCTTAGTACTTAATATGATTACTTATGCATAGAAATGATTAAAGAATCTCTCTATTACAAACCAAGATCTTCTAAGGGTAACTAATCCTTAAATAGTAAAAAAATTAAGTCCTAAGGCGAGATTTTTGGTGTACTACCATGACATGAATTTGAAAGATTTTTGCCACTGTATTGAAAGACAAGCCTGGGCTTGCAGGGGTTATATAAGTATAGTTGTAATCATTTATCAGAAAATACTTTTGGGACTGTGACCACACTAGAGGCAAATAAAATCATTCAGGAGTGCAGATGAGTATTTCAAAGTTCCACAAAGTTTCTACAGTGACAGAGGCACAAGTGGAAGGTGTGAGAGGACAAGACCTGGATTGAGAATTTGAGCGATGGGGTTCAGTTTTAAGATAAAATCACAAGGAGAATGATCCCAAATTCTTTCCTTTAACCACAGTCTCTCTTTCCCCATGAGACAGGAAGTGCTGACCTCACCAGACATATTCACATTGCACGGTCATAATTTTGCTGCATGTACTCAGACATAAATCTACTTCTTTCATCTGAGTCATCTAATTTTTTTCATCTTGGTTTCTCACCTCTAGATTGAGGTTGTACCAGTACCCGTTTAAAACAGAAAAAATTATGTGGGTTTCTCTGCAGAGCATTCACCTTCCTGTATTGATTCTACTATCGATTTACTCCCTCACTCAATATTTTCTGAGCATATACTATGCTCCAGTCACTGTGCTAGGTGCTGGAGCTACAAAGATGAGGAAGACACAGTGTCTATCCTCTAACAGCTTTGAGCATATGGTCTCTAAGCTCATGATAGTGCTCTCTAAACTTTTCTAATCCATAATCTTAATAAAATTTTTATTATGTTCTGTCAATAATGGATATTTACTATTTGTAAATTATTACAACTATAGGTTATTACTGTTACTGTATTCCTTTCACCTAATATCTCAGGGCAAAATAAACCCTTAGAATAATGTTCCTAGATAGCAATAGTTGATATAAATCTACTGACTCTTTTAACTAAAAAAATTTCTCTTAAAAGATTTTATTTATTTATTTACGAGAGAGAGAGAAAGAGAGACTGTGCCAGAAACCAGAAAGATAGTAGGACCGGGAGGAGGGGGAGGGGAGTGGCAGAGGGAGAAGGAGAAACAGACTCCCCGCTGAGCAGGGAGCCTGACATAGGACTTGATCCCAGGACCCTGAGATCATAACCTGAGCCCAAGGCAGATGTTTAACTGACTGGCCACCCAGGCACCCCCTATTTATTTTTTTTTTAAGATTTATATATTTGCAAGAGAGAGAGAGAGCACAAGCAGGAGGTGGGGCAGAGGGAGAGAGAAAGAGAATCCTCGAGCAGACTCTGCTCGGAGTGCAGAGCCAGAACACTAGGCTCAATCCCAGGACCCTGAGCTCACAACCTGAGCCAAAATCAAGAGCCGGCCACTTAACCAACCAAGCCACCAGGCACCCCAATGTAAATCTATATTTTAAATGATCTTCACAGTTAAAGTCTTCTTCAAAATACAATCAGGTTGCTACTGTCATTGTTTTTACTTCTAATGGGTCTGTTGACTGGGCCACTGCAAATCGCTGCATACAGCCACATGCCATACTGCTGCTCAGGAAGTCCTCATAGGCGTACAGAGGGGTCAGCTCTGATATCTTCTTGTTACTTGTTGTACCTACATTACAAATATCATTAAGAATCTAGGGATTTTGAAGGAATATACTTAAGGCATTTGGCCATTTTATAAAGGTTGTTTTTGTTTTTTAAATAACAAGTTAACATAATCAGTAAGTTCACTTAAAACCATATGAAAGTAAAAAAAACATATGAAAGTAATTTATAACATTTCAAATATGCTGAATATGAGAAAATGAGTGAGAGCAAACTTGGTATAATGAGACAACTGAGTGAAAGTACCAGGATGTATCCATGCATTGAAGATAAGAGAAGTTTACTTTATTTCCTTAGATTTGAAATATAGAAAGAAGATCTAACGTTGCCTTCCTGCACTTTCCAGCATGGGGTCAACTTGCCCTCCATCTGGGAGAAACTGCCTTGCAGAGTGAGACAAAGATCCTAACATCCAAGATACTGGAGCATAAAGGGCAGACAGCCTCATTCCGCTTGAGGTGGAAGGCCAAGGTGGGGAAAGGCAGGTCTGGCGACATGTAAGGTGACTCCTAAAGAACAGTAAGGTGGTTTCATCACGTATAGGAAGAGAGAAGGTCTTAGAAGACATAGCTTTTAAAATCAGGGAGCACAAGAGCAGGGCATGTTTGGAGGAGTACCAGCAAGCAATTCTGCATGCCTACAGGTGAGGGGGCCAAGCAGGCAGCCTTAGACAGAAAAAAATGGATGAGAAGAAGATTGACAGAAATCTGCTGGTGCCAAGAACACTGATGGCTTCAATTTAGAAAAAGGCAGCCAAAATTAAATAGGTGAGCTGATGAGAGAGCAGATCACAGAGGTGGATAGATTTTTAAAGAGAAATCATTGAGGAACATGTCATATTAAAAGACACAGCGGTAGAGCTGCTTTCTTGGTAACTAAGTAAATCACTCTTATCTCCTGGAATATCACAGAGAGTAGAGCAGTTATCCATAAAAGCCTTTCCTTGTACCAGTTATTTGTGACTTAGACAAATGAAATAATTACATAATAAATTTGATTTTAAAGGATATAATGATCATTTTGCCTATAATGGCCAAAGAGCTTTCTGAATTCTTAGCCCCAGATATTCCTCTTTGTAGCCTTGTTACTCTTCAAAACCTCTAAGGGATGCTAGGGATTGACCAATGGAAGATGTCTAGGTTCAAATACTCAATGAGTCCTTATCATTGAACTGTATCCTACTTACAATCACTGTCAATCAGTTTTGAATTTATTTACAAAAAGTAAAGCTTAGCTATTCATTAATATATGCATACATTCAAACACCACTCTTATTATGTGAAATTATCACATCATACCTTAAATATCTTATAACTTTGTCAATTATGTCTCAACAAAGCTAGAAAAAATATTACTATTCTATATCTGGAAAATGCAAACTTATGAAGAAAGACAATATATTATAGTTACGCCATAGCAACAATTGTCACTAACAAATAATGAGGAAATTCAGTGGAGGATCCCAGTTTGCGTTTGAACCACAATAAAAGAATAATGTTTCATAACTGGTTTCCCTAACGAAAGAAAAGGGGAAAAAAAATAGAACTATTCTGGGATTGCCAGAAAGAAGAAAGTGGATTCATGTTGCAAGGAAGCATGAGCAAATTCTACAAGGGTGGCACGTTAAACATTAAGGGAATGTTTTGGGCAAAGCTGTCTAATAAATAACAGTCCTAAGGCTTAGCAGATGTCAGGGAACTCTTAGCCTCGAATCACCCTGAATTCTTCCAACTGTTCTCACTCTTGCTTGCAAAAGGAAAAAAAAGAAATCTGGGGAAACCCCACACTCCATAAGACTCTAGGAGTGGGGAGAAAGAGAAAAACTTTGAAAGCCATCTTCTCTGCTGCTCCCTTTCATGTGTCCTACACCCTCACTAGGGCCCCTCTCATTTAAGGTAATTCCAGATTTAGCTCATAAGCAGTAAAATTTGACCACCTTATTTTTATCACACCTTGACAACTAAGAATTTTTTCATTGACTAGGCTTCAATAACATAATTCTGTTGTTTGTTCTTCTTCTAAAATGAGTTATTTTATTATAAAAAATTCAAACAATACATAAAACGTCCATCGTAATCCTATCCCTAGAAACAGCCATTTTGTGATTATTTCTTCAGCTTTGTTTTCTCTTTCATTATTCACTGGGTTCCTTAATCTGAACAATAACAAAAAAAACTCCAGTTTTTTAAAGATTATATTTTTATTTTAGAAGTATAAAAGATGTTCAAAATCTATTCAAAGCAAAAATGTTGCATTCTCTTTTTTTCAAATTTTAGTTGAGTATAGTTGATACAGAATATTACATTAGTTTCAGGTATACAACAGAGTGATTCAACTTCTCTATACATTATGCTGTGCTCACCACGAGTATAAAAATGCTGCATTCTTGTAGCATAAACGTAATAGAATAAAAAGCACCAAGCAATAATATGGTCTCATCTATTTGAAGGGATAGCTCTAGGCAAAAAGTGAAGTAGCTAACTTCACTTGCGTGTCTGTTTTCCTGCTTCTGAGGCAGCCAGAAGCCTAACCCTGAGACTAGGGGCCTGTCCCAAGTCACACCAAGCAGTCGCTCCACCTGAACAGTGACCCATACCTGAGAACAGCCCCTTTTTCTCCCCTGTTGTCCTAGGAAAATCTCAAGATCACAGCTAGTTTTTTGAAGAATATTTTCTGACTAATTTCATGTTAACATGAATGAAAGAAAGGTTGCTTAAGCAGAGACCTTCTAAGGAGCATGCTTGTTAACATAAAAGAATCTCTAAAGGCTAGAATTTCAAGGTGCATGATAAAGTGAAATGGAAGAACTTCTGGTAGTGTGCAAAGATAATTTTGGTTGGAGGAACTACCCCCACTGAAACTGAAAATCACATGGAAACACTGTCCCGCAGGCTTGAGTTCAAGCATAATGCTCATCTTGTTGGGATATTACACTAGAAGGGCAGGAGAGCTGAGCAGCAAGGTGAAGGGCTTTGGACAAAGGTACATATGGATTCAAACCCACACTGTCCCTAGCTGGAGGAATGCCTTGGGCATCATGTTGTCGCTATTACTGTTGAGCTTTCCAGACCTCTTTCATCACCTGTGAAGCAGGATTCCTTTGGGGATTAAAAGTAATAAAAGAGCACATATAAAGTGTTTGGAACATAGTAGGTATGCCAGAATAGGAGCTACTGTTCTTTGTGCTGTTTCCTTTGGTGTCTATACAACATGTGATAAACTGGGGTTTTCCCAGTCTTCTCTTAAGCAATAGTTGATGGAGTGGCCAAGGAAAGTCTAACTACTAGCCAGGGGGGAACAATACATCTCTTATTGTACTATGTCATAGCTCACTGAAATACTTAGAATGTTGCAAAATTTTTCTCCAGAGAGAGGTTACAAACCAGGCCAAATATGATATGCAGACATAATTACTTGAACCTTCACAGTGTTGTGTTTAGGTTTTTTTTTATCTGAGTTAGTTGCCAGTAATTAATAATCAGGAAATATGACATAAAATACATTTCTATCATTTTTTAAAAAAAATTCATGTTTCTGGGATGCTCAGTCGGTTGAGTATCTGACTCTTGGTTTTGGTGCAGGTCCTGATCTCAGGGTGGGATTGAGTCCCACATTGGGCTCCCTGCTCAGTGGGGAGTCTGCTTGAGATTCTCTTCCTCTGCCCCTCCCTCCACTGGTGTGTTCTTCTCTCTCTCTCTCTCTCTCAAAAAAGTAAATAAATCTTTTTAAAAATTCATGTTTCAAAGCTTGTTCCTTAATGAAAACAACTGCTGGAGTAAGTAGCAGCTAGCTTTTTTAGGTAGAACATATGTTCTCCAGTTAGCCACTGTCCTCATCATGCTTTACAGCACCCCAACATGGTAGAAGAATGTCAAGTGCCATTTGTCATCTGACTTGCCCTACTGCCTTGCTAACTTTAGGCTTTCCCCACTAAATTTCATTTCTGGCATGGTTCCTATGAACATTTGAGTTAGTGACCTTTGCCACAAGAGCTAATGAGCATATTCCACAATACGCAGTAGTGTAGTCAGGTTCCAAAACCCAATAATCTGGGTTGAATACTGATTCTCCAGATTGCTAGTTTTGTGACTTTGGGCCAGGTACTTTACCTCTCAGAACCTCAGTTTCTTCAGCTCTGCAAGAGAAAGAGTAACTGGCTCATCTCACAGGATCATTGTGAGGTTTAAGTAATATAATGCATATGAAGAACTTTTCCTTATACCGGGCTGTAAAAAAGAGCAAAATGTTAACCACCACAGTGACAACAATGCTGAGGACAATGCTGATGATAGCTACTACTGTGACTCTTACCATTACTGCTAGGAGCAGTATCACGACAATTACTACTAGTGTTTGTCAAGAAGGATAAACACACTTCTGGGCTTGTTTCACTCACACTTCTGTTTTCACAGGCTAGAAACTGAAATTGTTTGGAAAACCCTAGAGAAAATGGAGCCTTTCAAAACTGGGAAAGAGCAGTTTCTATCTGCCACTGTGCACAATGAAATGGGCTGTGGGATGAAGAGAGCTTCTAATCTCAAAGGCAGTGAGACCACCAGCAAGCCAGACTCATGATCAAGCCCAGGTGAAGAAAGGCAAAAATCTGTCACAAAATCCCCATCCCTGTAAGAAATACATTTTAGATAAGCCAATCCAGCAGACAGAACCAGAATGGGGAGAAGGACCTCTAAGGACATGGAGCTAGAAAGCTCCAGAGGGGTGAGGGAGGTACCCACCAGCTGGTCCTGACCCAGGGAAGATAAGCCTTTCTCCTAGGGAGAGTGCAGCTAGAGAACCAAAGGCAAGACTAGAAGAGAAGGGAGATCATGTAGATGGTGCAAATTCCACCATGTGTGACGGCACACAGTCTGAAATCACTTCTCCTTAGGGCTTCCACAAAGTGGAGACAAACAACTAGGCTGTGTACCTAATGTACCTAACAGCCCCAAGGCAGGACTTTCATCATCAACACAACAACTAACATCCATCTTGTACAAAGTACTTTCATGTTTATCATTTGATCCCAGACTAGCTATAGGATGTAGTATCCTCTTATTTTACAGATGAATAGCGAAGAAGAGATTAAGTCAATTGCTTGAAGGCACAAAATCAGTAAATGGTGAAGATTGCTAGAGCTTAATTCTTCTGAAACCAATTACTTTGCACTGCTTGCTGCACTGTCCTCAGAAATTGCATTTTGATCACCAAGTGGTTTCCAGGTTTGTTTTTTCCTTTATAATTTTCCTAATTTGCCTAAGGAAGTTTGTGTTATTGTTTGTTTATTTGTTTGTTTGTTTGAATGCAGACAGATATGCCTTGGTTGAATATGGAAGAGAAAGGTCAAGAAAAAGATATGTCAAAGCCTGGGCCAACATAGCTAAGAAGATCAATTTCTCTAGGGTGTCAGCTATGGGGTCACCAACAGTTCCAGCTACAGATCAAAGTAACCCAATTTCCCTACCACCATCCAGCCCAGACCAATGGAGTTAGAGATTACAATGTAGTAACATTTCCACACAGGATTTATAGTAACTTCATCCAAAATATATTTATCCTCCCAATGGATAGGTTAATCTTGTATTATTCTAGTCGGAATGAAGGTTTACAGTCAAGAAGAGACTTTAAAAAGTTGTAGGAAAATGTAACTCAAAGGAATATTCTCTGCCAGGATTTGGAACTTGCCTGTTTAGATAATATAAGTTTGCCAAGGACTTTCCAGTTAATACTATGCTTTCAACAATGATTAGAAAGTAAAATGCATTATCTCAAAGTGGAGTAATATTTTTTTTGCAAGTCATGTGATTTTGCTTTAAAAAATTTTTCCAGAGCTGAGAATAGAACATGTCTCTAAGGCTCCCAGTCCAGTGAACTAAACAATGTGGTTTCTTCACTTTTAAACGGTCTGTTTTGAAATGAGCAAATCGTAACACTTCATCAAGCTAAGAAAAGAAACAAAAGGAAAGAAATAGTCTCTTAGGCCAGGAAAAACTGAGATCGGTTTGAAGATGCAGAAGCTGAAGTTACCTGTAAGGCTGCCAAACTAAACTGAATCAATTGATTCAATTTTTTTTAATCAAACAAAACTCAACATAAATCCATTTTTCTTTTTTTTTGACCCAAATTCTGCCTTTCAAAATTAGGCGAAATGCCTATGAAATCCAGTGATACACGATAGATGGGCAGATGTTGATATTTCATAAGATAAGGATTTAAGAATCCAGCATGTAAATTTGTAAGATGGGGCTTTCAAACAAGGTGTGTATGTGCTCACAGACACACACACACACATGTTCACATGCCACACATACATACACCTTCTCTCCAGAAGGCACAAAGGTCCTCATTTCAACCGCTGAGGGAAAGCATATGCAACACATATAAAATATCTATTACATCACCCATTAAAGTGTATATTTTTAGAGCTACTGACCTTTATGTGAACTAAACAATAAGCTGTTCACAAACCTGACAGAGAGAGCAGCTTTTCCAAAGTAAAACAGTGAACTACTGTCCCTAATGCACCCATCAAACTGAACAATTAAATGGCATCTAGCACAAAATTTAAAAAGCCATTGTAATAAAACACTGCCAAGGTTATCAGTCTTGTCTCACAAAAAAAAATAAAAAATAAAAAATAAAAAAATCATTGTTTCGCTCTGGCAATTATTTAAAAAAGAAAAAGAACTAATTTATTTATTTATCAGATGAATGGCCTGAATAAATTTAAACCCCAGCAATTCAAGCTGCCAAACTAATTTGCGCACTGGTGGCCACAAGTTGATCCCAATAACACTCTTAATAACAAATAGTTAATGGATGGATGAATTCAAGTCCTAGTTCCTGGGTTACTAGTTGCATGAACTTGGGTAAATTACTTAACCTCTTAGCTTCCATTGTCTTTTGTAACATAAGTATCATAATACTCGTTGTCTATTGGAAGTTATACTATATGCAGTTATAAATGAAATCATATGTGAAGAGGGTAGCATAGTGCCTGGTATAGAGCAGATACCCAGTAAAGGTTAGCCATTATTACAATTGAGAAATCTCATAGGGTGATCATATAATTCCTCATCCAACCCAAGACACTTCTGAGGTAGAAAGGGAGCTCTATTAGCAATATGGTGGCTGGGATGGAAAGTCAATCTAATCATTGTGCAGCACAGTCTGGTAGCATAGAATACTATAGACTAGGAGCAACGTTTTAGTGATGAGCCACATGAAATATAAAATTGCATTAGTAAAGGAGAATGCCTAGCTACCTAGCTATGCAAAGGAAAGACTCAAGTTAATTAAAAATTTCCAGTTCTGTGCAACAAAATGGATGAAGCTAGAGAGTATAATACTAAGCAAAATAAGTCAGAGAAAGACAAACACTGTATGATTTCACTCATGTGGAATTTAAGAAACAAAACAAGCAAAGAAGAAAAAAGAGAGAGAGAGAAACCAAGAAACAGACTCAACTATAAAGGACAAACTGGTGGTTACCAGAGGGGAGGTGGGTGGAGAGATGGGTGAAAGAGATGATGGGGATTAAGGAGTGCACTTGTGATGAGCATCAGGTGATGTATGGAACTATAGAATCACTATATTGTATGCCTGAAGCTAATGTAATACTGTATATTAACAATACTGAAATTAAAATGAAAAACTTAATAAAAAACAAATAAATAAAAATAAAAATTTCCAGTTTTGTAATCAGCTGATGATATGATCATACCAGAGACAACTGTATCAAAATTTTTTTCAGCATTCTAATTTGAACAGGTCAAATTCTTTTGCAACATCACTTTACACAACACTTTGAAGTTAAGGGTTTTTAACATTTGCATTTATCATAAGACATCCTTAGCCATTCCTTAGGTCTATATATGTCTTCCCATGTGGTGTTTTTAGCATAGTTTTTGTGCTAAAAATTAAACTAATGGTTAAATTATGGAACAAATAGCACAGCAATTATCCAAATAATCAAACCAGGAAGGCAGTAATCTGGAGAGCGCACCAAAATATTCCAGTCACTAGAGAGAACCGGCTTCCTCTCTGACATCCTTAACTCAAACATTGTGCTTATAGCAAATTAGCCAATCCATTCAGAAATTTATAGGAGTGAAATCAATAAATGTTTATTTAAAATCATCTTGTTAGTTTCGATAACTTTATGGAGATCTTGTGAATGTGTATATAGAGGATTTCATTAGCCCTCTTTGCAAAGAAAAGGTAAATTACCAACTGACAAATGAATTAGTAGCAATATTAAAAGGACATTAGGGGAATTTGTATGGAACGATCAAAAGACTCTGAATAGCCAAAGCAATCTTGAGAAAGAACAAAACTGGAGGTATCACAATCCCAGATTTCAAGATATACTACAAAGCTGTAGTAATCAAAACAGTATGGCGCTGGCACAAAAACAGACATACAGATCAATGGAACACAACAGAGAGCCCAGAAGTAAACTCATGCTTATATAGTCAGTTAATTTATGACAAAGGAGGCAAGAATATATAATGGGGGAAAGAAAGGCTTTTCAATAAATGGTGTTGGGAAAACTAGACAACAATTACATGCAAAAGAATGAAACTAGACCACTTTCTTACACTATACACAAAAATAAACTCAAAATGGGTTAAAGACCTAAATGTGAGACTTGAGACCATAAAAATCCTAGAAGAGAACACAAGCAGTAATTTCTTCGACATCTGCCTTAGCAATGTTTTTCTAGATGTCTTCTGAAGCAAGGGAAATAAAAGCAAAAATAAACTATTGAGACTACCCTAAAATAAAAGGCTTTTGCACAGAAAAAACCATCAGTGATCTACTGAATAGGAGAATATATTTGCAAATGATATATCCAATAAGAGGTTAATAGGTAAAATGTATAGAAAACTTTTACAACTCAGCACCAAAAGAACTAATAATCCAATTTTTAAAAATGGGCAGAGTACCTGAATAGACATTTTTCGAAGGAAAACATCCAGATGGCCAACAGACATGTGAAAAGATGCTCGACATCACTAATCATTAGGGAAATGCAAATCAAAACCACAATGATATATCACCTTACACCAGTTAGAATGGTTAACATCAAATTGGCAAGAAATAACAAATATTGGTGAGGATATGGAGAAAAAAGAACTCTCATGCATTGTTGGTGGGAATGTAAACTGGAACAGCTACTGTGGAAAACAATATGGAAGTTCCTCAAAAAAATAAAAAGAGAAATACCACATGATGCAGGAATTCCATCACTGGGTATTTACACAAAGGAAATGAAAACACTATTTATAAGATACATGTACATCTATGCTTATTGCATTATTTACAATAGACAAGATATGGAAGCAACCCGAGCGTCTATCAACAGATGAATGGATAAAGCAGATAAAGTATATACACACAAACACATATATGACACACACACACACACACACACACACACACACACACACACAGAGGAATATTACTCAGCCATATAAAAGGATGAGATACCGCCATTTGCAAAAACATGGATGGACCCAGAGGGTATTATGCCAAGTGAAATAAGTCAGGGTGAGAAAGACAAATACCATATAATTTCACTTATATGTAGCATCTAAAAAACAAAACAGGGACACCTGGCTGGCTCAGTTAGTAGGGTACTCAACTCCTGATCTCAGGGCTGTGAGTTTGAGCCCCACACTGGATGTAGATATTACTTAAAAAAGAAAAATACAATCTTTTAAAAAATGAAGAATCACACCTAAAGCAGAAACAGACCCATAAATACATGATGGCTGCTGGGGGATGGGAATGGGCAAAATGGGTGAAGTGGAGTGGGAGACAAAGGCTTCCAGTTATGGAATGAATAAGTCGTGGGAATAAAAGGTAGAGTATAGAGAATATAGTCCAGTTTTGTAATAGTGTTGGATGGTGATAGATGGTAGCTCTACTTATAATGAGCAGAGCATAACATAGAGACCTGTCGAGTCACGATGCTGTACACTGAAACTAAAGTAACATTGTGTGTTAACTATACTTCAATAAAAAAAAGAAAAAAGAAAATGTGTAAAGGGTTTTTTAAATTTAATAATTTAATTTGACAAGATAGTAGTATAAGATATATCAATATTTAAAAAAAGATATATCAATAATTTGGGGACAGTTGGCTGGCTCAGTCAGTAGAGCATGAGATGCTTGATCTCAGGGTCATGAGTCCAAGCCCCTTAATGGGGATAGAGTTTACTTAAAACAATAAATAAAACTTAAAATTTTTTTATCTAAATTTTTAATTTTAATTAATTAATATAAATATTCAGAGTAAGCAATAGATAATGTAACTTTCCTTCTTAGAGAAAATAAGTGAACACATTTTTTAAAAATTGAAAAAAGGGGGCACCTGGGTGGCTCAGTGGGTTAAAGCCTCTGCCTTTGGCTCAGGTCATGATCTCAGGGTCCCGGGATCGAGGTCCGCATCGCATCGGGCTCCCTGCTCAGCAGGGAGCCTGCTTCCTCCTCTCTCTCTGCCTGCCTCTCTGCCTACTTGTGATCTCTCTCTCTGTCAAATAAATAAATAAAATCTTTAAAAAAATTGAAAAAAGGAAAAAAATTTTGAAAAAGGGGGCATTATAGGGAGAGTTTTTAAATTTTGCCTGGTTTTGAAAGAATAGGAGAAAGACAAGAATGCATATTTGTGTCTTCTTGTGTATTCATTAAGGAACACAGAAAAGATTAAGAAACTTCTAAAAAAGATTATGTATGGGGCAAGAGGAATAGGGAACCCAGAAATGGAATAATGGTTGGATTTCTCCCTGAATATATTCTGACATCATTTTAATTTTTGAACCATATCAAGTTTCCAATATTAAAAAAAATTAAAAGAATTTTGGGCACCTGGGTGGCTCAGTTGATTAAGTGTCTGGCTTAGGCTCAGGCCATGATCCCAAGGTCAAGTTCCGCATTGGGATCCCTGCTCTGCAGGAAGTCTGCTTCTCCTTCTTCCTCTGTTCTTCTCCCCTACCCCTGCTCATGTTCTCTCTCTCGCTCACTCACTCACACTTTCTCAAATGAATGAATGAATGAATAAATAAATACATCTTTTAAAAAATTAAAAGAATTTTAAAACTGTTAATTTTAAAAAGAAGTCTTTTTTTTTAAGTAAAAAGTCTTAAAGAGACTGTTTTGAATCTACAAACGATGAAACAGAATTTAAACACAAAGGAAGAAAGAGTACCTCCCTACCTCTTACAACTATAAACTTTACTGGTCACGACAGATGATGATGAGCAAGTCTAAATGAAGAAAACGGGCCAGCCTTATAAGGATAATCCATATAAAGACAATAAACACACAGACACAATTCACATTTGATCAGCAATCTCTTATTACCCATATTTTCAGTGAATTTGCAAATGGAGATAGAAGCAGAGGAAAACCTGAAGAAAATATTGGAAATATGTGCAAAAATTTTAAACTTAATCATTTATATGAATAAAATGTGTTAGAAGTTTAGTTAATTAGCATTAAACATTAAATTAACAGTTCAGTGAGACTGAATCATGCTTTTTTTTAATTCCTCAGGCAAGTTAATGACTTCCTTATTTACATATTTTCATATTTTGTTGTAGTAGACACAATAGGAATTATTTACAATAATTGCATTTATTGGATAGCATATTTTGGGATATTGTAATAGTTTAAATCATGGAAGAATGACTAGGATTCATAAATATATGTATATATGAAGCATGTATATGAATCGTGTGAGTATGTGTATGTGTGTATTTTATAGTATATATATATGAATGTGATGACTTCTGAAACTATTTCAATGATTATTTGTAAAAACATGAAAATTCTAACAACTTTCTGACTGTGAGAGCAATCTGGCTGAAACATCTACCTCTCGATTGATCGCCAGGGGTTCTGTGTGACGGGGCGAACTGGACCAGCACTTCCTCCTTGATTTCTTGGTGTAATCTCTCTCAAACCAGCCTGATCTGTGACCTTGCTACCCTGATTCACAGTTCCTCAGAGAGCTGGAACCCTAGAAACAAATCACAATGCTGTAGAAGCTCTGGCTGAAGTCTGAAATATCTTTACACAGTTATGAAGGCTGTCCTTGTCCTCTCTACTGCCCAAAGCCTAGGGAGAAATTCAATTCTTTGTAACAGGGCTGACACATAGGGCTGGACATGGAGTTCACTACACAAGTGGTTCTGGCAATGAAGAGAAATAGTGGCAGAAGTCTTGACTGTGCTTGCTCGCTAAGCCACATGCCATGGTATGGGGCTGCATCTGTCTGTTTCTAATTTACACAAAAGTGTCCTGTGGGCTAGTGGGAGCCCTGAGTCATAATCTGACATAAAGGTGAGACACTGGCCCTTTTGTATTCTCTGATACTCTTCCTCTCATGGTGAGACATAAAACACTACAATGTACACTCTCAGAAAGTCATTTTAAAGTATACACTTGAGGTTACAGCCAGGTAGGCAGATTACATTTCCAGAGTATCAGTGAGCCTGGTTTTGTCCAGTTTAATATAAGTGTGGCTTCTTTCCTAAACTTTTCTGTCTGTCTGCTTTTCTCTCTGTCCTACTTTCCTCTCTCCCTTCCCCTTCCCTCTCCTCCCCACTCAGTATTTCCCTCTCTCCGCGCCCCCCCCCAACCTCATCACTAAGACCTTGAAGAAAATAGGATTCTTTCTGCCTTAGTTTTTAATACAATGCTCAAATTTGGGTTGAAACAGTTCTCTCTGAAGCCATCTGCTACCCAAGCTGTTTGCATCCCTCAGTGAATTCTCATTTCTAAAACTAGGGAAGAATCAAGGGCCTATGCTGCCAGCTTCCTCTGAATTCACCCCTTTGACTCCAGTTGGCCCTATGGTTTTCATTGCTGGTTTCTAGTTACCTCAGCTTTTCTTCCAGCACCTTCTTTTTGATCACATGGTCTATCAGGAGTCACCCAGTCTCAAGGTATCTATCCCTCTATCATTCCCCCATCAAACTGTTGACTTCTTGTTCTTTACATAAATAGCATCCCCCAAATCCACAGCTGTATCAGCTGTATCACAGCTGAATTTTTTTTAAAAGGACATGGTAAGCAAAAGAAGTACAATGACAAAATATGTCCTATTTAACTGGAAAAAGAGATATATACAATCAGGATTCCAACACAGTTATGAAAGTTTTGGCTGTATGACATATGATAGGAAAAAAATTAAGGTTATAGACTTCTGGAGGTAGAGCAAAATTGAAAATAAAGGGGTCCAACTAAAGAACAAACCTTAAATTGGCCCATGGATGGAGTCCATTATTATATGTCAGGGTTAGTAAAAATCTTGTAATTAGATGCAAAATTTTTGTGTGTTAATTTTCCTGGGGAGAGATTACACAGATTTCATCAACTTCTCAGAGGGAATCTGTGACCCAAATAAGCTTAAAATATTGAAGGAGAGTCAGTGACTGAAATATCAAAAGAACCTCACTCTAAGTAATTGGTGAAGTTAACTAATATTTAGCCTATTTTAAGTGCAAATATTAAATTCTATGTGTAAATATTAAAATGATCTCATCATTGGTGGGAGTATATTTTAGGTCCAGGTAAGCTTTTCAAGCCCATTCATATTACTTCATACATGATCAAGAAAAATGTGAAGGAATTCTTTAAAGTAGCATTTCCTAAAATTCTGTGATTATGTGAATCACTTGGGGTGCTTATAATTAGAAAACAAGAAGTCTTAGGCCCCACATTACAAATACTGAATCAGAATTTAGAAGGGAGAGGTCTAGAAATTTTTTATTCCTTCAAGATTTTATTTTTTAAGAATAGTATTAGGTTCACAGCAAAATTAAAAGAAAGGTACAGAGATTTTCCATATCCTCCCTGCCCCCAAACATGCAAACAAGCCATTTCAATATCTACCATTATCAATATCCCCAACCAGAATGGTGCATGTATTATAATCGATGAACCTACATTGATATGATACATCATTAGCATCCAAAGTCCATAGTTTTAAGTTCACTCTTGGTGTTGTACACTCTATGGGTTTGGACAACTATAAGACAGAGTAGTTTCACTGCCCCACAAAATCCTCTGTGCTCTGCCTAGCCCTTCCCCCTGGAAATTTTTTTAAAGTGCCTCTGGTGATGGTGGCACCTGTGTGGTTCAGTGCGTTAAGCCTCTGCCTTCAGCTCAGATCATGATCCCAGGGTCCTGGGATCCAGCTCCGCAGCGGGCTCTCCGCTCAGCAGGGAGCCTGCTTCCCCTCCCCCCCCCCCCCACCTCTCTGCCTGCCTCTCTGCCTACTTGTGAACTCTCTCAAATAAATAAATAAATAAATAAATAAATAAATAAATAAATAAATAAATAAATAAATAAAATCTTCAAAAAACAAATAAAGTGCCTCTGGTGATTCTTATCAACAGGAAGCATTTTATTGAAATTTTCGAGAGCTCCTATTAATGTTCTTGTTAATTACACAAAACCAAACGGACTGAGAAAATAAAATCATATAAGCCTATGCCCTAGTTTTTTAAAAATATCATCTATTTAAAGTTAGATTACTTTGTGAAATTTTGAATACAAATTTAAAACAAGTTTAATACAAGTTTTAATACAAGTTTAAAACATTTTTACCTTTACAGTAATATAATAAGTATTAATTTTGTAATTCATCTGTAGCCAGATACAAAGACTTTTCTACCCAATTTTTCCAAACCAGCTACTATAATACACTTACTGAAATACTTAGAGAGCTTCATGCATGTGAGTCTAGGAATCTGACAAATTATCATGCCTAAAGTATTAAGAAATCATGAAAGGAATCTTAGTATAAAAAGCAAAACTTGAAAGAAGCAGCAGGGGATCAAGTATTCTCTTTCAAACATATTATTTCATTAAACTAATAGTTTGTTCACAAAAGGAATGTTTTTCTAATGTATTACAAATCACCCCAGGGAGATTATTTATAATGGTCACTCTAATGGGCTAGCCCAGTTAGTTTATTTTACAGTGCCAGCTTTAATAAAAAACATAGAGGAAATTTCTTTTTAATTTTTAAGTATTTAATTTTTAAAATTAAGCAATCAGTTCAAGTTCATAAATACTTGTTTAGTATCTACTACAAACCTGGTCCTAGGCTAGCTACTAAGAATAAAATGATGAATAAGGCACAGTTCCTATCCTGTTTGAGATTTATTTTTTATGTTTATTCTGCTTTTTAAAATTTTGGGTGAACTAAATCAGAGGTTGGCAAACTTTTTCTGTAAGAGGTCAGATAATAAATATTTTATGCTTGTGGTCCATTCAGTATCTATTGTAACTATTCAATTCCATTGAGTGGCATGAAAGCAGCCAATATGTGATCTAAAAAGCATCATTCCAATAAAACTTTATTTACACAAACAGGCTGCTGGCCAGATTTGACCCTTGGGCTTTTGTTTGCCAACCACTAGACTAAATAATTTGTGAATGCTTATTTAACCTTTCAAATGCCTATTTAATCTTTTATCATATCCACTCTA
Source organism: Ailurus styani (assembly GCA_002007465.1). Classification (NCBI taxonomy): domain Eukaryota; kingdom Metazoa; phylum Chordata; class Mammalia; order Carnivora; family Ailuridae; genus Ailurus; species Ailurus styani. The sequence continues at coordinate 1,843,985 of LNAC01000104.1, read as the reverse complement.
CTAAAAATGCTTATGCCAGGAATAGTGAAAGGCAGCTATACCAAGGAGATAGGTAATTAAAGAATTATAGAAAAAAATATGTTGAGAGAAATCAAGAGGTTGTTAAAGGAGGAAAGGCAATGTCCCCTAAATAGGAAATGATTCATCAAGAAAGATAAAGATCTATAGTGCATGTATGAAAACTTTGAAAACATCTGTGCAATAATGGCAGTAATAATAATATTATACTACAGAATAATCCCCTTCTATGCAAAATCATCTTTATAGCTCTAACTTGCTTTAAAATGCAGATGTGTTCTACAAAGTTGTGATCACCAAGACAGCATGGTACTGGCACAAAAATAGACACATAGACCAATGGAAGAGAGTAGAGAGTCCAGATATGGACCCTCAATTCTATGGTCAATCTTCGACAAAGCAGGGAAAATATCCAGTGGAAAAAAGACAGTCTCTTCAATAAATGGCGCTGGGAAAACTGGACAGCTATGTATAGAAGAATGAAACTCGACCATTCTCTTACACCATACACAAAGATAAACTTGAAATGGATGAAAGACCTCAATGTGAGCTAGGAATCTATCAAAGTCCTAGAGGAGAACATAGGCAATAACTTCGACATCGGCCACAGCAATTTCTTTCAAGACACGTCTCCAAAGGCAAAGGAAACAAAAGCGAAAATGAACTTTTGGGATTTCATCAAGATAAAAAGCTTCTGTACAGAAAAGAAAATAGTCAACAAAACAAAGAGACAACCCACAGAATGCAAGAAGATATTCGCAAATGACACTAGAGACAAAGGGCTGATATCCAAAATCTATAAAGAACTCCTCAAACTCAACGCCCAAAAAACAGATAATCATGTCAAAAAATGGGCAGAAGACATGAACAGACACTTCTCCAAAGAAGACATACAAATGCCTAACAGACACATGAAAAAATGTTCATCATCACTAGCCAACAGGGAAATTCAAATCAAAACCTCATTGAGATACCACCTTACACCAGTTAGAATGGCCAAAATTAACAGGACAGGAAACAACGAGTGTTGGAGAGGATGTGGAGAAAGGAGAATCCTCTTTCACTGTTGGTGGGAATGCAAGTTGGTGCAGCCACTTTGGAAAACACTGTGGAGATTCCTCAAAAAATTAAAAATAGAGCTACCCTGCAACCCTGCAATCACACTACTGGGTATTTACCCCAAAGATACAGATGTAGTGAAAAGAAAGGCCATCTGTACTCCAAAGTTCCTAGTAGCAATGGCCACAATCGCCAAACTGTGGAAAGAGCCAAGATGCCCTTCAACAGATGAATGGATAAAGCGGATATGGTCTGTGTATACAATGGAATATTATGCAGCCATCAGAAAGGAAGAATACCCAACTTTGTATCAACATGGATGGGACTGGAGAAGATTATGCTGAGTGAAGTAAGTCAAGCAGAGAAAGTCAATTATCATATGGTTTCACTTATTTATGGAGCATAAGGAATAATATGGAGGACATTAGGAGAAGGAAAGGAAAAGTGAATTGGGGTAAACCAGATGGAGTGATAAAGCATGAGAGACTGTGGACTCTGAGAAACAAACTGAGGGTTTTGGAGGGGAGGAGAGTGGTGGGGGGATAGGTGATTCTAGTGGTGGGTATGAAGGAGGGCACATATTGTGTGGAGCATTAGGTGTGGTGCATAAACAATGAATCTCGGAACACTGAAAAAATAAAATTAAATTAGAAAAAAAAGAATTGTGCATAAAATTAAAAATGTAATACATACTCATTTTCTAAATAAAAAATACAAATAAGCACACATACAAAATGTAGTATCTCCTCAAATACTACTAACCCAGAGATAGTACTTTTTAAGTGAATAATTTTCAAATGTGTTAAAAGAGCTCGCTCTTCAAAGGATCCTTCTGTACCTTAAGAATCAGTGCTTCATGTATTCATTCACTCCCTAAGTTCACGTTTTGGAGATTGCTGAATCTGCTCAAGTGGGCATACTGCAGTGCTCAGCCCCCAAGTGCCTATCACCATAGGAATAGTGTGTGCCGGGCACTGTATGAGGAGCTTTCTGGAGATCACCTCACTGAATCTGCCTCAGAATCCAAGGAAGCAGGCACTGTTATTATGTCCATGTTAGAAATGAGCAATCTGAAGCACAGAGAAGTAATTTGCTCATGGTAAAGTAGCTAATTAGCGGTAGAACCACATTATGAACCCAGGAATTTTGTCTGCAACATACATACTCTGAATCTTTAGTGCTTTCCGTAAGGAAAAATAGGTACATACACACTATATCGTGTAGCCCTGCCATCAGTATTCTGACACTAGCTGCTTTGATTGTAATAAACATATGTGAAATGTATGAATGTCTCTGTCACTCATGAAGAAATAATGGAACAAAACCACAATTTTCAGTGGTTTGATAATTGCTGTTTACTGACTTTTAGTAATAAATTTGAGTCCATACTTTGGTTGCTGAGGGCCACAATTTATTATTTTGTAATTTTAGTTCCAGTGTAGTTAATATACAGTGTTATAGTAGTTTTAGGTATACAATATGTTTCAATAATTCCATATATTACTCAGCACTCTCAAGATAAGTGTACTCTTAATCCCATCACCTATTTCTCCCATTTCCCTATCCACCTCTCCTCTGGTAACCATCAATTCTCTATAGTTAGAAGTCTGGTTTTTTTTGGTTTGTCTCTTTTTTCCCCTTTGTTCATTTGTTTTGCTTTTTAATTCCACATGAGTGAAGTCATATGGTATTTGTCTTTCTATGACTAGCTTATTTCATTTAGTTTGATACTCTCTAGGTCCATCCATGTTGCTGCAAATGGTAAAATTCCATTCCTTTTTTATGGCTGAGTAATCTTCTGCTGTATATATACCACATCCTCTTTATCCATTCATCTATCAATAGACCCAGGCTGCTTCCATAATTTGGTTTTTGTAAATAATGTTGCAATAAGCATAGGGGTGCATGTATTCCTTTGGTTTCATATTTTCATATTCTTTGGGTAAATACCCAGTAGTAAAACTACTTGATCATACAGTATTCTATTTTTAATTTTTAGGGAAACCTCCATACTGTTCTCCACAGTGGCTACACCAATTTGCATTCTTTGAGGGCCACAATTTAATCAGATAGGCATCAGAACAGTCAGTGGTTCAGAACTTTTGGGGGGACCCACCCTCTTAGCAAATATGAGAAAAGCCACTGATGCTTTCCCCAAAGGAACACACATAAGCACAGTGAGATGGTGCTGGAAATTCACCACTCAATCTCTTCCAGAGAACTGCTGCCAGGAGCAAAGCTGATAGACATCCCCAGCTGTTGCCCCCTTGGATCCATGAGAGTGTTCACAGCAAAACCACACTTCCCCTGGGGCTGCTTAGAGCCAATAACAGCATGGCAGGACACCAGTGCCAGTGCCTTTCTTCTGGACACAAGATACTTCAAATTAGCAGCTTTTCTGTGGAGATTCCCCATCAGCCTGCCTGACGGTTTCTTGGATGTTTGAGACTTTCTACCCAATTCTTCCTTCCCTGTTTCCCTTCACAGATATCAGACCTATCTTGTGGTCTCATTGCTACCTATTTCTGCTCCCTCTCCTTTATCCTCAGTAGGCATTTTCCTTTAAATTGTCTAAACCTTTCTTGATGTCTGTTTCTTGGAGTAACTGAAGTGATACTCATAAGCATGTAAAATGTGCAACTTTCCAGAGGGTTAATAGAAGCTTGAAGCACATTTGTGCATCCCTTGTAGTGTAAAAACACCAGGTTAAAAACCTCTACAGATGGATGGTACAATGAAAGATACTAATTCAACATCTGAATTATTCTGTTCTTACAAGAATGTGGCCAGGATGCCTGGGTGGCTCAGTCAGTTAAATGTCTGCCTTTGGCTCAGGGAGCTCCTGGGGTGGAGGCCTGATTGGGGCTCTCTGCTCAGTGGGGAGCTTGCTCCTCCCCTTCCCCCTGTCACTCACCCCGCTTGTGCTCTTTCTCTGTGAAATAAATAAGTGAAATCTGAAAACAAAACTAGAAAAAAAAGAAGAATGTGGCCAATGATTTTTAAAAACCATGAGCAATCCTAAATCAAATAGGTTCCTATATATTGGTTAAGTTATGGTGATTTACTATTTTTAAAAAATCTAGTGGAAAACAAAGAGCTATAGAAATGCCATAAATCTGAAAAACTTTGAAAGTTTTGTTTGAATGTTTTCTTAAAAACTGATTTCTAGGGGTGCCTGGGTGGCTCAGTCGTTGAGTGTCTGCCTTCAGCTCAGGTCATGATCCCAGAGTCCTGGGATTAAGCCCTACATCAGGCTCCCTGCTCAGCAGGAGGTCTGCTTCTCCTCTCCCACTCCACTTGCTTGTGTTCCCTCTCTCACTGTTTCTCTCTCCGTCAAGTAAATAAACAAAATCTTAAACAAACAAACAAACAGGTTTCTGGAAAGAGCATTGGACTCTGCAATACTGAATCCTGAACTCATATTCTAGCCTGCCTGGGTTTGCTGAGTTTTCTCCTGTAAGTTAACTTTTCTGGGCTAACATTGCCTTATCTCTAAAATAAGAGGTTGAATTACATAATTCCTAAAGAACTCGTCAACTTAAAATATTATGATAATATATGTTTCAATTGATGAATTGTTCCAGAGAGGTAAAGTTAATTTTAAGGCAAATATAGTAATATCAAAAATGTTATTTCTGAAGAAACTGATGGTAATTTTAGGCTTATGTGAAATCTCATGATCTGGCCCCTGACTCTTTTTCCAGCATTATAAACTGTGTTCTAGCAACACCTTCTTTCTCTTCCCAGTACCTCTCAAGGTCATTCCTGCCTCTAGGTCTCTTGCATCTGTTTGGAAAGTAGTTCTTGCAGCTTTCCAAAGGGGTGACTCCATTTTATAGTTAGTTCAGGCCGTGGTTCAAATGTTACCTCCCCCCAAAAGGCTTTATATGATCATCCTGTCTAAAATAAACCTCCCATACCCTCCCCAAGCCTCATTATCAGAATTTCTTAGCAGCAGTTCTCATTATTTGTTGTTTAGTTGTCCATTTCTCTCCACTAGAATAGAAACTCTACAGGGAAAACATTTTGTCTGTCTTGTTTATCATTATATCTCCTAGAATGATGCCTGGCACGTAAGAAGCACTCAATAAATGTCACATGAGTGAACGAGTTAGCAACGGAATAGATGCACCCTAAGAGAAAACATACATTTTAACTTTTAAGAGAATGAAAGGAGTTATAAAAATCATAGCTCATTCCATTTTTTTCCAGGGTCATATAAAAGTAGAATATAAACTTGGCTCTTTGTGTTGTTTTTCATGACTAGAGAAGATAATACCCCAAATGTGAGCCAGAAGTAGCATAAGTGTTAGCTCTCAGCTAGGTTTTTCTGTGAAAGGTCAATAGAATTATATGCTGATTAATATCAAGATCGTGTTCTAATTAATTGAGCAAAAAGGCTTAAATTACTTAGCTTTTAATATTTGGAAACAAGCAGGCATCAAAATAATTCTATTGATTTCCAAAGAATTGAAAGTCACAGTGCCTAAATAAAGTCATGAAATAGCGCTATGAAAATTTAATCATTATAGAAAGGTCATATTAAGAATGAGTCATAGAAATTTAAAGAAAACATTTTTACAATATAATCCTTTAAATGAATTTGATATCATAAAGTACAAAGAGCAAAAAAATTTGAAGTCAGTTCTCAATTTTCCATGATAGAATCAAGCACTGGCTCATGAAGAAGTATCAGAAACAGTATAGGTTTTGGAGTGTTGTAGATCCTGGCCCTGGCATTTATTAATTATGGATTTCAATAATTCACTTAATTTTTAATTTGTTAAATAGTACTAATAATGCATGTTGTATTATTAGTAATACTTGTTTTGAAGATTCATGATACTGAACACAGGATTAGTAACATATGAGATAATAAATGGTAACTAAGCTGAACAATGAAAATGCATTGGCAATGTAAGTCTATGGTGCTCAAGGGTATGTGTGTGTGAGAGAAGAGATGTTAGAAATACCTCTACAAGCCTATTCCCTCACTAGAAGCTAGATATTATTGCCTCCTTTGTGAAAATACATAATATGTACAGTTGAAAACTGACTGAAATATTTTAAAAGTAGGCCTTGTTCCCCCTCACCCAAAAACACAAATGGCAAGCAGCAACTAGGAAGTGAAACTTTCAAACGTATTTTTAAAAAGAAAAAAAAGAAAAAAAAAAACGGGCGCCTGGGTCACTCAGTTGGTTGAGCTGCTGCCTTCGGCTTGGGTCATGATCCCAGGCTCCTGGGATTGAGTCCCACATCGGGCTCCCTGCTCAGGGGAGAGCCTGCTTCTCCCTCTCCCTCTGCCTGTTGCTCTGCCTACTTGTGCTCTCTATCTCTGTCAAATAAATAAATAAAATCTTAAAAAAAAAAAACTTTGCCCTCATAATGAAAGTTTACTTGAAATTAAATTCTTCTATGCTATCATTTTCAATGAAATACAAACCTCATTTTTTAGAGGCTATAAATAAACTGTCTTCAGAATATATGAAATGATGCATATTAGGCAATAATTCATAAAGTGGTCAACACGTTTTCATTTAGGATCTATCATGCTCATGATTCTATAAAAATAAAAAGGCAATCATTGACTTGCTCATTCAACAAATATTTATGTAGTGCTTAGTGCTGAAGACATGAAGCTTATTTGCACAAAGTGGTGATGACATAATTAGTTTTATACAAGTATACACAAAGCACATCTTTAAAGGTAAAGGAAGGCTTTCACAAAGTGTATGTTCAAAAGTAAAGGAAGGCTTTCTTGAAGAGGTGTTAGGAGCTAAAAATCTATAAATAAATAAGAATTAATCTGGAGTAGGGTATGATTTGAAGGTGAAAGATAATTGCAAATGTTGAGATCTTATGGCAAGAAGGAATGTGACATCTCCTAAGAACTGAAAGAGAGCCAGTATGGCTGGAACACAGAGTGAGGGGCCTTACGGTAAGGAAAAAAAGAGAGGTAGGCAAGGGCCTTTTAGGCCTTGTTTAAGATTTGGGTCTTTATCTAAAATCAGTGAGAATCCACTGAGGTGATGTAAGAAAGAAGGTGACGTGTAGATCTGTATTTTGAAAGATCACTTTAGCCCGAGATATTGGATGGATAGTTAGACAGGTATAGAGAGGCCATTTAAGGCACTGTTACAGTAGTTAAGGTGAGAGGCAATATTTAGCTTGTGCTAATTCAGCAGCAATGGTTAGAAATGGATGGAGTCAAAACAATTTAAGAGGTAAAACTGATAAGATTGTTGATGAAGAGACTACAGAGGCACAGCTGGGCATGGCAGAAGAATAAGGAAAAGGAAGCTGTTTAAGATCTCTCCCTGGTTTCTGACCAGTACAACTGAATACGAGGGAGGTATAATGCACTGAAATATGAAACACTGGAAATGCATCAGATTTCGGGGCAGGAGTCAGGGAAGATGAGAAGATCACAAGACAGACTGACCAAAGACAGAAAGATACAAATTATCAATAACAGAAATGAAAGAAGGGCCATCACTACAGACCATAAACACCTTGAAAGCATAATAAGGGAATATATTATAAATAACTTTATGCCAAGAAATTCAACAACATAGATGGAATGTACAAATTCCTGAAGGATATAAGTTATCAAAGGTTACTTAAGAATAGAAAACCTGAATAGCCTTATATCTATTAAATTAATTACACTAATTATTTAAAAGAAATCCCAAACCTCTTGAAGGACAAGATTCCAGGGCCAGACCCCATTCTACTGCTAAATTCCATTAATCTTCTAAGGAATCTTTTAAGGAATAATTAGGAATAAATAATCCTAATCCTAAACCAAACTCCTTCAGACATTAAAGGAGAAGAAAAGATAGCCCAGATTTTTTAAAAGGTTGGCATTACCTTAATACCAGAACGAAAAATGATATTACAGGAAATGAAAGCTAAAGACCAGTATCCCTCAGGAACAAAAACAGAAAACTCCTTTATAAAGGACCATATTGAATCCAAAAATATACATAAAGAATAGTACACTTGACCCAATGGTGTTTATCCTAGGAATGTAGTATTAGTTTAACATTTGAATATCAATCAATTAAATTAAGGATATTAACAAAATAAAGCAGAAAAACCATTTGATCATCTTCAGATACAGATATATTTGACTACATTTAACATTACCTCATGACTGAAAATTTCAACAAACTTTGATACAAAGAAACTTCTTTAACCCAATAAAGGGCATTTGTAAGAAATTTACAATTATAACAATACTGTATGGTAAAAGATAGAGTACTTTTCATTCTCAATCAGAAACAAGACAATGATGTATACTTTGACAACTCCTAGTCAACATTATTCTTGTCTTCACAAGTACACATAAAGAAAGAAAAATGACACAAAATGACAAAACTTTGGGAAGAGGAACTAACACCATCTGTATTCAAAGACAGCATACTGTGCCTACAGAAAATATCGAGTAATATACAAAAAAAAAAAAAACCCAAACCAAACAAACAAAAAACACCTATCGAAATTGATGTAAGTTTAGCTAAGTAACAGGATAGAAGAACAATATACAATATTCAATTGTATTTCTACATGTTGGTGATGAACAGTTGGAAAATGAAATTAAAAATACCATTTAAAATACATCAAAACTATGAACCACTTGGGAATATATAGCAATATACATTCAAGACCTCTACCTTAAAAACTGTAATATATTCCCAACAGACATTAAATATAAGTAAAAAAAAAAAGAGATACACTATATTCATGGATCAAAAACTGATGTTATTGTCAGTTTCCCCATAGTAATATCAAAAGTAATGCCATTCCAATAAACTTCCCAGTCGGCTTCTTTAAAAATAGAACTTGATAATCTGATTCTAAAATTTATACAGAAAACCAAAAGATTTAGAATAAACAAAATAATTTTGAAAAGGAACAACTAAGTTGGAGAACTTACACTATCTCAAGACTATATAAAAAGTACAAATATCAAGACATTGTAGTTTGGCGTAAGGATGGGCATATAGAACAATGAAACAGAAGAAAAGTCTAGAAATAAAATCAACAAATATGGCCAGTTGATTTTTTAAATTGTGGTAAGATATATATATAACAAAATTTACTATTTTTGAGTGTACGGTTCAGTGGTACTAAGTACATTCCCATTGTAGTGCAACTATCACCACCATTCATCTCCATAATTTTCTCGACTTCCCAAACTGTAACTCCATATTCATTTAACACTGACCCCCCACTGTCCTTCTCTCTGGGCCCTAGAAATCACCATTCTACTTCCTGTCTCTATAAATTTGACTATCCTGGGATCATACAATATTTGTCTTTTTGAAACTGGTTTATTTCACTTAATGTAATGTCTTCAAGATTCATTCACATTGTATTATGTGTCAGAATTTCCCTCCTCTTCAAGGCTGAATAATAATATTCCATTGTATGTATATAATACATTTTGTTTATCCATTCATCCAGCCATGGACACTTAGGTTGCTTCCACCTTCGGCTATCGTGAATAATGCTGCTGTGAACATGGGTGTACAAATATTGTTTGAGTCCCTGCTTTCAACTCTCTTGGATGTATACCTAGAAGTGAAATTGCTGGGCCATATGGTAATTCTATATTTAATTTTTTGAGAAACGGACATACTGTTTTCCACAGCAGCTGTACTATTTTACTTTTCCACCAGCAGTACACAAGGGCTTCAATTTCTCCATATCATTGCCAACACTTGTTATTTTGGGGTTTATTGTTATCTTTTTTAATAATGGTCATCCTAATGGATGTAAAGTAATAGCTCACTGTAGTTTTATGTTCAGTTGATTTTGACAAACATATGCTGATACATTCAGTGACAACAGGATGGTCTTTTTAACAAATGGTGCTGGATGTCTACTGAAAAAAAATGAAAGTCAAATCTTGCTTTATATCATACATAAAAAATTAACATAACAGGTAAATTATAAAACTTCTAGAAGAAAACAGACATAAACCTTCACTACTTTGGAGTAGAAAATGAATTCTCAGATAACACAGCAAAGCCCAAACCATAAATGATAAAACTGAAACAGTGGACTTAATCAAAATTAAAATTTTTGCTCTTCAAATGACACTGTTCAGGAACTTAAATGCAAACAAAACACTAGGAGATATGTGTATCTGATATACATATCCGATATATGATATATGTATATGTATCTGTGATACATATAGCTGACAAAGAACCTGAATCCAGAATATTTAAAGACCTTATAACTTATAATTGTAAGACAAACCAATTTAAAAAGGCAAATTATTTGAACAGATGCTTTCCAACAGAAGATCTACACATGCCCAATAAGCACATGAAAGAATGTTCAACATCTTTAGTCATCACGGAAATGCAAATTTAAATCACAGTAAGAGGGACGCCTGGGTGGCTCAGTGGGTTAAAGCCTCTACTTTCAGCTCAGGTCATGATCTCAGGGTCCTGGGATGGAGCCCCGTATCTGGCTCCTTTGCTCAGCAGGGAGCCTGCTTCCTCCTCTCTCTCTGCCTGCCTCTCTGCCTACTTGTAATTTCTCTCTCTGTGTCAAATAAATACATAAAATATTTTTTTAAATCACAGTAAGATACCACTACACATATTAGAACAGCTAAAATTTAAAATATTGACAACCAAGTATTGACCAGAATATAAAGCATCTGGAACTTCATATATTGCTGATGGGTGTATAAAATGGTATAGCTACTTTGGAAAACTTTTGCAGTTTCTTAAATAGTTAATCATAAACTTACCATAAGACCCAGCAATTCCATGACAAATATTAATACATGCCCACACAAAGACTTGTACACAAATGTTCATAGCAGCTTATTTATAATAACCACTGAAACAATTCAAATGTCCATCAATACATAGATGAATAAACAAATTGTAGTATATACATATAATACAATACTATTCAGCAATAAAAAGGAATGGAACTAATGATACACACGATATGGCTGCACCTCAAATCGCTATGCTGAGTGAAAGAAGAAAGACACAAAAGAGTACATGTTGTATGATTCCATTTAAATGAAATAAATCTAATGTATAACGACAAAAGGCAGACCAATTGTTGCCTGGCAAGGGGCAGTAGGAAAATTTTTGAAGTGGTGGAAATGATTCTATTGGTGCTTATGTGGATGAATGGTCTATCAATACTCATCAAACCATGCTCTTAAAATAAGTACATTTTGTTTTATGTAAATTATACCTTATTAAAGTTGATTTAAAAATAAAATGACTCATTTCCATCCTAATGTTCAATATTGATAGAGAGGAGAAATATGAAACAGGAAAAAAAGATATATCAGGAAATTGGATGATTTGGAAATTAGAAATGCAATTATAAGTCTTCTACGTAATACAGGGCATATAAGGCCAGACTCCAGAACTAGACTCAAGCTGGTTCAAATTTCAGCCTATGCCGTTTGGATGCTGAGCAATTTTGGACAAGTGAAGTAACTTATCTGTGCCATAATTTAATACCAAATGAAAATAATAGTAGTATACCTACCTCATATAGTTCTTATAGAGATAAATGAAATAATATACATGAAGTGCTTAGAACTGTGTCAGGCATACAGTAAATGCTATATAAATGTTAGATATTATGGTGCAAATAAAAATGACTACAAATCTACTTCACACTGCTCTTATCTAATGGTTTTTATCTGACAGATGTTCAGTAGTCTAGTAAAAATTAAGTGCAATATGCTCAACATTGAGAACCACCTCCTATGTGCTATATAAGCAGAGTGTCCAAAGATTTCATGGAAAGAAAACTTGGGACAAAATCTGAAGTACTATTATAATCCTGAGGTGAGTGGATTAGCATACAACCCCAAGTTTGGACAAATTAAGATGTTAAACATCTCTTACATGGGTCCTAATAAAAAATGGGATTTTGCTTTCTAGAGCTAGCAATTGGCCAAATTAAACTGTGAAAAATCTAAATGTATAATACATAAGAAGCAAAATGAAGAGATTCTCAGAACTAATTATATTAACCATAACATTTCTGAACTAAGTATCACACAAAAAAATCTAAAATAGATCAGAAATATCTGATTAGAAGGTTACAAAATAAGCACAGAATTTAGTTACCTTATATATCCTGGAACATCTACTGATTTCCTTTTTTTTAAAAATATAATTGACATACAACACTGTATTAGTTTTAGGTTTATAACATGATGATATATGTACATATTGTGAAATGATTACCACTATTAGTTTAGTTAACATCTATTACCTCACACAGTTAGAAATTTTGAGTGTTTGTATGACAACTTTCAAGACCTATTCTATTAGCAACTTTCAAATACACAATGCAGTATTTTAAACTTTAGTCATCATTTTGTTTACATCCTGGACTTACTTATAACTGAAAGGTTGTACCTTTTGAAACATACCCATTTCACTCTTCTTTCTTGCTTCTGGCAACCCCCAATCTGTTCTCTGTATCTGTGGATTGTGGCTTTTAGATTCCACATATAAATGAAAATAATACAGTATTTATCTTTTACTGTCCGTCTTATTTCACTCAGCATTAATGCACACAAGGTTCATCTACATTGTCTCAAATGGCAGGATTTCCTTCCTTTTTATGTCTAAATAATATTTCAGCGCGCATGTGTGTGTGTGTGTGTGGCAACATCTTTATCCATTCAGCCCTTGATGGATGCTTAGGTTGTTTTCATATCTTGACTATTGTAAATAATGCTGCAGTGAACTATCCTAAATAAGACTTGCAGATATTTTTCAAGATAATCATTTTTTCCCTTTGGATAGATACCAAAGTGCGGAATTGCTCAATCTCATGGTAATTCTACTTTTAATTTTTTGAGGAACCTCTATGCTGTTTTCCATAATGGTTGCACCAATTTACATTCCCACCCAATATACAAGGGTTCTCTTTTCTCCACATTCTTACCAATGCTTATCTCTTATCTTCATGATGATAGCCATTCTGACAGGTGTGAGGTGATATTGTGGTTTCGATTTATATTTCATTGATGATTAGTGATATTGAGCACCTTTTCATGTATGTACTGGCCATTTGTATACTTTGGAAAAATGTCTATTTAGTTCCTCTGCTCATTTTTAATCTGTTTTTTTTGTCATTACTGTGTTGTATATCAGTTTCTTGCATGATCATGTGATATCTGACTTTTTCTCTTATTTTAGTATTTGAAATAAAAATATGCTGAAGATGTTCTATTAAAAAAGCATATTTTTTGCCAAGTAACATCTTATGACTTAGGAATTCTAATTTCTACTTTTGTTGATATACTTCTTTTTGAGCTTCAAAAATAATAGTATTTATGACCTGACAAAGTAGATATACTAACATTTTCCTTCTTTCCTAGAAAACCATGAGGAAAAGTAAAATACTCATTGATTAATCCAGACTCAATATCTTCCATGTTCATCAGGTATGTACAGTACTATAATTTTCTAGACACTATAAAATTTTGGCTTCTCACCAATCAAAAGTATCACTTGTGCTTTCTTTTCATATGACATATTTGTTATGCTAGTTCTATAGAATATAAGGTATATGGACTCCTTAATCAAAATGGATAAGCCCCTTCCCATTTAAAAAGCTCATGTAGTTGAATATTGAGGTGGAAAATATGCCTTGCACCCAAATGAGAATTTTGCTATTAGATTTGGCTGCCTTTTTCTTATTCAAAGAGCAGTTATATTTTTAAAACCTGCCTTGATAGAGAATAGAGAGTTCCATTATCAAAAACAAAGACTTGTTAAAGGCAGTATTGAAAATAAATAATTGGCTTTTGTTCATGAATGGCTAAATCTATTTTGTGGTTTAAAGAGCTAAGAACAGATTGCTTCCCTTAGATTGTTAGCTAAGAAATGTTTTCATCAATTAACATTCTTTGCTAAGAACAGTTTTTTCCAGTGCTATTTCTCAAATGGAGCATTACATAAATAGAGCTGCCCAAAGGACAATTCTTGGGCTTTTTTCTTTAATGTATTAGAGTGTAATAATTATGGCATACCAGTTCAAAAGGCTGGCAGAAAAAAAAATCACGTTTCAAACAGATAATTTACTTGGAGGAAAAAGTTGCCATTAGGTAGCCATTCCCGAAAATTAAATAAAAGGTATATCACCCACAAATTGTGCCAGTCTTCCTCTTCATTGTGCTTTTGCCCAACATTTACATCCAAGTAGGATGAAAGGTAAAGGGCAAGGTGTAGGAAATACAGAGTGTTGTCACAAAAGGCCCCACACTAGAGGAACACACCATTCAATTCATCCAGAGCTATTCCCTTGCCTCAGCTTTATCCTTTCCTCTTCTAGCTTGTGCTGAAGCTATTACCACTATATGAGGGTCCATAGAGTGGGTGCAATAATCACGAACATTTATTGATCAAGTTCTTGTAAGACAGGCACTATTCTAAAAGCTTTACCTATTTTGATTGAATTAAGACTCACAATGATATTTGGGTAACACTGTTGTTCCTATATTTGCAGAATAGAAAACTGAGGTGAAGATCATACTATTATGTGGTAGAAACGAGATAAATACCCAGGCTCAAGAGCCCATGCACCTAACCTCTCTATTCTCCATGTCAGTGAAGGGAGACAACTAACAGGCAGTATTCCTCAGAATACAGCAGAGAAGTGGACCTCTGTCATGCGTTTTTTAGTAGAGAGCTGCTCCTTAAGAGTAAGGGAAGGTCCTAGAGAGAGAGAAAAAAAAGGCAAGATACAAGTGGGAGTAAAGGGGAGAGACAGATATTGAACCAAAAAAAGAAAAAAGAAAAAAAGCAGTGTATTTAAAGGCAGTTTATGAGAACACAAGAACAAAGAGGATGGCGGAAATAGACTTAAGGGCTATAGCAAAGTGATAAACATTTGTGGTAAATTTCCTTCAAGAAAATAAAGAAAACAAAGGCAAGATTTAGAATGAGATCATGCATTTCATTTTATACACAAATTAACCTAAGCCCAGAAAAGATTTCAGTGTGACTGATATATTTTACAGATCAGTAAACACAGGGCCAGAGAGATTAAATAACTTGTCTAAGACATAAAGAAGCAGATAGCATAGGCAAGGCTAGAACCCAACCAGATCTCTTGACTTTGAGCTCAGTACTTTTCCACCAACTATACCAAATACATTTTGTCAGCTTTTAAAACAGAGGTAGTGGTCGATAGGTTTTGACTCAATTTAAGGACCATAAAAAATTACAGAGCATACATGTTGAAGATTAAACACAAAATACCTTAAAGTTATCATCTTCTCAATAGTCAAATAGTATTATAGAGGAGCAGCGTAGATAAATTAGTCATTTATAAATACAAGGAAGAGAGTTTTTGGCATAGATGCATATTTTTTAACTCTAATGTTTTCTCCGTACACAAATTTTTAAATTGAAATTATTTTAGCTTTGAAAAATTTAGTCACACATGTACATATGGCAAAAAGTGAAATGTCTAAATCAAACTAATTTCTTCTTTACTAGAGAGACTGAAAAGGTTGGATGGTGAGAGTTATATAGCTAGTTTTAATGCTGGTTTGTAAACTCTAATTTTATTTCCAGCTTGAAAATTCTATAATTTTAGAAAACTGGTAATTGAAATAAATGTTAGATGAAGATATTATTATAATTTAAGTACATTTGACCCAATGCGATTATGATGCACCACCTAAGCCAATGAGAAAATTATTTATAATGACTTCAAAAAGGGGAGACTTATAAGTTAATAAAATGCTGATGGTTGCTGTCTATGGCATTTCAGACTATGGTAATTGATTAAAAATTTTTTAACTTGTTGAAAAATAGAAGGAAGAAAGCAAAAAGGAAAGTTGAAGTAGAAATGAGGAGACCTTTTCTTATATAATCTCTTAGAGACCAAAGCTCCCGTATTTATGATCAGATAGGTACAGTAGTATACTCATACTAGAAGTTCAGAAGTTTACATATTTCCCATTTTTTTAAGTGTAAAAGTTAATGAGTAGCATTTGTGAGAAAGGAGAAGTATATTATGCCTCATTTGCATTAATGTGGGGGCAGTCAGTGGAAAAATAAATGAGTTTTGCAAAGCCAGATAGTAAATCATTGAAAGCCTAGAGTTTTGAAATCAGGTTTTCTATTGACCATAGAAATGAATTAATTCTGTGTGGGTCAAATTTTTTTCTTATCTCAAATTCTTTATTTTATGGCAATTTCCTTGGCCTTCTTTCTACTGTATATTTTTTATTTATGTCTCACTTTCATAACATTTGCCTGTGTCAAAAGAAGAATAATCTTTTCGATACCACTTGAGACGTCATTGACCTCTCTCAAGATGGATCATAGTTATGATTAGTGACTCTAATGATGTTAGAAATTCAAACATGACTTGTTAAAGGTAAATGATCTAATTGATCTTCAAGACAAAGAAAACACCAAAAAATCAGAATGTAGTTTTCCAGAGATTTGTTTCTATCACCTGGGGTAGACAGAAGAGAAAAACTAAAAAAACAACAGAAACAAATCAAACAAGAGGGAAAGAATGTACATTTTATCTAAAGATGTTCTATTAAAAATGAGGTCTGTAAACATTCTCAATCACATACCTCTATTACTAAACATAATTATTATTTAAATGTAATATCATGCTAACACATAAAATACAAATAAAGAACACTCCATAAGTACAAAAAAAGATGTACTAAAATAGATATTGGTAATCTTTTTAAAAGATTTATTTATTTGAGGGAGGGAAGTGCAGAAGGAGAGAGGAAATCCTAAGCAGACTCCTCGATGAGCACAGACCCCAACGTGGGGCTTGATGTCATGACTCTGTGATCATGCCCCCCACTGAAACCAAGAGTTGAATGCTCAACTGACTGGGCCACCCAGGTGCCCCTATAGTATTGATAGTTAACATAAATTTTAATGAGAGTTTTATGATGGAAAATGTTGCATTACCTTGAAAATCATGGCTTAATACCTGGTCATAGAAGGATTCAAATTTAAGATCAGTTTATTCCCATAATTAGCTGTAAGGGCTATAAAAACTAAAACAGATCCCGCAAAAAGATATGGAAGAAATACAAAGTTGTCTTCATGTACTCAATTATGACACTCAAATTTCAACTCCAACAAATAGTTATATTAAGGTTGTAATTTAGGCTTTTTCTCTAACAAATTTCTGACTTCTCTATCAATCAGTTTTTCCTGCAAGGTTTTTTTCTTTAATGTTTAAGAAATGGCATCTCGGACACCGGGTGGCTCAGTGGGTTAAAGCCTCTGCCTTCGGCTCAGGTCATGATCTCAGGGTCCTGGGATAAAAACCCACATCAGGCTCCCCGCTCAGCAGGGAGCCTGCTTCCTCCTCTCTCTGCCTGCCCCTCTGCCTACTTGTGATCTCTCTCTGTGTGTCAAATAAATACATAAATAAATCTTAAAAAAAAAAAAGAAAGAAATGGAATCTCAATCCACTGAATGATATTTGGAAGATTTTCAATCATGTTAGAAGATTGTTTCCAAATTTACTAAGTGTTCATAAATGAGTTTTAACATGATATGCTTACATTATTTTTAAAAGTTTTTGTTTATAATAGCTTTATTGAGACATAATTTATATTCCATGAAAATATATCCATTATAAGCATACAATGTGATTATTTTTAATAAATGTATACTTGTTCAATCACTACCACCCTTCAGTTCTGGAATATTTCCATCACCTGAAAATGTTCTATCATATCCACTTGCTTTCAATCTTCCCATCCCAACTCAAGGTAATCACTAATTTGCTTTTTGTCTCTATATTTTTTTTTTCTTTTTTAGAAGTGTCATAAAAATGATATTCTATAACATGTGGCCTTGGGGCGCCTGGGTGGCTCAATCAGTTAAGAATCCCACTCTTGGTTTTGGCTGAGGTCACAATTTCAGGGTTATGAGATCAAGCCCCTCATCAAGCTGGGTACAGTCTGCTTGAGATACTTTAGCCTCCTCCCTCTCCCTGCACTCCTCCCTCCACTCAAGCTCTATCTCTAAAATTAGTAAATAAATTTTTTTAAAATGGCCTTTTGTGAATTTTTTCCTCTTGGCATAATATACTGCAGGTTTATCCATGGTATAGCAGTGTTAATAGTTCATTATTTTTATTGTTGGATAGTATTACATTGTGCCACATTTTACGTAATCATTACTTGATAGACATTTTGATTATTTTGCTTTTTCCAACTATGACTAATACTGATATTATTGATGTAAACATCTCTATGTGGACATGTGTTTTTATTTCTTGCTGAGTCATGTGGTAAGTTAATATTTATATTTTAAAGAAACTGTCAAATGGCTTTCCAGAGTGGGTATACCAATCAGCAATTTATGATAGTTCCAGTTTTCCACATCCTTGTCATCACTTGGTATCATTAATCTTTTGCCTTATACCCGTTAGTGGTTGTATAGTTGTATTATGGTTTTAATGTCCATTTCCTTTATGATTAATCATGTTGAGTGTCTTTTTCTATTATGGTTAACCATTTGTATAACATTTTGGTGAAATGTCTACCTAAATATTTTGCACATTTCTAAATTGAGTTGCTTGCCTTCTTGCTTTTCATGTATAGAAATTCAATATATATTCTCTATATAAGCCCTTTATCAGACTATGATTAGAAAATATTCTTTCCTCAGGCACCTGGCTGACGCAGTTGGAGAATATAGGACTCCTGTTCTCAGGATCAAGAGTTTGAGACCTACCTTGGGCATAGAGATTACTAAAAAAAATAAATAAATTTAAAAAAAAAGAAAAAAATATTCTTTCCCAGTCTATGGCTTATCTTCTCATTTTCTTACTAATGTGTTTTGAAAGACAAACTTTAATTTAAAAAATTTTATTTTTATTAAGTCCAATTTATCAAACTCTTATGGATCATGATGTAGTATCACATCCAAGATACCTTTGCCTAAAGCAAAGTCATAGAAATCTTGTACTATGTTTTCTTCCAGAAGTCTTATAATTTTATTTTTTTAAGATTTTATTTTTAAATAATCTCTACAACCAACATGGGGTTTGAAACCATGACTCAGAGATCAAGAGTTGCAGCCCTTCCGACTGAGCTAGCCAGGTGCACCATAAGTCTTACAATTTTAGTTCTTAGGTCTATTAGGCAAACTGAGTTAATTTTTCTGTGTTGTAAGGTAAGAATACAAGTTCATTATTTTGCATTTGATTAGCCAATGCACTTCTTGAAGAGACACCCTTTTCCTCACTGAACTACCCTGGCACCTTTGTGGGAAATCAATGGACCATAAATGTAAGGACTTATTTCTGTACTCTCTATTCTATTTCATTGATCTACATGGCTATCATTATGCCAATACTATACCCTGTTACTGTAACTTTTAAATAAATTTTTAAATTATATGTTGCAATTCTTCCTACTCTGTTGGGGTTTGCTTTTTTTTTTATTCTTGTTTCTATGTATGTGCATTTTAAAAAGGATTTTATTTATTTATTTCATAGAGAGAGCACAAGCAGAGGGAGCAGCAGAGGGAGAGGAAGAAGCAGATTACCCACTGAGCAGGGAGCCCCATGTGGAGCTGGATCCGAGGACCCCGGGATCATGACCTGAGCTGAAGGCAGACACTTAACCCACTGAGCCACCCTGGAACCTCTGTATGTATATTTTAAGACTGGCTTATCAATTTCTACATAAAGCATTTGCTGGGATTTTCATAGGGATCACATTGAATCTATAGGTCAGAGATCTTACACTTTTCTAAAATATATTCCTTAGTATCATATTCTTTTTCATGTTATTATAAATGGAATTGTTTTCTCAAGTTTATTCTCAAATTGCTTATTCCTAGCATATAAAAATACAATGGATTTTTATGTACTGATCTTATATCTTGTGACCTTGTTAAATTCATTTATTGCTTCTAGAGTTACTTTTGTTGTATATTCTTCAGAATTTTCTATGTATACAATCATATTATCTGTAAATAAAGATAGCTTTAAATTTCCCATTCCAACTTATATGCCTTTTATTTTCTTTCCTTATTACAATGGCTAAAGCCTTCAGAATAATGTTGAATAAAAAATATAAGAGAAGATATCATTTTATTCTCAATCTTAAGGGAAGATATTCAGTCTTTTACCACAAATGTGATGACAGCTACAGGGTTTTCATAGATGCATTCTATCACATCAAGGAAGTGCCCTTCTGGGCGCCTGGGTGGCTCAGTGGGTTAAAGCCTCTGCTTTCGGCTCAGGTCATGATCTCAGCATCCTGGGATCGAGGCCCACATTGGGCTCTCTGCTCAGCAGGGAGCCTGCTTCCTCCTCTCTCTGCCTGCCTCTCTGACTACTTGTAATCTCTCTCTCGCTCTGTATCAAATAAATAAATAAAATCTTTAAAAAAAAAAAAGGAAGTGCCCTTCTGTTGTTGGTTTGTTGGACATTTGTATCATGAATAGGTTGCTGTATCTTGTCAATTGCCTTTTCTTCATCTATTTTCATCATTTTTCCCTCATTTTTAAAAGCTATTAAATAACAGAAAAATATGGCATTTCTTGCCTTGTGGTTCCTGAAAAGATAATGTACCAGCAGGTGCTGTTGACTTATGCCCCTAGTCCAACCTGAGATGCACAGAAGTTGTAACCAGCTGTGTGGAAGCCCTGTGATGAGAGTTAGCTGACCTGGTGTGTAAAGGAAACAGGGGTCCAGGAATGAGAAGAGCCAGGTGTCATGGTTTTAAGATAGGATATAAGGAGAGCTCTTATATATGATTTATGCTCTCTCCCCTACTGTTCTAATCAGCTCATTGCCACCTTTATGAAGCTGACAGAGAGTTCTGGAGTTAAGACACTAATGAAGTCATACTTTCACAGAATTTATTTAAGGAAAATAACTTAAAATCTATACTTGATACAACGGCTTGGTGCACAGATCATTTGATGTCCCAGAGTTGGCACTGAGTCTAGAGCTACTTTACAAATGGAAATTGTTGACTCGCCAGTGCCCTGCATCTGTCTGACAGCCTTCTTTTGCTTTAGGCTTCACTCTAAGCTAGAAACTGAATGGATTCCATCAGTAATTAGTACACTTCCAACATAGATCCACTTATGAGGACTGTCATCTTAATTTTTGATAGATCATTTTCACTTGATATGGAATTCTTGATCTGTAGGTTTTTTTCTTTCAGAACTTCAAATCTGTTCTTCCATTGTTCTCTGGCTTCTTTTGTTTCTGATGATAAGTCAGCTATTAATTTTACTGTGGTTTCCTTGAACATAACGAGTCATTCATTATTCTCTTATTGCTTCTCTTGTTGTCTTTGTCTATTACACGTATCCTATCTTGGAGGAGAGAAGGCTAACACGTAACTATACCATGGGGTAGGGAGTGCCACAATAAAATACTAAGGCACAAATCACCCTCTCCAGAGCTGTGGGTAAGGTGGGGAAATTTTCAGAAAAGGCTTTGAGGTTAACTGTTGGGCTGGTCCTCTAAGGGCAGGGGAGGATTTGCATATTCATAGAACGGTCTGGAGGTGGGACACAGTCAATCCTGAAATCCTGAGCACAACTGTTATTAAGCCTTAGCAGCCATTCTCAGGACCGATTTATTTTACTGCTCTCTTTCCTCATTTGCCACTTGCCTCTGTTTTAACATTCCTTTTAAAAACAAACAAAAAACCCACAACTATCAATTAGTGTATTTTTTGGAATTCTTATATTTACTGCTCCCACCTTCTCCATAGGCTTCGAAGAATGAGAAAGGAGCCAGTGTTTCTGCTCTCCCCCTTTTCCTTGCTGCCTCTGCTATTATTTTTCAGGATTACTAATCATGATGAGCTAATATGAAAATAACAAAACACTGGAAAGTTACAAGATTTTCATAATCATAAAAGGTTCTGATTGACTTCTTTCTGAGATGATAACTGAAAAAAAAATCCTTTTGATTTCTACAATTTACTTTTTTTCTTGAAGGTGGTGCTCACCAAAACTCTTCAGTCTTTTGAACTTTGCCCCAGATCCCACAGTTAGGCTCAGCAGAGTCCCCTCTTCCCACCTCTAGTTCCCAGTAGTTAGACCCACCTACCTAGGTGGTTTGGCTAGCAGGTTAAATGCTTCCTCTTCTTAAGTTGTTCATTTGCATTAATATGGAACTTCCAAGTGGGAGACAATGGTTTCTACCCTTCACTGGAAATCTGGAATTAAGGCACTGCAACTGTCAAGTAAAAGGCCCTTTTGTAGGAGAGAACTTTACTGGAAAAATGAGTTAGCATATTGAGGAGAATGGGCACGACCTTCAGAATCTTTTCAGTTGTATTCAAGGGCCAGGATATTGAAGGTTAAAAAATAAAAGCCTTAAGAAATTCCCTTCAGTCTGTTTTTTGGTGAGAAGAAAAGCCAATAGATGGAGAGGGAGGTAGGCTGAAGAAGGGTCATTTCACAAAGGGTCAGATATATTGTAAGGTATAGGGAAAAATTTTTTTGGAGGAGAAAATAACATATGACCTAAGAGAGAAATTATAATCAATAGAGGATAATCCTGGGGAGATAAGATGGCCCATGTTTAGGAGTAGAAATGGAGTATAAGTTTAGAACAGAAGAGTGGCATCCCTTCTCAGGACTGAAGTAAGTGATCAGGTGTAAAAATTGAGACTGGGGTTTAGGAGAGTTAAAGAGAGAAACCTCATGATGGATCCTCAGTCAAGTATGAGGCAAGATCATTTAGAGAACTGGAAGAAAACAAAGTATAGTGGGGGCTTGAGGAGAGCAGAAATAGGGCAGGTTTGGAAGAAGTGCCCTGGATAATGTCCCTGGTTAAGTGTCCTATTTAATCACCCTCCTGATGAGGAAAGGAATTTAGAGAATCACTGAAGACCCAGCCAAGTCTGGATAGCATAGACTTTCACTGGAACAAAGTGATTTCTTAGCCTTATCCAGCAATGCTTGGTAGTATAGGAGCAAGTTCAAAAAAAAATTTTCAACTGTGTATACGAATTACAAAAAATAATAATAATATCAAATGGCAACATTTTAAGGGACTTTATTCACAGATTTTAGTGACATTTTAATCATTACAAACATGGAATACAATATCAAAATACTCATCACACATGATCTGAGAAAAATACAAAAGGAAAAGATTATTGGAGTAAAAAAATTAATTCTTGTTTTCATCTTTCTATGCTAGCCTAAGGCAAGAATAAAGAAAAATATCAATGTAATTCTTTCCATTAGACACATCTTCTATTCATTCAGTATTATTAGATATTTTTTAAATACCCACTGGTATCTTCTTAGTACATTAAAAATGAGTCATAAAATTTGCATTTTACTTTTTCTATTCTCCAAAAACAAACACACACACAAAAGCCAGAAATGAAAAGCATGATGAGCAAACTTCCATGATGGCAAGGCATGAGAAGCACACATTATGGTCCCTGCTGATTCCTTCCTCATTTTAGAAATATATAGGGGGAACACTCACATTCAACTGTTTTGTTCCACAGGTCAACCCTGCATAGGATTACCAACTAAGTATAAATTTTACTACAAATTGTAAGAGATGTTTCTCTACTCAAGGCACCATATTAACAAGTCTTAGCTATTTTTGTAATTTTCCAATTATAGTAAGATAAAAACTAATAGCAAAGCATATTATTCAACTTAAAATTCCAGACAGTAGTTAGACCTATGTAGTTTGCACACACATTTATCTGTTTCTCTCAATAAAAACTTGTAATTTCCAAAATCCTATCAGCTTTTTCACAAAATATGGTCCCTCTAGGGTGGTAACATAAACATTGTCTTACGTCTTACTAACATGGCAAAATCACCAAAAGAAGTAACCTAAGATTATCAGTGGCTACATGATAGAGCAATAAAATGCTTAAAAGCATAATATTTTCATAAAGACCCACTTGAATAGCCAGTATCTAAATATGAAAGTAATTTACAAAAAACAATTGGTATTGACAAACCAGCACAAAGTGACAAAAGGAAAGCAAAGAACTTGTTATTAAAGCTCAAGATTTTTCTGTGTACTAACTGCATGTCTCAGTTCATTTCTTTATCAAATTTGATGTAAACTGGAAAATACCCAGAAAACAACATCTCTCAACTGTAATCTATTCTCTTTACTCTGTGAGATCATCAGAAGGCATGAAGAATTGCCTTTGTCACCTGTCTTTCCTCACTCTGAAAATTCTTAGGGGAAAGAGCATGCACCTGCCAAGCTCACAGTGCCTAATGTACACACAGGTGGGTCTTTAATAAATATCCTTCAATGGCGAGATTAGAGGTTTGCTTGGAGAAGCAGGGAACACATTATCTTATGTGATGACTCAATGATATCCAACATAATATACGTCAGCCTGTTTCCTTACAAAAATCTCATTCAAAGGAAATATTCTTTGAGTCTCCTTTGGGTAAGGCTGTAAGTTTTTAGACCCAACATTTTGAGGCAAGATCCGCCCCAGGGAAAGGGGAGTGGTTGGACAAAAAACAAGTAGAATTCAGGTGGATCAGTGACGTCAGGAAGCAGCGAATTTAAGGGTAGGGTGCAAACTCACCTGGAGTAGCAGAAGCTGCATACATGTCAAAGGGCAAAGGGCAAAGTCTCAGGGGGTCCCAGACGCAGGAAAAGCGAAATGCCCACTCCTAGGCTTTCATGGAATCGAGGCGAGGTGAGGTTCAAACCCTGCCATGCACAGCTGGGGTTGGCAGGAAGCCAAAGCACAAGCGGCCTCAGGTTTCAGAGCCAGCACTCAGGAATCCCCCTGTACCTCTTCCCTGACCCCCTCCCTCTCCCAAAGCCTGAGACACCTTCAGCCTCACTCCCCACCTTCTTCAGGCCCTCTTGCTCTTAACAGCATCGGTCTCTATGGCGACCTGAAACCGCAGTTCGCATTGGCCGGTTCAATATGAGGGCCGGGCCAATGGGGAGGGCCAGCCTTCTCCTTCCGACCAATGGGGTTGGCGGGGAGCAGGTCCGGAGACGGCGGCGTGCTGACGTTCCCGGGAGCCCGGGGCTGGCTGGGCAGGCGGGCTGGCGGCTGGGCGGGTGGCGGCGGCGGCCTCTGGGCAGTAGAGGGGGCTCCGGGGCTGAGTCCGTGTCGACGCCGGCCGCGGAGGCGGCATCATGGGCACCGG
>LNAC01000104.1:1792303-1817600 GCA_002007465.1 Ailurus styani | reverse complement strand
CCCGGCCAGTGTGCCCCTCGCTGTCTTCACCGCGTATCCCAGCGCTCCACCCCTCCCGGCTCCCCAGCTCGGAGCTTCCCCGGCTGCCCTCCTGCCGCCGCTTCCCCCTCACCCTGCCAGGAGTTGAAGCGGAGCTGCGGCACCCCCCACCTCAGGCGGTTCTGGTGTCCCTGCCCACCGCCGGGGCTTCCTGGTCCTCTCCTCTTTATCCCCTACCCGGGACGCGAGGGCTTGAGCGGCGGGGCCGGGATTTGGCTGCCTGTTGGCTGAGTGCGACAAACAGCGAGCGCGGGCAGGGGAGGCGCCGCGGCGGCCGTGGCCGCTCGGGGCGCAGCAATAGGCAGGTGTGTGTGTCCGGGGGGGAACGCGCGCCGCGGGCTCCTCGGCTGGCGACAGATTGTGAAGGAATGCGAGGAATGCACCAGGGGCATAGTCCACACGGTCCGCCGCGACTGCGCTAGCGCCTTCCCGGCCCAGCTCTCGCCACGCAGCCAGAGGTCACCGGAGCATCTTCGGAGCTGGTGAGCCTAGCTCCACTCCTCTTCTCCCCTTAACCTCTCTCCATGCGGCAGAGAGGGCGGCGGAGGCGAAGCGCGGCAGTGGTGTTGGGTTTTAGCTAGCCTTTACCCTGGGTTTTGCTGCATTGGTCTCCGGGACCGTGAATTTGAGGCTGATGGTGGTGGAGCCAAGGTTATTGATCATTGCACAAGGTTCTTGGCAAGTTTGCTTTGCAAGGTTTGAATAGTGCCTGATTTTTACGAGGGTTTTCTGAAAATCTGCCGGAAAGATGCCCAAGGTTCTTGGAGTGATGAGCTTGCAGCCAACGCATTTTAGCTCTATCAAAAATGTCTGTTAATGCTCACGGATAGGGGATGTGCTGCAAGAGAGAACTTGAATGCATCACTTTGCTGTCATAAGAATTGTAATTTTTTTTCTCGTCATACTGGGTTGTGTTTAGACTTCTTATAATACATAATGAATAGAAACAGAGAAGCAGTGTTTGGTCAGCGATGGGACAGATAGAACTGTCTGGTACAGTTAAATTCGGGGCGTGTCAGTTACTATTGGAAGTAACACTGGGACAACACAATCATGTATATTTCAAGATGCAATTTATTAGTTGAAGTCGCAGTTCTTTTTGTTACCGAGTTTGACTGGAAAAAATAAATACAGCCCTCCAACTTTTAAAGAATGGCAATTATAGAATCCGTAATGATTCATATACATTTTTTGTCAGAAAAAAATTATTTTTTTTCTTTAATGCAGAAAAACATTTTTGACAGACGGTGGTTTTCTAGAATTGGGTTTAGATTATTTTATTTTAAAATGGGAAGTAGAAGACTGCTTTTCTTTTTGAATGCAGTATATTGCTATAGAAATATCTTCTTTTCTGTTGCCTGTGAAGCAGTTATGGAAATGGTAACATGAAAATAAGAACAACTGATGTCCAGAATAAGGTTTCTGGATGTTGAAAAGCATACGTGTGTGCCTTTGTTTGACACTGTTTTGGAGGTTGAGTTTGCTATAAGCCTCTCCACACTTGGTTATTTTTGTATCAGATCCAGGAAAATAATAAGTTGATTGTCTCAGCTGTCATCCAATACATACTTTGTATGGATCAAATGCATTGAAAAGTAACTCTAAATTAGAGTTATTAACACAGTATAGGATATTGGGAGGTGTTTATAGATGCCAACAGGAAACTTGTTATGTAACAATATCACATTACAGCAGAGTTTAGCACCTGCTTATTTGATTTGATGTGAAGATTAGAAAGTAAAAGCACATTCAGTTTCTCTGCTACATTAGAAATTGAAATAACTGGTTCAAGTGTATAGATAATGTATATACATGATTATCTGCAAATAATTTTAGCTGCTTCAAGGAAAGGTAGGCTTTCACTTAGAAATATATTTTTGTTGTTGTAGATATTTGAGAAGAAGTTTCAAAACTAGTAACCATTCACAACTGATAACATAAACTGTGTTTTGACCAAAGTATATTCCCTCCCCAACCCCCACTATTATATAAGGAGAGGGTGCAGCATTTCATGTATTGTATGATATACTGAAGATCCTAAATTGTGGAGCTTTAAGTGTCCAGTTGTCTTAATTTTTACCTATGCTGTTTTTGAAGGGAGATAGTGGAGCAGGGTAGTAGTGGTGGAAAGCATGAGGGAAGGTAAGCAGAAAGTGGGAGCAGCTGGTGATCGTGGGGGGGGATGTTAATGCTGCATTTAGAAGCTGAATAAGCTGAATCTACTTCATCTACTTCTTTAATTCTGATATATTTTGACTTAAAAAAACTACTCTCAAACTCAGTTTAATAAAAACTTTAGCAATTATATGACCTTGAGTATTTGAATTAAGTCTATATTAAGTCAGAATTGCAGTTTTTTTCTTTCTTTACAAATTAAGAAAATAAATTTAAAACTTTTACATTCACTTAATTAAGAAATCCAGGTATTGCCAATTTTAAAATTGAATTATTTCCTTGTTGTTGGCCAAGAATTGATTTAAATAGAGAATTTTCATATCCTAGATGATGTGAATCACTTGAGAAGTCCAGTCTCACTGGACTGCCTTGAAATATTAAGATATTTTGAGAATGCTCTGTAATGTTTTTTTCATGTTTCAACCAAGGAGTAAATCCCTAATTTGCTTAATTGTAAAATGGAATCATAATAATGAAGTCATATTTTCATTATTAACTGGAAGATAAAATAGAGATTATTCTAGGGTTATTCTAAGGCATAAACGTTCATGGAATTGTATGTCACTTTGAGAAGTTGCCTTCACGCCTTCAGTGTACTGGGAGATAATTACTTTTTCAATGTGTTAAATTGTTTTGTAATGCCTTTCCTGCACTGAAGGGGGAAGAATCTGATGCAGAACACCAGTGGACTGATTATGTTTGGAAAATTAGGTAACTATTTAATGCCCAAACTATAACTACAAATAGCTGTGAGAGAGAGTGAGGAAGTAAAACTTTAAGCATAACTGGATGTAAGGCTTCATAAACTGCCAGTAATGATATCAATCAGGAGGTCAATTTGATGCCCAGCTGTAAGAAATAACAGGTTTCTTTTAAGACAAGGAGAAGAGGCCCTAGGTCACAAAGAGCAGTAATTCATGTGCTTGCTGGTTTCATTTGAGAAGTTGTATGACTTTAATAATTCAGTGGAATTATCTTCATCTTTTGGGGGCTATGTTATAACTAAATTGATGATTTTATATGATGTTGCTCTTCAGTTTGCTACAGATTTTCCATTTGTTATTGGTCTGTTTTTTCTTTTTATAACTTAGATTTACTTTTATTTTTGGTACACTAATGTTAGCTACAGTCCTGATCATTTTATTATTCACAGTCTTGATAATATAGCTTATAGTGATTAATATGTAATGATTCACTGCAGATGATAAAATGTCATTAGAGATTGGATTGTAAATTTTTACTATAAAATATATAAATTAAAATATGGAAGTGTCTGAATTATTTTAAGTCATGTCATTGTGAAACATTTTTCTTAAACTGAACAATGCCTGCTGATTGGGTAGATGCCAATCCCTGTAGGCAGATATTATATAGCCCTCAATAAAGTCTAGAACTCCCAAATGAAGGGTGGGGAGGGAGGTGGCAAGTGAATCAATACTGCTCCTTCTTCAATAGGCAAGGCATATTTGATTTCTATAATTATTGTTTGTGTTAAATATAAATTTAGTGAGTTGTAAATATCCGAGGGAATTTATTCTATTCTTCCCTAATCTGGATCCCCTCCCTGGCCTCCCACCCCTTCAACACACACACACACACACACACACACACACACACACACACACACACACACACACACACACACCCATCACCCAATGCATATGTCTGCTTGGAAAGGCAGAGAAAGCCCCTTTTCAGGGGCCACTTAATATAGAAGTTGGTGCTTAGTGTTCCAAGTTGAATTTAGAGTGGATGTGAGTTTTTGTCATAAAAATGGCATTATATATGAAACTTAGGTAAAATGTGTAGTTGAAGAGGGGTTATCGGAGTATTGTGAAGGCTTTAGGGGCCTGGACTGGAACTTGGACTACTGTTTTTCATAGACACCCACAACTGACTTACAAATTGACTTAAAACACTGGGTAAGTTGTGTCTGAAATTCTGGTCCATTGTAAGCTCTCTCTTAAACTGCAAACATGAGGGGGAGGTGAAAAGCACCCTACTCCAGAAATTAGGAGATCTAAATCTATGGTGACAAACCATTTAAAACACTTGGGTTTATAGCTTCCTCCTTTTGAAAATGCAGGGTTTGGATTGCATTGATCTAAGATATATTTCAGCTCAAGGTTACCAAAGTCCTCGATATTTTTTTGTTGTTGTTGTGTGGTTTTTTTTTTTTTTTTTTGCTTTTTAAGAAAAGGTTTCCTAAGCATTTGTTTATATAATGAGTCCTGTTTCTCCTCCTACTGCAAATCATAGCAACAAGATAGTTGGAGTTCTCTTTTGAGACTTTTGAATCTCATGTTCATCTTAAATTGTTACTGTTTTGTTTTTCCTTCTTTAACAGTGTCATTTTGGGAAGTGAGGGGAGGGATTAAAACATACAATGTTTTCAGGGTCTTGGCTTTCTACCCCCACCCCTCATCCAGGACTAACCATGGTAGCTTAGGCCAGAAAAAGTCCTTAGGCTTTCACCTTGACACTGAGTGAAATCCATAAAAAGTGTCATTAAGGCAGTGAATGAAGTGTCTGGTTAGTAGCCAGACTGTCATAGTTCAGTTCTGTTTATTTGCTCGGTATGTTGCTTGGTAAATTATATAATCTCTGTGGATCTCACTTTACTCATTTGTAAAACAGAATGGTAAGAATATGCACCTCTAACAGTGGTTGTGAAGATTAAATGAGTTAATATATGTGAAGCATTTCAAGCTCCGGGGCAGCTTTTAAGTCATTTTTCTTCCATTGTGGTGCTTAATAATACTTTTTTAAAAAGCTCTTTTTATTTTTAGAGAGTGGTGAGGGAGAAAGAGAATCTCAAGCAGACTCCCCACCAAGCACAGAGCCTAAGGAGGGGCTCAATCCCAGAACCCTAAGATCACAACCTGAGCCTAAAGAGTCAGACACTCACTGACTGAGCCACCTAGGCGCCCCCTTAATGACACTCTCTGTAGCTTCTATTGTATATCAGGCAGATTATTGGCTTGCTTTCTGTGATCTTAGTCAACATGATTATGAATCTAAATGCAATATTTCAGCGAAGAAATAAACTCCTAAAGAGAAATTATGAGCTTGATAGTTTGTAAGAGATTGTCCATAAGGAAGAGAATCCAGCAAAATAAATCAAAGAAGGACCTTTTTAAAATAGGGAAGTTAGTACTTTTTTCTTTTTCTTTTCTTTTTTTTTTTTTTTTTTGTAGGTAGGCAATACGTAGAGGCATATAAAACACTGCTAAACTAACACATGTAAGAGATTTGGTTAAACATTCCTTAATAAACTGTTATGTTTAAAAGGTAAAGACTGGGGCTCCAGGGTGGCTCAATTGTTAAGTGTCTGCCTTTGGCTCTGGTCATGATCCCTGGGTTCTGGGATTGAGCCCCACGTCAGGCTCCCTGCTCAGCAGGAAGCCTGCTTCTCCCTCTCCCACTCCCCCTGCTTGTACTCCCTCTCTCACAGTTTCTCTGTGTCAAATAAATAAATAAATTCTTTAAAAAGTAAAAAAATTAGAGGTAAAGACTGATAGTATTATATTGTTGGGGTCAGAGTGAAACCTTGCAAAATGTAAAACATACCTTTTAAATAAATATATAACTTTTGCATTTGTATTTCTAAGTAGTAGCCATTTTATACAGTGTCCTTGCTAGTCCTAACACCAACAGTGCTAGTGTTAATCATTTATGGACTCATATGCAGCTTACAGCTTTTAAGTTAACTTTTTAAACTGCCTTTTCTGTCCAGAATTGATCATACTTGAAATTGGCAGGAAACTGCCAAAGCAAGAAGACTAGAAGAGAAGTTTGGAAGTTATTTGATGTAATAAGCCAACAGACAGTGGTTTTAGAGACAGGAAGAGTATCTAGTTCTAGACCTGGCTGTACTCTTAGGTCGTGTGTCATTTAACTCCTGGCCTCTAGCTTTCTCGTGTATAAAATGAGGGAGTTGTACTAGATGCTCTCTAGAGCTCTAGTACTTATATTTCACTATTCTTAGAACATTATGCATTCTCAGTCCATTTCATTTTTCCCTCAGCAAAAATGAAGACTGTCTTCTCAAGAATTTCTTACAACTTACTCTTTGGGATAGGGGGAGAAACTTGAAGTTATATACCTGAAATGCTCAGCTCATAAAAATATGTATTGTAGCTAGACAGGTATTTGACCCCATACTGGCTGAGTTAGTAGCTAACCTCTTGGATTCATTTGTTAAGTCAGTCTTCTGTGCACTTTTGAGGCTTAACCCCTAATTGAGACTAAATTTTCTGGAAGTTAGATAGAAACAGAAGAGGATTTAGATAGTGGCTAGAGGGGACTAGTCTTGTTAAAATGAGAAAAACCCACTTACCATTTGCTTTAATTTGTTCTCAGATTAACTGAGGCAGAGTTGTTCCTCTGAAAGCATCTTGCTTTTCCACGAATACTTTATGTGCCTAGGAACTCCCTAATTCATATCTTATTAAAGAATATAGGTACCTTTCCTTTAGTTCTAATCTTTGCATATAGACAACATACCAGTGTTCAGAAACTGGTGGATTTCAACAGAAGGATACTGTACTTGAATTTGTGCTCTTGGATTTGTATTGTTTTGGGTTTTTTGTTTTGTTTTGTTTTTTTATTTTGTTTTGTTTTTAAACAAAAACTCCATTGAGGAGAGCTCCTTCTAGATCCTGCTCCCCTATAAAGGGGAAAAAAAATCCTTATAGCACATATATACATATACACCCATAAATAGTAGTTTAAAAATATTGAGATTGACTGTTTTCCTTTGCTAATGCATTAAGTACATTATTTTCAAAAGGAGAGTCAGTTATACTACTAATGCATGCAATATTAAATGAATTTTCAATGTCATGATCAAAGTAAACACTTGAATAGGCTTTCCAGTTTCCATACCTTCACAAGAATTAGAAACACTCATGTAAAATAGAAACCAGTAATAACCACTTTGAAGTGAAGTGCATCACATTTTCTGACACCTGTACCCTGGATTGAATGGGGGAGAAGGACTGATCTAGTTGGAAGTAACTTCTAATTCCTGAGTACCAACAGGGATCCAAACAGGGGACTGAACACGATTAGTGCTTCATATATTTACTGGAACCCTACATATGTGAAGTATTGTGTTCTGTTTTGAATACCTCTTGTTTAAAAAGATTCATTTTAGCTCCTTTCAAGCAACATTTATCAGTCCCCTGCTCTGTATCAGACTGTGGTAGGCGTCATGGCCAAATAATGATTTCCCCCAGGAGTTTTATAGTCTGTGTTGGATTCATTATTGAGAGTCTCCATTTTTAAGGAATCTGTGATTAATTTTGCAATGTAGTTGGGAAAGATAAGACACATGAACTGGAAAAAATGTCCTGGAAAACTTCGGTATATAAATAAGCATGCAAAATTTATCTGTTAGTGTTAAGAACCAGCCGTAAAATGACTTTGTATTAACCAGGTTTTAGCTAAATCTACTTTTTAGGTATGTGTTACTTGAAACAATCCCAGAATCTAAATAGACAGCTGCTGCATTAACCACTGTCAGTGGCTTTCATTGGGAGAAAAAAAAAACTGTATCTGAAAAAGTGCTCCCTTACCAATAATTAGATCGAGATTTCAGAGAAGGTTTTAATCATGAACTTGATTATTTTGGTTATCTTTCTTGGAATACTTTACCACATGGCCTCTATGAAATAATCATGGTGAAAGTGAAATATTTATGAAAAACCATAGTTTATTCTTCAAGACTTGCCATTTTTTTAATGTGTTGTGTTGTTTTGCTTTCAGATTTTATTATTTTATTATTAATTTATTTATATCATGCAATCAGTTGGGGAGCAGCAGAGAGAGAAGGAGAGAATCTTTTTTTTTTTTTTAAAGATTTTATTTATTCATTTGACACAGAGAGAGAGATTACAGGTAGGCAGAGAGGCAGGCAGAGAGAGAGGAGAGAGGAGGAAGCAGGCTCCCCGCTGAGCAGAGAGCCCGATGCGGGCCTCGATCCCAGGACCCTGGGATCATGACCTGAGCCGAAGGCAGCAGCTTTAACCCACTGAGCCACCCAGGCGCCCAAGACTTGCCATTTTAAGGAATTTCTTATTTTCATACAACAGTACTTTGGTTTATTGTGTTTTGTGCTTTTCTTTATTTATGCAATTTGTGTGCCTTTATAAGTCCAAACTTATTATCTGTTATTGAAAATATTCCCTTCCGTTGTTATGAATAAACACAAGAATGCTTTGAAAATCTCTTATGACATCTGCTAGAATAAATACTCTCATTGAATCTTACCTTGAATCTCAGACTGATGCACTGATGGGAATTTTCCACTTATTGTCAATTTGTCAATAACTGAATAAGCAGAAAAGTCAGCTTTTTTAAAGCACTGAAAAAGGAATCAGAAAACCCAGTTGGACTTGCACAAGAACTGTTATTATTTGGGATCTCTGACAACTCAGCTGTTAAATGTCTAATTCAGACTGTCGGCAGATGAAAAATATGTGTTGGTCTGAAATCTCTGGGCATATATTGGCAGGTGTCAGTCTTCAAAAATATTGTTTGTGGGTCATTTGGTGGGAGCTCTGAACACAATTTTCCATAGAAGCAACATAAATCCAGAAATTCACTATCCTCAGATGTAACTGGAATATATTGGTTCTAGGATTCCCATCCTTCTCCTTCAAGGTA
This sequence comes from Ailurus styani, assembly GCA_002007465.1. Taxonomy (NCBI): domain Eukaryota; kingdom Metazoa; phylum Chordata; class Mammalia; order Carnivora; family Ailuridae; genus Ailurus; species Ailurus styani. Next base: position 1,808,717 of record LNAC01000104.1, on the reverse strand, counting down.
CTCAGCAGTAGGGACTTTGTCTTTTTATGTGACTTACTCTTGACTTCTAGTCTTTCTAGATACCTTGTATGACTAAATTAGTTTTTTAAAAAACATTTTTTATCTGAGTATAGTTGACACACAATATTACATTAGTTTCAGGTATACCACATGGTGATTCAACTTGTCTGTATGTTATACAATGCTCACCCCAAACGTAGTTATTATCTGTCACCATGCTGTGCTTTTGTTCCTTATGCTGTGCCTTTTATTCCCATGATTTATTCATTCCATAACTGGAAGCTTGTATCTCCCACTCCCTTTACTCGTTTTGCCCATCACCCCTCCCTTCTGGCAACCATCAGTTTGTTCTCTGTATTTATAGGTCTGATTCTGCTCTTTGTTTTTTCTTTTCTTTTTTTTTTTTTAGATTCCATATATAAATGCAGTCATGGTCTTTGTCTTTCTTTGACTTACTTCACTTAGCTTAATACCCCCTAGATGCATCCATGTTTTCTCGAATGGGAAGATCTCATCCTTTTTTATGACTGTGTATATTCCAATGTGTGTGTGTATGTGTGTGTGTGTGTGTACTACATCTGCTTTATCCATTCATCTATTGATAGACACTTGGGTTGCTTCCATATCTTGGCTATTGTAAATAATGCTGCAATAAACAAAGAGATGCATGTATCATTGTGAATTAGTGTTTTTATTTCCTTTGTTTAAATACCCAGTGGTGGAATTCTTGGATCATGTGGTATTTTTATTTTTAACTTTTTAAGGAACCTCCATACTGTTTTCCACAGTAGCTGTACCAGTTTACATTACCACCAACAATGCATGAGAGTTTTTTATTTTCCCCATCCTCACCAACACTTGTTATTTCTTGTCATTTTGATGTTAACCATCCTAACTGGTATAAGGTGATAACTCATTGTGATTTTCATTTGCATTTCCCTGATGATCAGTGATGTTGAACATTTTTTCACATGTGTGTTGGCCATCTGGATGTCTTCTTTGGAAAAGATCTATTCAGATCCTCTGCCCACTTTTTATAATCGTGTTAGGTTTTTTGGTGTTGAGTTGTGTAAGTTGTTTATATATTTTGGACATTAACCCCTTAGGAGATATATCTTTTGTAGATGTCTTCTCCCATGAATGAATGAGTTGTAAATTGCAATTTTGGAATACCTTCTACTACTCTTGGATGAACTTCTGTCTGCAACCTTCTTTCCTTCTGTAAACTACTTTTATAAAGTGTTTGGTTTTAGACCCTCAAAACTGTTTATCATGCATATTTCAATGGAAAAACTGCATTTGCCTTTTTAAAAAGATTACCTTTATAATACAACTTTCTAGATAAATAATTCATTAAATCAAATTCCTTACTAAAAATCATCAATTAGAAGATTTAAAACAGGTTGATTCATGTTCATATTAATTTTAATTGCCTGGATTATAACTTTGGTGCCATGAATTTACGTAGTTCTCTTTCTCAGACTATTCATATGCAGCCATCAAGTACCAAGACCAGCTTGATCAGGCTTTGGCAGTATGACTTTGAGCAAACCTTCTGTGTCCTTGTCTTTTGTGAATTAGTAATAACTTTTATATACTCAACTGACGAAATTGAGGTCAAAAGTAGATGTAATTTTAAACATGTGAAGTTTTGCAAAGGAAAAAAGTTACTAAAACTGTATAATTCATACTCTAAAACTGAATAAACAGAAGTATTAAAACAAGGAAATGTCATAGCTTGTTTTAGCCCAGCGGGTATAGCAAACCTTTGTTTCATTTTAATAGTGTAGTTAGAAATACTCATACATTTTGGTGGTACTTCCCTTCCCACAACTTAGAGTAATCACAGTGGTAAAATTTAAATAATAATTTTTAAAAATTAAGTTTCATTTGTGAGATTTTTATGAACTTACATGCAGTTTTTAAAGAACTGTACAGAGATCCTGTGTACCCATTACCTAGTTTCCCCTAATAGTAACATTTTGCGGAACTGTAGTATAGTGTCACAACCAGGATATTGACTTTGATACAATCAATATATGTTGACTGTACATTGACAGAACATTTCTGTCACTACAGGCATTCCCCCATCTTGCCCTTTTATAGCTGCACCCTCACTTCTCTTTCACCCTCACCCCTTCCTCAATGTCTAACAACTACTAATTGTCCTCCATTTCTATACTTTTCTCATTTTAAGAATGTTATATAAATAGAATCATATAGTATGTAACTGGGGGGTTTTTTTGCTTATTTTTTTGTTTTTATTCAGCATAATTCTTTAGAGATTCATTCAGGTTGTTACATGTATAAGTATCTCTTCTGTTTCATTGCTTTGTAATATATAATATGGATGTACCACAGTTTGTTTAATCATTCACCTGTGGAGGATATCCGGGTTATTTTTAATTTATAGTAATTTTCAGTTTATAAATATAACTGCTATAGATGTCTTTGAAAAGCTTTCTGTGTTATAAGCTTTCGATTTCTTTGAGGGAAATGCCCAGGAACACAATTCCTGGATTGAATTTTACATATATATATATATATATATATATATTTTTTTTTTTTTTTTGGTTAAGATTTTTTTTTTAAGTAATGTCTATACCCAGCATGGGGCTCAAACTCACATGCTCCACCAACTGAGCCAGTAAAGCACCCCTGAATTATAATTTTTTTTGAAACTTTCTTTTGGTAATTACACATTGAATCACATGAGACCTCAGTAATTTAAAACTTAGATAAATTATAAAAACTTGTCTATAAAATCTATAGATAGTTTATCTATTAAATATATATGAAGTTTCTTATTTTCGTTACTGATTTATAAATACCATCTACTATGAGTTTACCTCATTTTTAGCAAAACTCCATCATTCATTGTAAGTGAAAATCATGCAGTTGCTTTGTAGCAGGTTCAGTGTTCGTGCTTTTTTATCTTGTTTTAGACAGCAGGTATATTCGATTTCTCGTAACAATACTGTATTTTTAAATGCAATTTTTAACATTGGGTTTTTGTTCTGAATTTCATGTGTGTAGTATGTAAGTAAACATAGGTAATGTTCTTCCAAAAAAGATGTTTATCGTGTACCATGCTAACAGGCAAAGTGGGGATGTACAGTGAAGACAACAGTATCCTTGTATGTGATTGGAATTGATCCAGTTGTCAGGTGGAAGACAACAAGCATACTTGATACTTCTAAAGGCAATGTTTCTTCTTTCTTTCCTAGAAAAGAAGACATTTTTTAAAGCACAGTTCTCTCACTTTCTCCCTTTCTCCCCCACCTTCCTTTTTGCATGACTATATATAATTTCTGCCAGAGAAAAATGTTGAAATTGTGTCTGGCCTAAATAAAGTCTTTCCTATTGATAATTTGATTTTTCGAATTAATGTCCTTTCTACCTAGAATGTCAAATATGTTTTTCTTCATAGTTTAAAATACCACCAGATCATTTAATTAGCTTTATATCATGTTCTGTATTATATTTCTAGTCTAATTTTTTATCAATGTTTTTAGCAATCATAGTCTTCCGAAATCATAGCTGAGAAGACCATTGATAACCATGAGCAATCCTAAAATACAGTTTATACAATAACATTCTTTTTTAACACTGCTTTTAAAGATTTGATCCTTTCTCTATATTTGAATGATATATCCTCAGTGTCCTCCAATTTCCCAGCACTATGATCTTCCCAACAATTTGTAAATTTCCTGAACCCTTTTCTCTAGATAACTAGTATTCCTTCTCTGCCTAGTGAGCCCATGGTGTTTTTTTGTTTTTTTGTTTTTTCTTCAAGGTCTAACTCAGTGACCCTCTCATAGTGAAGACTCCTTTGGCCCTTCTTTTCTTAACACTTTGCACATAACTGTGCTACGAACGTGTGTCACACTTTTTAAATTGTTTCTGTGTCTCTTTTCCTGGCTGTGTTGTAAACCCTGGTCAAGTTAGAGCTGTATCGCAGCCATCATAGCTCTCACATAGCAATGTGCCTCCCATATATTACACACCAGATGCCAACTTTGGGTGAATGAACAATTAAATACTTTGTTTATAGCCTTAGTTGTCCCTGCCTCTCCTACCCTTCAGTGACTCCTGGTTGTTCACTGTACAGGGTGGCTTCAAACTCTTTAGCCTACCATTTAAGTCCCTTTACAATGAAACCCTAATTACTCTCCTTCCTGAACTTTCCACATCAGCAAAACTAGTTTGTACTCACTGTTCCTTGCCTTCCTGCCCCCTTCCACAATCCTCCAGAACCTAGTTCAAATATTTCCTTGTGGGGTGACCTTCTAGGACCAACCTGGCTGACTGTCCTCTCTCTCCTCCAAATGTTTTTACTTGTACTCTGGCTTTTAATAATAAACTCCCCATGATGGTTTTTCTCTTGTCTCTTTCTCCCAAGTAGATTATTGTCTCTTGAGGAAAGGGTCCTTGTCTTGCACATTCACTGTCCCCAATGACACTTTTCAAGAAGTCATTCATAAAGTAAGGGTTTTGTCTGCTGGTGATGTTGGCAAGCAGGATTAGCCTCTAATTTAGGCATACCGAAATGTCCATGAAAAGGCAGTCTCTCATTTGTCCTTTCATTAATAGTTATTTGCCTAGCACTAGCATATAGCAATCTTTAATATGTCACTTAGATATTTTCGTGGCCTCAGCAGCCAAATAACCTACATCAAAATGAAGTTTTGATTTTAATTTTTATTTTTTATTTAAATTCAGTTAACACATAATGTATTAGTTTCAGAGGTAGACGTCAGTGATTCATCAGTCTTATATAATACCCAGTGCTCATTACAGCATGTGCCTTCCTTAATATCTGTCACCCAGTTACCCCATTCCTCAACTCCTTTCCCCTCTAGCAACCCCCTCAGCTGGTTCTTTAGAAGACTCCATCTGTGAAATAGTCTGTATTAAGTGAGATTTTGCTTCTCTAAATTACTGTCTTTTATTTTTATATAGTACCATCACATATTGAAAAGAGTGAAACCTGTGGCTGAGAAAACAAACTTTTATCTCTTGAAATTTTTGTTTAACAATGAAAAGACTGTATGCTTCTGAAGCTACAGAGTTGTGATGTCCATTATTGTAGCTACTGACCACATGGGCTATTTAAATTTTTTAATTAGAAATTTAGTTCTTATCCTCATTGACCACATTTTAACTGCTGGATAACTACATATGGCAAGTAGCTATTATAACAGGCAGATACAGAATGTTTCTGTCATTGCAGAAAATTCTGTTGGAACTGGTATAGAAGAGTAGCTGGGAGCAGTTATAAATAAAGAAGAAAATTGTAGATGCTTTTAGCAAAATAGCATAGCTTTACAGTTTTTAAAACATTTATATTAATATTCATTTAATCTTTTTAATAACTGTAAAATAGGCGATCTGCTACCTTCATTTCACATGCAAGGAAATTGTGAGCATCACAGTGGGGAATAAAAAAGAGTAACTCTTAAAGGGCATTAAAACATACTGTGAGTTTAGTTTGTGGTTTGGTTCTTCATACTGAAAACAGTTGTTATTTAGTAGTAAATATTTGATTAATGAATTATGGAAAGCATTTGATGTACATGAATGTGTTATTTTTGCTTTCACTTAAAATTCCACCATATTTTTTAAAAAATCCGTTTGTTTCCTTTTGAAATTTTCAAGAGAGCTCAGTGCTTCTAGTCAGTAAGCATTTTTTTCTGAGGCCCTGTGGTAGGCATGAGGCGGGATGTGGAAATGATGCAGAAAAGGCCTAATTCTTTGTTAATGTCCTACACTAAGGATATTAGCTCTAGAAGTGATTTTATAGTAGCAGTTGAGCCTCAGAGATCCCAGAAATGTCACTATCGATTACAGAAAAGCTTGACTGTCTTCACATATGTAACAACTTCGAGTCAGCCAGAGCCTTTTACTTTCCTCCATTCCATCTACATGCTGAGACCTATAGGGGCAGCAAAGGTATAAAAGGCAAAGAACATGTCCTCAGGAAGCTTATATTAAAACTTTTCCATAATTCTGGGGATGAAAGAAGAAAAATGGTTGTGCTTAACAGCTCCCATTTGTAGGTTTGCTTTTGGAAATTTTAAAATTAGGGGCGTCTGGGTGGCTTAGTCTGTTAAGCATCTGCCTTCAGCTCAGGTCATGATCCCAGGGTACTGGGATCAGGCCCTGCATCTTGTTCTCTGCTCAGCGGGAGGCTGCTTCCCCCTCTCCCTCTGCCACTCCCCCTGCTTGTGTACTCTCTCTCTCTCTCTCTCTGTCAAATAAATAAAATCTTTTTTTTTAAGAAAATTTTAAAATTAAAAATTGCCTGGAACACATGGACATTTGGGTATATGGGATAAGTTAACCCACATGCACAATATAATTCATTTAGTATATAGACTGTCCCCTTGCTTCATAGTCATAGGGAAGTTAAAGCAGAGTCCTGCCCCTTCTCTTATCTTTTCCTTTAATGTTGACTTCAGACCCAGACATTTCTTTTTTTTAATTTTTTAATTAAAATATTTATTTTTTTACTTAAGTTCAATTAATTAATGTAGAGTGTATTATTAATTTCAGAGCTAGAGTTCAGTGATTCATCAGCCTTATATAATACCCAGTGCTCATTACATCACATGCCCTCCTTAATGTCCATCACCCAGTTACCCCACTCTCCCAACCCCTAAGACCCAGACATTTTATCTGATTTTAAACATCCATAAATTAACTTCAAAACAAAAATGCTGACATACAATTTGAGTTGCTTTAAATTGATATATCTTGACATTTCATGTTTTAAATATTTAACACATAACAGATCCGTACGACATAGGCTATGGTTTTATTTCTCACTGCTTTTAAGAAATGAGGTGATTGACCTTCCTCACATGAACATGTAGGCTGTAACTTGTACAGGCCTCTTCCCTGCTCTGACTCAGTTTGGTTGTAAAGACAGGAGAACTGATAGAGTCTGTCTGAAGATAGTTTTTCATTCACCTCTTTTGGATTTATTTTAACTTTCAGTTTTGTACTAAGCCTCTTAAAGCTTTTTGGAGCAGAGAAAAGAACTGAGGAAGAATGCATTTTTATTCTGTATCTTTTAGAAAGCATTTGATAAGCTATATTTAAGTTTTGGCTATCTTGTCGAATGAGCCTGAATAATTTAAGCCTGTTTAATTTTTCAATAATCAAAAGCATTTAAATGCTTTTTGTTAGGTTTAATGTGGTAACTTAAATGGAATTACTTTTCAGTGACTAGTGCTGCTTTTCTTTGAAATAATGCTTAGTTCGATAAATGGCAGTTAATAGAAGGAAATTATCCTGATTTTGTAACTATGAATAAAATTGGAGAAATATTAAAATAGGCATTCATTGATATTTAGGTTGGATGCTACTGCTTATGTCAAATCAACTAGATGAAGAGATGAATCTTACTTCCAGTATGTCTTCTCTCATATGTGTGATGAGCTTCTGTTACTGCAGTGATGTGCACAATTTGAAATAAAGCACAGTTCTTCGTGTCAGCACTTGAAGGCTTTTTTTTTTACAACAAGCAAAATGTTAGACATTTCAGTGTGAATAGCTCTCATGATCCAGAAAATACGAGCAGACAATTTAATTGTTCTTGACTGTAAAAATTAAATCTGATACTAAATTTAATCCAGGAATCTATTCATGTAGGATTTTTCCCTTATTTTAAACGAAAATTAAACTTGCATGTCTAAGCAACTATATTGATGTAACATTCAGAAGAAAATTCATGCTAAGTGATTTATAACCCATCTTTACTCACCAATTATTATTAATCCTATTCTTTGACTTCCTCACTCCATCCATAGCCATGCTCACACCACTTTAGAACTTTTCTTCCACTAAGCCTTCTCTTGGGCCATGATTATTTCTTCTTGATCCCTAAGGTCTTGAAAGATTCCACCGTCCTGGGTGGCTCTAGTAGTGTTTGTTGAAAGGGGCTTAGACTGTCAGCCTGGGACTTAGGGTAGGACCAGGGTCTTGAAGCTGTATTTATAACAAGCATGGTATTTTTAAGTTAGACTGTTCATAAAATAGGGTGACTTAGCTGTACTGATAGAAGTTCCCAGATGCAGTGGGCTTTCACCAGTGTCCTAAGAACAACAGGCTTTTTGCCATGCCCTCAGCAGTTTAAGGCTTTGTTCCGTAGTAGAGATAGGAGAGGAGAATCCAAGCAAAATTTTGTGCCTTTCCTACAGCAGCTGCTGTTCCTGTGCACCCGGCTTGCACCTAGTGGGAGGCTCTCTCAGGACTCTTACTGTTGGCCCCTGGGGAGGTCCATATAGAAGAACCTGAGTGTGAATTCACCTCTTGTCTCCGGCCCTATAGGATTCTGTGTTCTCTTGCTTGCCCACACTCATACTTTACTGATTTGCTAAAAATTCTAACTCATTTCTTACTGGCATTCAGCAGCATCTGCCCAAGTCAGTCAGTCTGTTCTTGGAGGTGCCTCACATCCTTTAATTCCAGGTCAGTTGATTATACTGAGGTTTCAGCTTTTTGGTGGGTTGGAGGAAAATTGTGAATTAGCAGATTGTGTGGTGTTTTTGTTGGTGCCATCAGGGTGAGGTCTCTCTTCTTCCTCTCTCCTGGAAGAAATGTTACAAGTACTTTTATAGCTGCTTTGAAGAATATAATCTTTCTACTTGAAATGCCAAGAACCCATAGCCCCACTCTTTAAATCCTTTCATTGGAGCTTTTTTATTTTTTGATAGGTTATGGTCGATGTCCCCGCTAAGTTGTGGACTAAATGTCATGAAACCAACTTTATTCTTTTTTTAATCTTTAGCACCCAGCAGAGTACCTGGCACAGAGTGGGTACTCTGTGTTTATAGACATTGTAGTAACATTTTAACTTAAGTAAGGACATTTTTCTTTTTTCTTTTTATTCATTTGACACAGAGAGAGAGATTACAAGTAGGCAGAGAGGCAGGCAGAGAGAGAGGAGAGAGGAGGAAGCAGGCTCCCCGCTGAGCAGAGAGCCCGATGTGGGCCTCGATCTCAGGACCCTGGGATCATGACCTGAGCCGAAGGCAGCGGCTTTAACCCACTGAGCCACCCAGGCGCCCGGACATTTTTCTTACTGTATTTAAAGATAGCAGCATATTCTGTGTGCTGCCCACATCCCACGGCACTCACCATTGTCTTCTGACCCAAGAGCTTCCTGATGAAAGCCCCTGGGACTTTTATCCTGAAAGCTTTCTCTGCCTCCAGCCAGCATTAGCTCAGGTGAGAAGTGCTAGGAGGTTATCACCTGTAGGAGCCCTAGCAGCCCTCAACCATTAACAGGAGCTGGACCAGTAGCCTCTTCAACCCTTACCTGGTGTATCTCTGTGGCCTGCCCTCTGCAGACTTCAGAAGTCGCCAGCAATCATGAGAGCTACTTGCTGACAGCACTAACCTGTTCACTAATGCATGCTGTACTGATGTCCTTCCCTGGCCTATCTCACTTGTCCAGCTCCCAAGTCAGTTGTCTGTACTCAAATCTTTGGGGTCTCATTCTGGGGAAGTTCAACTCAGTACAGAGACTTTAAATTTACACAAATATTTAGACACTTGAAGTAGTTCTATATATTAGGAACAGTCTGCAAAATCAAGGAGACTTGAGTATAGGCAGCCATTCATTCATTCATTCATTTATTCATTCATTCATTTATGGGGAGCAGTTATAGCTTTCAACAGATTTTTTAAATGGTTCTTTGTTTCCTTTCCCCAAAGAGTTAGGATAATTCCAATAAATGAAAAGAAATATCCTTTTTTTCTCCAGCTTAAGAATTTTGAGTAGAGTATCTCCCTTTTAAAAGACTGGTACACTGATTCTGTTTAGATGCGATGAGGAAATCATTGGGGCATTATAAGTACACATGTGATCAGACCTCAATAACTGGACTTTAAAGATATGATTTCAGGTTTACATTTATGTTACTGGTTATCATCCACATGGTACAACAGACATGTGTCACATTTTACAATTGCTTTCCTGCGCTTCTGAATTGGGGCTCATCCTCTGAAGTTTTAACTGAAATAAAATAGTGTTAGCCTTGGAATAGAGAACTCCTATTTTAAATACAGGAAAATTCACTAAACTGTTTTTCTGATCATAATGTGATGCATACTTTTGTAGAATAATCTTTAAATGCAGAGAAGTACAAAAGAAGAAAGTAAAATCTACCTATATCTACTTGCACCTAGAGGTGACCACTGTTGCCATTTTGTTGTAAATAACCACAATTCTTTTTTAAATTTATGGTAACGTTAAAAGTTAAGCCACAGATATCATGATCTATACTCACTGGAGGATAGCACTGATGCCAAAGTCAGTGCCTACACAATCAAAGACTTTCAGACCAGGGAAGGAGGTTAGAAATCACCACATGCAGTCCCTTCCTTTTCCAGGTAAATGACCAGAGTTCTGGGGAGGTGGTTACTCAGGTTCACATGTGTGCCTGAATCAGGAAGTATAGGTGATCTCCTCAAGTAGTTGTGTCTGTATCTGTAGCCTGGTCATACTTTGTAGGAATAGTCTTTGTAGGCTGGGTCTCACAGGCTTATTGTGAGTCCTTCCCATGATGGTTGCCAGATTATTCTCTCCATGCCACATCCCTCTTTTACTTCTGGTAGTCAGCTTGCTGCTCCAGTAGTCACCTTGCCTTAGGTTACTGTGGAGGAGTTATTTGGGGGACTAGACTCTAGGTTGAGTTGCAGGAAACAGTGGCAGGTGTGCAGCATCTTTGGAATCTTTGTTACTGATATATTTGTCATCCAGTCTCCCACACAGTCCTAAATCATAAAGCTGAAAAACCATGAGACCTAAGCCTTGGCCTGAAGCTAAACCAGATACCATGTTAATAACTCAAAATTATTAACCAGGTCATAAAAGTTATGTTGACCTTACTGAGAGTTAACATCTCTTCTTGTAACCTCATGGATTAATTTCATGGGTTTAATGTCAATTTTATTTTATNTATTTGTCATCCAGTCTCCCACACAGTCCTAAATCATAAAGCTGAAAAACCATGAGACCTAAGCCTTGGCCTGAAGCTAAACCAGATACCATGTTAATAACTCAAAATTATTAACCAGGTCATAAAAGTTATGTTGACCTTACTGAGAGTTAACATCTCTTCTTGTAACCTCATGGATTAATTTCATGGGTTTAATGTCAATTTTATATTTTAGTTTGTAGGAGTTCCTTTTTTAGCTTTGTATAATGATTACTGTATTATGCTATTGAATTTTAGGAAGTACTGAAGTACTGAAAGTACCGAAAAAAAAAAATACATGCAACTGGTATGGAATCCACATCTAGCTCCAGATTTGATATTCAGATGTTTTCAAAAAGTGGAATCAAGTTATTATGCGTATTCAAAATGTGCTTTTTTCTAAGAAGTAAATACAAGGTACACAGTTTCCAGGATAACTCAGATGTTCGGTGTAAGATGAACAAGTAGCTGATCCCTATATTGTTCATTCTCACTATGTTACCAGAACATTCAAGTGGCTCCTCTATCTGTTCTTGGGCTTATCTTGATAAAGTAGCCTAGCCAAGACCATCTTTCTGCTTCGTGTTAAGTAGCCGGCTGCAGTACTTAAAGCTTTGATCTAGTGGTACACTGTGATGATACTATTTACTATTTGTTCATAAGATACTATTGAACTAAATCCTAGGTCCTAGAAGTTATATAAAAGAAATTGGTGAGGTGGCAGTGAATGATGTCCTAAAGAAATTTGCATCAGGATTTGTCTTCTATTCATGTAGTTGAGTTAGTTCGTTGCTTCAAGTATCATCTTAGGGTCATTTTATTTAAATCTAAGAATAAGCTCAGTGTTGGGGGGGGAGGCCTATCCATGCTGTCTAGCTGGCTAGCCAATTTATTTTATTTTTTAAAAATATTCTATTGATTTCTTTGAGAGAGAGCAAGAGAGCACAAGCAGAGAGAGCAGCAGGCAGAGGGAGAGGGAGAAACAGGCTCCCCACTGAGCAGGGAGCCCCATGCAGGGCTTGATTTCAGGACCTTGGGATCACGAATATAGCCGAAGGCAGATGCTTAACACACTGCGCCACCTAGGCACCCCTTTAGCTAGCCAATTTAAAAACAATCTTAAGTGGCACAGTCAAACCCTGCCATAATGGTATTAGTGGGATACAAAGAATTCAGTCCTCTGAAATGTGAAGTTGGATCAGTACAGGGTTGATGAGGTCATCAAAGTAAGTCTGCCTCTGAAGCTAGCCAAGTACAAATCCTGAGAGTTTGAGTGCCAATTCAATTATATATAAATTTTTCGTATGTGAATGTATATAGTCCTAATTTGTGTAGTTGTGAGGCACTTATAAGATTTTGCTGTAATTTGTTTATTACATAAAGTCTTTCCTTCATAAGTTCCAGACTTGTTCCTATCCTGCATTTGTTAAGTGACCAGAAAGAAATTCAGGATAGGGACTCTTTGGTATCTGCTATTCATTATATCCAAGTAAAACAGTAAAACCAGCATCAGTAATTACAGAAATCATAAGTGCTGGGTTAGGTGTCTCTTATTTTGTAACACTGGCAATGGCCAAATATTTAGGTCGAGAGTATGAACCTGATCTCCTGGTTTGGCTAGAACTTGTCTCGGACCTTTAGATGTCTACATGCATAGCGCTGGGCCTGGTACTGAAGACACTTGGGAGCTCGGGGCACTCCATGAGTTTTTAATCTACAGTGGTCCTCCATTATGTGTACTAAGGAGAGGAAGACAACTTGCTGTCAGCAAGAGATGGTGGGCCCAGTTGTTTCAAGGCCACAGGAAACTTTCTCAAAACTGCTGGCCCAGTGACCATGTTTCCTATTAGCTAATTTAGATGAGAATTCAGGACTTTAATCTCCCCCTCCCCACCCCACCCCCAACATTTAAAAACAGGAAGTAATCTAGGCCAACTCAGCTGGAGGTGTGCTTTTTACAAATAAGGAATTGTAAGAAAATCATGCTGAAGTGAATGAACTACTTGAGTGCAGCAGAAATATCAGGTCTTATAGCACTGAAATATTAATTATGGCCTGGTTTCTTTGGAGGCCAAGCAGCAAGGGACAGACATTGTAAAGAAAAGTGAAGTATCAGTTTTATAGCAAGGGTCCATAAAATTCTATTGTCATGTTGATCACATGGGATTAGACTGAGGTTCAATTTCCTGCTAATAGTTTCCTGATTTAAAAAAATGGCAAAACTCCATGCCAGCTAAGCCATAGGGACTGGCTTCTAAGGTATGCAAATAAATAATCTAATAGCTATAATAATGCTTCATATATGTAACGGATAAGCCAGGAGCAAAGTTTATTCTCTCAGTTCTTGTGTTCTAGAATGAAATTTCTGGTCCAGGCTAAAAACATTTCCAAGTGTTCTAAAATAGACTGGCAGAGGTTAGAGATCTTAAATTTGCAGTTTTGTTTCTGAAGGGGTGTGGTTTGAAATTTAACTCATGTTAGCTACAATATATGAGGTCGTTGAATAAAGAGGAATTTTAACATTATCCCAAATTATAAAGATAGTCATTATTTAGAGTATTTTGAGTTTTTTTTAATTAAAGAAGTATTTAAAAAATTCTGTACCTTAAAAGTAATCACATTATGTTGTATACATTGTTTCTCCATTCAGTGAGCTAGAATATTGTAAGATGACATTCTCACAAGTTGATATCTTGCTATGAGTTTGACTTTCAAAGTTTAATAAACACTTTGGACTGTGCTGACAATGTGGTCTTTAAATTCTTTGTACTAAAAGATTGTCACATGTTTTAGAAGAATTGTACTAACTGCCATACTAATCAAGATAAATGGAATTGTCAGCAAGTGTGTATCTGCCTGCTGGCCACCTCTCTTCCTTGGCAATATCTCATCTTTTTCTGTTAAAAAACTGTGATATTTTTGATTGGCTCACCTAACTTATTGGTAATGGCTTAAATGTCTCAATCAACATGGTGAAAAAAATTAATGTCTTATTAAGACTGAGTCAGGAATTAGGTTGTCCTCTAATAATATGTATAAATAGGTAAAATTAGAGGAGAAGTTAACAGATAATCTGAAAGGTGTTACTTTTCTGCAAAGTATTTTAAAGCTAGTAAAATTTATTGTCTGCTAGTTTGGGTTTTATTTTCTCATCTTTTGCTAGTATAATTAATGAGTCTGTACAGGGTGTATGTGAACATTAAAAAGTTAGGCATACTAGCATGAATAAATACACATTTTTTTTTCCAGATCTTTTGATTCTGGGCTAACTGCTTCAATTCTGCTACTTGTGGGCACCTGGGTGGCTCAGTGGGTTAAAGCCTCTGCCTTCAGCTCAGGTCATGATCTCAGGGTCCTGGGATGGAGGCCCGCATCGGGCTCTCTGCTCAGCAGGGAGCCTGCTTCCTCCTCTCTCTCTGCCTGCCTCTCAGCCTACTTGTGTTCTCTCTCTCTGTCAAATAAATAAATAAATAATCTTAAAAAAAATTCTGCTACTTGCTTCAGTTCTGCTACTTGACTCTGAGAATTGAGGCATTGAGGTTCTGTTGTTTGAACTACCCATTGCTTTCCTGATTTAGTAAATGTGTTAGAGATATTTCTAGTTCAAGGTTAGTGTTTCTTAATATGTATGTTGTTGTTTGTTCTTAGGAAGAATTCCTTCCTTTGCACACTCATATACACATAAATGCCTTTCTAAAGGAAGACTTTACCTAATGAGGCCTCTGGTATATTTCCTGTGATGAAGATGATGACAATTAAACTTTATTCCAAATGGCATTTTAGAAAATTGTAATAGATGGACATTTTTCCTTTAAGGGGTTGTTATCCCTGAACCTATTTGGTTTTTTTTGTTTTGTTTTGTTTTTTAATATTTTTTAAAAAGATTTATTTATTTATTTTAGAGAGAGAGAGAAAGAGAGAGAACTTGTGCACTGGGGAGGGGGCAGAGGGAGAGTGAGAATCCCAAGCAGATTCCCTCCTGAGCACAGAGCCCCACCTGGGGCTCTGTCTCATGACCCTGAGCCTGAGATCATGACCTGAGCCAAAACCAAGAGTCAGACACTTAACCGACTGAGCACACCCCCCGCCCCCCACCATGTGCCTGTTTGAAATGTAGTTACAGGTAAGTGATAAACAGAAAATTCTCTGGTTCTGTAAACATTGCTAATAAGTGGGGTGCCAGCACAGCCATATGTGAACTTCTTAGAAGGGAGTGCTTACAGTAGGAAAGTTCTTCACGTGGCAATCAGAATGAAAGATACTAAGATACTTACTAAACCATCCAGTTTAGCATCCTGATACCTCACCTCAGTGTACCTCACTTGTTGTTCCCAGTGCCAGATCTTTAAAAAAAAAGGGAAAAAACCTTCTTGTGCCATTTGATTAGGTCACTTAAAACTGAAAGCCTGACTGTAACCTACAAGGCTTTGTGTGTGACCTGCCTTCCCCAATGAACAGAGATTCCAAACTGGCACAAGTCCAGATTTCCAGCTTCTCTTTGAATAACGGTCATTGCTTATTGAGTGCTGACTATATGACAGGAACTATTCTAAGTGTTTTATGTGAATTAATTCATTTACTTCTTACAACCACCCTACGAGCCAGGTATTATTAGCTGTTTCACAGAAGAGAACATAGAAATGCAAACAGTGAAGTATGTCATCTAGACATAAACAGCTAGGACGTGACAGAGCTGGAACTTTAGTCCACACCACTTTATCCTAGACCCCATGCTCATAACCACTTGCTGTGCTGAGATAGACCTTCAGTGTAACCCGTATCGCCACTGTTCATAATTTCACATTTATTTATAGGATTATTTAATTGAAGTCTCTTTTTCCTACAAGACTATAAGTTCCATGAAGGAGGAATTATGTCTTTTCACCCTTTACCATTGTTTTTAGAGCTCATTACAAGCATTGTACTAGGTGGTCCATGTATATTTGTCAAGTGAATAAATGAAAGTGATTTGATGTGACCCATTACAGAGCTTGAACATGAGACTCGGCCATTCTGTAAGCAAAATTATTTAATTCTTTAGTTCATTATCATCTGTAAAATCCTAAAATGATACTGAAATTTCTATAAGGCATAGTGAGTACTAATACAAAAAATGTGTAACTTCATAATGGCCAAAGATTTGTTTTTGAAGTTTTGTTTTATTTTGGGGGGTTTTCTGTTGGTTTTTTTTTTTTTTTAAAGATTATTTGAGAGAGAGAGAGAGAGAACATGAACAGGGAGGAGGGGCAGAGGGAGAGGGATAAGCAGACTCCCTGCTGAGCAGGGAGCCTGATGCTGGGGGTCCAATGATGGGGCCAGATCCCTGGATTTCAGAATCATGACCTGAGCCGAAGGCAGATGCTTAGGTGACTTAGCCACCCAGGCGCCCCTGTAGTTTTGTTTTGATCACAAGAATAGGTATTAGC
>LNAC01000104.1:1771437-1791421 GCA_002007465.1 Ailurus styani | reverse complement strand
TTTTTTTTTTTTTTTTGGAGATTTTATTTATTTATTTGAGAGAAACACAGCGAGAGAGGGAACACAAGCAGGGGCAGTGAGAGAGGAAGAAGCAGGCTTCCTGCAGAGCAGGGAGCCTGATGCAGGGCTCGATCCCAGGACCCTGGGATCATGACCTGAGCCGAAGGCAGACATTTAATGACTGAGCCACCCAGGGGCCCCTCCAATGACATTCTTTGTAGGTTGAATAAGATTTTGGGGACTGGTCATTTTAGTCATGGCTGTGCATGTGAAGAATGGTTTTTGTCAGAATTAAGGTTAACATTTTAAACACAAAGAAAAGTATTTTCCATGGAACTTGTATGTAACTTCATCTTCATATACTTGCTTCTATCTAGCACTAAGATGTATTCTTTATGAATGTTACATCAACCTTATACCTTATGTAAGGTATAACTATAACCAAGGGTGGAATAGAGAAGTGGCCAGAGCATGGAGTTTATCACAGAATGACTCAGCATTTAGTGATTTCAGCACTAGCCTATCAACTTTGTGTGATAGTTAAAAACAGTTGCGAGTGACATAGTGGAGCCTTAAGGGCATACGTAAATAGGATGTTTTCAACTGCACAAAAGCCCTTTTAAAACTGTATTTTTGGCACATCTAGTAGGCTCAGTTGGTTAAGCTTCTGACTCTTGGTTTCAGTTCAAGTCATGATCTCAGGGTTTGAGCCTGGGATTGAGCCTCACATTGGGCTTCAAGTTCAGTGTGGATTCTGCCTCAGATCCTCTCTCTCCCTCTGCTCCTCCCCTTGCACACTTGTTCATGCTCTCTCTCTCTCAAATAAATAAACCTTTAAAAAAAAACAAATTGCTTTTGTATAAACCATACAGTAAGTGCTATTGTGCATTTTCTAATTTACCAGTTGCCTTAACTATAATCCTTGGAAATATGTAATAATAATATTATACATGTTTTAAACACCAGGAAACAGACTAAGAAAGATCTCTGACTTGCCTAGGATGGTGCAACTAGTAAATAATAGACTCAGAATACAAACCTTAGATTTCTGTTATAAAAATAAAGAGCCTCTGTAACCATGCTGTTGCTCTGAGTTAATGTGGGCTATGTCATATGTAGAAAGAACCCATTGTTAAAGTTAAATTTTAATAGGCTTGTGCTGAAAGAACTTAAATGTTAGAATAGTTTCTGCAGGGGTACCTGGGTGCCTCAGTCAGTTGAGTGACCAGCTCTTGGTTTCAGCTCAGATCGTGATCTCAGGGTCCTGGAATCGAGCCCTGTATTCAGTGGGAAGTCTGCTTGAGTGGGCTCTGCATTCAGTGGGAAGTCTGCTTGAGATTCCTCTCTCCCTCACCCTCTGCCCCTCCCCCACCCTTGCTCACACTCTCTCTGTAAAATAAATAATAAAATATTTAGCTTATACAACTATTCTTTTTATTCCACACTTTTTCTTAAAATTTTTAAGAAATTTAAGGACTTTATTTATTTATTGGGAGAGGGAGGAGTAGAGGGCAAGAATCTTCAGGCAGAGTCCCTGCTGAGCCCTGAGCCCAATGGAGGGCTCATCTCAGGACCCATGAGATCATGACCTGAGCCACAACCAAGAGTCTGACCCCTAACTGACTGAGCCAACCAGGCACCCCACACACTTTTTTCTGTATGTCATTTTGATTGATGAATAGGACATTGTATTCTGCCACTGCCATACACAGTCCCGGCCCAAACATCTTCTTAAGTGTTTATTTGGCAGATGTTTGTGTCTTGTAAGAGCAGCTCTTTTGGGAATAAATATGATGATGAAATATGCAAAATAACAAGATATAGGGCATTGAGTTGAGTGGTGTCTGACTTTCTCAGGTCTAGCTTATGCTGGTGAGGTTTAAAACCCTCCTTACAGCCCTGCCATCTCCCCTGAGAAAGTAGCTCGGAGTATAAATCCTGTTTCTTTAGCTGCTGGTCATCAAGGATTAACAGGGAAAATCTTATTCTCAAATTGTGTTCTTAAATGGACATGTTAAGAGATACTAGATCAAACAGTTGGATTTACTTAAAATATTGTCAGTCAATTTAAGGGTATGTAAATCATTAATGCCAGATGGCATCTACCTAGGATATTTGAGGGGATCTAGGACATTAATTATTCACCTTTCTTTCCTGCTAGGCTTCTGGTACCCTTGTGATGACAGACATGGTTACCAAATCAAATTAAAAAAACTCTGGAGGTGAAGCAGATGTGATAAGACAAGGAGAGAGAGACATGGGACGCCTGGGTGGCTTGTTGGTTAAGGGGCTACCTTCAGCTCAGGTCATGATCCCAGGATCCTGGGGTGGAGAACAGTGGGCTCCCTGCTCAGCAGGGAGTCTGTCTCTCTCTCTACCCCTCCCTCCCCTCCATGCTCTCTTGCTCTCTCTCTCTCTCTCTCTCTCAAATAAATTAATAAAATCTTTTAAAAAAACATTTATTAGAATTTTTTGAGGGGGTTAAAACATACATAAGTATATGTATTTTTTGTAGATTTTCAAAAAACTATGTTATATACACATTTCTGCCTTTTTTAAAGTAGGCTCCACACCCAGTGTAGAGCTTGACCGCATGACCCTGAGATTAAGAGTTGTATGCTCTACCCACTGAGCCTGCCAGGTGCCCCCAAATTTCTGCTTTTAATGGCTGTTTACAAAAATTGCTATTGGGGTTTAAATGATGATAATAGCTGATTTTCCTAGATGGTTGAAATTTGCAAATGGGAAATAATAAGCTGGAATACTGAGGCATTTTTCCTGGAGAAAGAAGTACAAATAGCAGTGTTCCCTAGGAGTCCATGCAGGGAATGGTTTTCAACATCGATCTAATTTGTCTTGAAGAGGGCATGAATTTTTTGGTTTTCAGTAATGGACACCCTAGAAAACTAGTGAAACTGCCTTCATTTGTTTTTCTCACTTCTATTTGTTCTCTGTACTTCGTTTGCATTGCTAATTTTTATTTTGTACAGATTAGACTGAAATGAAGGTAGAGTTGTTCATACATTTCGGTTGATGACATTTTGTTATCATTGGTCTGGGCCAAGTCAGTGTTTTATTTATTCCCTGTTAACTATCTCCTACTTACACCTGCCACTCCACTACCATTGGCACTTGTTCCAATGTGTTTAGTATGCAGTTTTTTTTGTTTGTATGTACTCTTGTATAATGTATATTTTATGTTATGCACATTATTGCATAAATGGTATTATTCTCATTTAGTTAATATTTTCACACAGCAGTCTCATTTAAAGAGCTGTCCTTGGACCTGTGTGAATATTAGCTTATTGGTTCCACAGTTGAATATTTCATCATATACGTTCATCTAGTTTTACCTCTCTACTCCTTCAGTGATAGGGATGTAGATTGCTTCTACCTCCCCATCATCACAAAGTGGGATCCATATTACCTGGGATGTATATGACAATTTCTTTTGGAACTATGCAGATCACTCTGTCATGGACTATAAGTACTTTTCACCTGTATTGGCAGTGCCTGACAGTCTCCAGGATGGCTGCATCCATCTATGTATCCCCACACCCCACCAACACTTGGTGTGGTACAGCCTTCTAATTTTTGTGTCTATCAGATATATAAAACCTCATTCTTAGTTGTTGTTGTTTTTTAAGATTTTATTTCTTTATTTGACAGAGAGAGATCACAAGTAGGCAGAGAGGCAGGCAGAGGGAGAGGGGGAAGCAGGCTCCCTGCTGAGCAGAGAGCCTGATGTGGGGCTCCATCCCAGGACCCTAAGATCATGACCTGAGCTGAAGGCATAGGCTTAACCCACTGAGCCACCTAGGCTCATTCTTAGTTTGAATTTCTCTGACTACTTGTGAACTTCATCATCTGTTCATCTGCTTGTTGTCTTTTTGAATATCCTCTTATATAAATTTTTAATTTATAGATTTTGCTCACTTTTCTGTTGGGATTCCTATCTTCTTATGTTGATTTGAGGGACATTGTCGTATTCCGGATATTAGTCCCTTATCTCAGGGCATTGCAAAAATCTTTTAATCTCGAATCTGCCTGTAAACTTTATCCTTTGAAAAGAAATACTTAAAATATGCTATCAAAATGGGGAAGGGGTTCCCTTCTTTTTTTTTTTTTTTTTGCCTTACGGCAGGTAGCTACTAAGTCCTTCCCTGCTCCTAGGTTTCAAAGATGTTCTCCAACATTTTCTTCTATTATTGTTTTACATTTCACAATTTGGCTTTCCCCCATCTGGAGTTCACATCATGTCATGGCCCTGATTAAAAGCCTTCAAGTGGTCTAAGTTTCCTACATAGTTGAACCAGAACATTCTGAGGGCATATGAAGCCCCTCAGCATTCGTCTCCTATCTTTTCTCTCATTCGTATGTACCCACGCTGCCTCTTATTCACCCTTGTACTATGAGTACACAAAATCTGATGTTTTCTAAAACATCCTATAACAGAAGTGAGCATTGTGACATGACTCAAAAGTATTTTCCCTATTTAAATCATTTTAGGGATGCCTGGGTGGCTTGGTCAGTTAAGCATCTGCCTTCAGCTTAGGTCATGATCTCAGGGTCCTGGGATCGAGCCCCATGTTGGGCTTCTTGCTCAGTGGGGAGCCTGTTTCTCCCTCTCCTTCTGCCCCTCCCCACTGCTCATGTGCACTTGTGTGCTCCCTCTCTCTCTCTCTCTCTCTCAAATAAATAAATAAAATCTTAAAAAAATATTTAAAGCTGTAGAAGGGTATATTTATTTTTTTAACAGAAATGCTTCTTTTTAAATTATAAAAGGTAGTGCATTCTCATTATTTCAGGAGTCAAACAATATAGAATAGTGCAAAGTAGGAAATTAAAAATTCTGAACACCAACCCTTTGAAACTCTTCTCTTTATTTACAGTCATGGAGGGTAGAGGGCCAGGGAGGGATGTTAGAAATTCTAACGTCCAGACCATGTTGTAGACCAAATAAACCAGAACTGCTGGGGGTGAGACCTGGATGTTGGGATTTTTAATAGATCCCAGAATGACTCTAATACGTAGCCAGTGTTAGACATACTGCACTTCTGATAACACAATTCTTACAACACTTTAAAAATCAAAATGGGTCATACCAAACGTATTGTTCAGCATCCTGCTTTTTTTCAGAAGAACGTGCTAAGTGAGATTTAAAACCTTACCTTCAGTTTAAAATTTGAACCATAATGAAAAACTATTGATTTTGAACATACTACTAAGTATGCCAGCCCTGTTAATCAACTTGAATAGAATTATGGAGTAATTATTTTAAAGTGGTTAAGTATTCTTTGAATAATGAATGGAAGTTTTGACTTATACAGTAGTGTGTTCATCTCTTTTTACATTAGAATTCAGAGTTTGTCAACACCCATAATGAATGGCCAGAGTCCTTTTGGGTTCTGTGGGGATTTTTGTACCAAATGGCAGAATATAATCAGGCATTGAGTAGGAACTAAGGTTTATAAAAATTAAAAGCCAAAAAAAAATTTATTCAGTTAGTCTTCTCTTTTTTTTTTTTCCCCCCTGGGATACCTGGGATATCATCTTTTCTCTTATCCTCAGTCACTTCCTTTCCACTGTCTTGCCTTAAACATCTCTCCCCAGATTTTAACAGCCAGACACCTGCCTTCACCTCCTGAGAGCTGGCCTGGGATTCCGGTTACTTTTCACAGCCCAGTGCCTAATGCTGTCCCCTCTTCCTCCATCTCTTTTCTCTGCTCAGCTCCCACAGCTCTGCTCCAGCTTTGCTCCAGCTTTGCTCAAGAAGATTCTCTTGATCTCCTAACTGAAGTTTTTTATGTTTCATTTTCCCCAGCAGCATTTGGTTCTATTGACTTCGCACTCCCTGATGACATTTCTTATTTTCTTTGCCTGTTAGGAAACTTTTTTTTTTCCTGTGTCTCCTTTTATCTTTCCAACTCCTCTTTCTTTTCTTCCTTCCTTCCTTCTTCCTTTCTCTCTCTCTCTCTTTTTCTTTCTTTCAAGATTTTATTCATTTATTTATTTGAGAGAGAGTGCGGGAGAGAAAACCCTAAGCAGACTCCCTGCTGAGCCTGGAACCTGACTCAGGGCTCCATCCCAGAAGCCTGAAATCATGACCTGAGCCAAAATCAAGAGTCTGCTGCTTACCCAACTGGGCCACCCAGGTGCCCCTCCAACTCCTGTTTCTTAGAAGGTTCCATTTCCTGTTGACCACTTTCCTCCCATTAGTTTCTTGTTACCTTTTTTTTTTTCCTTTTTAAAAAAGTGTTCCACATGTTTACAGTAAAAAATATGGAAAATTCTTAAAAGATAGACTATCAAAAATCTCACCATTTAAAAATAACCTTTTAGTTTTGGTTCTTTATGAAAAATAGGATCATGCTGTATATGCAGTTTTTCTTTTATTAACATATAATGTAGTATTTGCCCCAGGGGTGCAAATGAATCATTAGGCTTACACATTTCACAGCACTCAGCATAGCACATACCCTCCCCATGTCCCTAACCCAGCCACCCTATCCCTACCCCCCACCAACCCTCAGTTTGTTTTGTGAGATTAAGAATCTCTTAAGATTTGTCTCCCTCCCGATCCCATCTTGTTTCATTTTTTCCCTCTCTACCCCCCACTGCCCCCATCCTGCCTCTCAAATTCCTCATAACAGAGAGATCATATGATAACTGTCTTTCTCTGATTGACTTATTTTGCTTAGCATAATACCCTCTAGTTCTATCCACGTCATTGCAAATGGCAAGATTTCGTGGTTTTTTGGCTACATAGTATTACATTGTATATATATACCACATCTTCTTTATCCATTCATCTGATGGACATCTATGTTCTTTCCATAGTTTGGCTATTGTGGACATTGCTGCTGTAAACATTCAGGTGCATGTGCCCCTTCGGATCACTACATTTGTATCTTTAGGGTAAATACCCAGTAGTGTGATTGCTGGGTTGTAGGGTAGCTCTGTTTTCAACCTTTTTAAGAACCTCCATACTGTTTTCCAGAGTGGCTGCACCAGCTTGCATTTCCACCAACAGTGTAGGAGGGTTCCACTTTCTCTGCATCCTCGCCAACATCTGTCGTTTCCTGACTTGTTAATTTTAGCCATTCTGACTGGTGTGAGGTGGTATCTCACTGTGGTTTTGATTTGTATTTCCTTGATGTCGAGTGATGTTGAGCACATTTTCATGTGTCTGTTGGCCATTTGGATGTCTTCTTTGCAGAAGTGTCTGTTCATGTGTTCTGCCCATTTCTTGATGGGATTATTTGTTCTTTAGGTGTTGAGTTTGATAAGTTCTTTATAGATTTTGGATACTACACCTTTATCTGATATGTCATTTGTGAATATCTTTTCCCATTCTGTCAGTTGTCTTTTGGTTTTGTTTATTGTTTCCTTCACTGTGCAAAAGCTTTTGATCTTGATAAAGTCCCAATAGTTCATTTTTTCCCTTGCTTCCCTTGCTTTTGGCAGTTTCTAGGAAGAAGTTGCTGCGGCTGAGGTTGAAGAGGTTCTCCTGTGTTCTCCTCAAGAATTTTGATGGATTCCTGTCTCACATTGAGGTCTTTCATCCATTTTGAGTCTATTTTTGTGTGTGGTGTAAGGAAATGGCCCAGTTTCACTCTTCTGCATTTGTCCAATTTTCCCAACACCATTTATTGAAGAGACTGTCTTTTTTCCATTGGACATTCTTTCCTGCTTTGTTGAAGATTAGTTGACCATAGAGTTCAGGGTCCATTTCTGGGCTTTCTGTTCTGTTCCATTGATATGTGTGTCTGTTTTTATGCCAGTACCATACTGTCTTGATGATTACAGCTTTGTAATAGAGCTTGAAGTCTGGAATTGTGATGCCACCAACTTTGGTTTTATTTTTCAACATTCCTCTGGCTATTCGGGGTCTTTTCTGGTTTCATATAAATTTTAGGATTATTTGTTCCATTTCTTTGAAAAAATTGATGGAATTTGATAAGGGTTACATTAAATGTGTAGATTGCTTTAGGTAGCATAGACATTTTCACAATATCTCTTCTTCCAATCCATGAGCATGGAACGTTTTTTCATTTCTTTGTGTCTTCCTCAATTTCTTTCATGAGTACTTTATAGTTTTCTGAGTATAGATTCTTTGCCTCTTTGGTTAGGATGATTCCTAACCAAAGATACGTATCTTATGGTTTGGGTGCAATTGTAAATGGGATCAACTCCTTAATTTCTCTTTCCTCTGTCTTGTTGGTGTATAGAAATGCAACTGATTTCTGTGCATTGATTTTGTATCCTGTTACTTTACTGAATTCCTGTATGAGTTCTGGCAGTTTTGGAGTGGAGTCTTTTGGGTTTTCCACATTAAGTATCATATTATCTGTGAACAGTGAGAGTTTGACTTCTTCTTTGCCGATTTAGATGCCTTTTATTTCTTTTTGTTGTCTGATTGCTGTAGTTAGGACTTCTAGTACTATGTTGAATAGCAGTGGTGATAGTGGACATCCCTGCTGTGTTCCTGACCTTAGGGGAAAAGCTGTCAGTTTTTCCCCATTGAGAATGATTTTTGCTGTGGGTTTTTCATAGATGGCTTTGATGATATTGAGGTATGTACTCTCTGTCCCTCACTTTGAAGAGTTTTGATCAAGAAAGGATGCTGTACATTGTCAAATGTTTTTTCAGCATCTATTGAAAGTATCATATGGTTCTTGTTCTTTCTTTTATTAATGTATTGTATTACATTGCACATGCAGTTTTTATACATAACTTTTATTTCCTCCCTACCTAATAATATATATTTACCAACCTGTTTGTTTTTAATATTGGCTACAGTTTGAACTTTTTTCTTTTTTTATGATTTTATTTATTCGTCAGAGCAAGCAGGAGAGAGAAGGCATAAGGAGAGGGAGCAGCAGGCAGAGGGAGAAGCAGGCTCCTCACTGAGCAAGGAGTCTGATGCAGGACCCCATCCCAGGACCCTGGGATCATGACCCTAGCTGAAGGCAGATACTTAACCGACTGAGCCACCCAGACGTCCCAGTGTTTGAACTTTTAAAAAATTCTTTTAAATTAATAATAATACTGAAAGGCATATTATAAATGACAGTAGTCCTCTTGCCTTATTCTTTTCCCCAGAGGCATACTTTCAATTATTTTAGCTACTTTTCCTGATATTTATCTCTTACTTTCTAAATAATGTGGTTATATACTATTCCTTGAACCATTACTTTATTTACTTTTTTTTTCAAGATTTTATTTTTATCCATTTAAGAGAGAGAGGGGTGAGGAGCAGAGAGAGAAGCAGACTCCCTGCTGAGCAGGGAACCTGATGTGGGGCTCCATCCCAGGATTCCAGGATTATGACTTGAGCCGAAGGCAGACACTTAATGGACTGAGCAACCTGGGCTCCTCATTTACTTATTTTTATGTAAGTGAAAGTTTCTGCCTTCCACCTCTTTCCAGACCTCTTTCCATTTTTCTAACACTGATAAATCACAAGTTTTTAAAAATTAAATCACTATTCATTGTTTGCATTTTTTATACTATGTAAATATCATTCATCAATGAGCCATGTAGTCTTTTGTCTTTTTTTCTGCACTGGTATTTATCCTCCAGTGGAAATGCTTCCCTCATTTTCCTTTTCCTTAATTTTGTTTTGGTTTATGGCTGGTTTTGGTTTATGGCTTTCCACACCCTCCTTCAGCTCCTTAGTACCATTTTCCCTATGGTAGTCAATCTAGCAGTTACGTGAACTTCATTGTTTCTTTTGACCCACCCTCTTGGGGCCATCCCTGTGTTCCTGCTCCAAACTGGGTTGGTGGCTCTCTAGGTCGGCTTCACAGTTAAATGTCACTGCACCTGAGTAACCCTCAAGGGAGTGAAGGGATCCCTGTCACTCCTGCATGTCAGGGGATAAATTCAGTGATACAATGATGTTAGCAAATTTGGTGATTTGAGGAGGTCTCAGAAAGTCTCTAGTCCCTATAGGTGTCAAGCACTTGATGCTGAAAGTGAGCCGTGGTTCACCCTGGTCTTACAATTTGTGTGTGCCTGCTCATTTGTCAGCACACTTCTTGATGTTTCAAAGAATGCTAGTCAAGGTCTCACCATTGATTTCTTCTTTCCCTTTCCCCTTCCTTCGCCCCATTGAGATATGTTCTCTCAATCTTCTTTCATTCTCTCGTGTGATTATTGATTGTACTGCTAACATTTTTTGGTCTTTTGAGAAGAAGGGAATGGAATCCAGGGGTGCAAGATTTTTTTTAAAAATAAGTCTGACATTGTCAGACTTCAGGAAGTAAGCAGACTATTGCCATTATAAAAAATGGATCATTTTCTTTTTAAAATTTAGGAACTATAAACAATTATTGATGAAGAAGGAAAAGCTGTTTGCACTCAGCATATTTCTCATTATACGTCAACTCAAGATACTTATCTATTATACTACCTTAGGCATTTGCTCTGTTTTCAGCATTCTAGGACAAGAGGTTATATATTTTCATTATGTGCATCCTGAAAATCATTTCACCTCAGCACTAAAATTGTATTTATAAATTGTGGAGGGGCAAATGAGTTCTTTTTAAAACAAAAAAGACTTTTTGTTAGCAAAAATTGTAACCTTATACAGTTTAACCTAAAGTTCAGTTGAAATATCAACTGTGCCAAAAATATACTGTGAACTAGAAAGTTCCTTGCAATAGTTTGGATAGGTAAGTTAAAATATACCTTAGGGAACGCCTGGGTGGCTTAGTTGGTTAAGTGGCCGACTCTGGATTTCCATTCAGGTCATGATCTCAGGGTCCTGGGATCAGGCAACCCTGAGTAAGGGCTCTGTGCTCAGTGAGGAATCTGCTTGAGGATTCTCTCTCTCTCTCTGCCCTTCCACCCACTCACACATACTCTCTCTCCCCTTAAGATAAATAAATCTTTAAAAAAAATTAAAAAAATAAGGGCATCTGGTGGTTCAGATGGTTAAGTGTCTGTCTTTGGCTCAGGTCGTGATCTCCAAGTCCTGGGATTAAGCCCCACATTGGGCTCCTGGCTCAGCCGGGAGTTGGCTTCTCTCTCTGCCTCTCCTCCCTGCTCATGCTCTCTCTCTCTCTCTCTCCCCATCCCTCTGTCTCTCTCTATCCCTAATGAATAAATAAAATCTTTTAAAAAAATTTTAAAATATGTATACCTTAGTTATTTGAAATCAGATGAAATTATGAACCTGATAAGTCTGAAGTGATGATTAATAACATTAAGGATGATTTGTTTTAGAATAAAATATTTGAACTAGGCAATCACAGATAGTAAAAACACTTTAAAATATCTTGGTAGATTACTTTCATTACTTCATTTCTTAATTTTTTAATATGAAATTTTCTAAACCAACTGCAAAGAGTTTTTTGAGGTACTAAATATTCTCATTATAGATAAAATGCATTTAATATTCTTTTTTTTTTTAAGATTTTATTTATTTATTTGAAAGAGAGAGAGAGAGAGATCACAAGTAGGCAGAGAGGCAGGCAGAGAGAGAGGAGGAAGCAGGCTCCCTGCTGAGCAGGCAGCCTGATGCGGGCCTCCATCCCAGGACCCTGAGACCATGACCTGAGCCGAAGGCAGAGGCTTTAACCCACTGAGCCACCCAGGTGCCCGCATTTAATATTTCTTTCAGTTTGTAAGTAAACAGTTATGATTTTTTGGAATTAGTTGAAGTTTTAGTTTTGCTGTTTGCTTGGCCATTAAATTTGAGCAAATATTTTAACCGCTTTGAACCTGTTTCCTTCTCAGTGAAGTCAGAATAATTCCTACCTTTAGGGTTTTTGTGGGGTTTTTTAAATTGAATGAGATGAAATAAATGGTCGTTATTCTATCTTTTTTAAGTTCTCCTTATTAGTAATAACTATTAATATGGTATCATTTTTTCAGACTCACAAACACTAGAAGGAATGATAGAACCTTGTACAGATGAGGCTTAGTGAGTTGAGCTCACGCTGCTGCCACTCTTTTGGGAAGGAAGTTGGCACTCGGCATCAACAGCCTTAAAAAGTCCAAAAAGTACATTTAGTCCATGACTTCTAATATAATGAAAGGCAATAATCACTCAAGTGGACAAAGATTGTTTTCTGCTGAGTTGTTTAGAGTATTAAAAACCATAAGAGACTTCTAATCTCATAAAACAAACTGAGGGTTACTGGGGGGGTGGGAGGGTAGGGATAGGGTGGATGGGTTATGGACATTGGGGAGGTTTTGTGCTTTGGTGAATGCTGTGAAAGGTGTAAGCCTGATGATTCACAGACCTGTACCCCTTGGGCAAATAATAAAAATAAAATTAAAAAAAACTATAAATCTATTAAGTTAATACATCATATAGTAGATTTCTGTGTAGCCATTAAAGATAGTCATATGTTTAAAAAAAAGAGAGGGGTGCCTGGGTGGCCCAGTCTTTAAGCATCTGCCTTCGGCTCAGGTCATGATCTCAGGGTCCTGGGATCGAGCCCCGCATTGGACTCCTTGCTCCGCGGTGGGCCTGCTTCTCCTCCCACTCCCCCTGCTTGTATTCCCTCTTTCACTGTGTCTTTCTCTGTCAAATAAATAAATAAAATCTTAAAAAAAAAAATATATATATATATATATATATCTATAAAGAGAGATGTTTGTATTTTTAACCTTTCATTATGGTAAATGGCTATCAGCTTAAACATATTTTTTAAATGACTACAGGACTGGCCAACTTTTGCTATCCTGTGTTGGGCTACATTTGCATTTTTGCATTTTTGAATGCCCTTCCTTTTTCCCTTGGCTCTTTGCCTAGTTTAAAGTTCCAAGTGTCCTTCCCTCGTGCCTGCTTTTTGTACTGCTTTTTAGTTTCTTTGCTTTTGCTTGCCCAATGCTAGATATAAATCGCATGGAGAAAATAAATGCTGGTTGGGGAGAAGTTACTTTTGCTTAAAAAAAAAAAGAAATTCTAATTCTTTCTAGTGTGACTTTAGAAATGGGCTTTCAGTTTTACTGGAAACTTAATGGAAAGAGTTTAGGAGACAGGTAGACCTGGGCTTGAATCCAGACTGTGTCATTTGCTAGGTGTGTTACCTTAGGCAAGTTAGTTAATTACTCTGGCTTCTGTATTTTCCACAGTCATCAACCGGGGATAATGTGTGACTCAGTTTTGTCCTGAAGATTAAATGATACAGTGTTTGTAAAGTGCTCAGTACTATTTTACTTATGGGAAGTATTCAATAGATTGTTGCTTATGTTGCTATTATAACATTAACTTTTCAGAGATGGAGCCCAGACATCTTATTTCAAATGCTGTGTCAGTGTTTAAAATGCCAGTAAACATTGCCTATGTGTAGTCAAAAACCCCAAAAAACAAATCGACAAAAGTGGGGGTAGAACTCAAAAGTTCATCTGATGTTTTACATATAAATATCGTATAAACTTAGATGTAGAGTGTGGCAGGAAAGGATTATGGAGAAGGAGAAAAAAACAAGTCTTAGTTCTCACCTAGCTTTAAAAAAAATATGAATGGATGACTGCCTTGAGGCAATGTGAGGATGGGCAAAAAGGGGAAAGGGAGAAGATTCTAAATTGTACAGCTTTTCACACATTTTTAAATGAATGTGAATGTAAAATTAAAAGGTACAGGTGATTTGAAATGGACAAAAAAACCTAATCAGATATAAAAAC
Organism: Ailurus styani; assembly: GCA_002007465.1. Lineage (NCBI taxonomy): Eukaryota > Metazoa > Chordata > Mammalia > Carnivora > Ailuridae > Ailurus > Ailurus styani. The sequence goes on along the minus strand of LNAC01000104.1, from coordinate 1,777,777 downwards.
ATTTTTACAGTCTTCACTACATTCTAATGATGGATTCTGCATTTTGGTACTTTGTTTCAGAATTTTATTAGCTAATGTTACTAGTTTTACCCAGTGTTCCAGAAATGTTCGTTGTGTTGTGAAAATTAATTTTGTTTCTTGGGCTACATTTTTCTCCTCAGCGTTCATCTAGTGGTAAAAACCATTGGGAATTTAGTTTATTATGCTGATGTTGACGATTTAGCCATCTTCTCCAGGATATTTCTTTAATATCTGGAGTTACTGCAGTGTTAAACCATGGAAATAAGTTGGTAGAGCAGATAGTCTTAGGCTGTTCTAGAACTTACTCTGCTCTGCTTTGCTCTTAAATGTACTCCTGCTCCTTTTGTTCAGATAATGCTATTGCCCTTGTGCTAGCAGTGGAAGGGATGTAAATGGATTTTTTTTCACAGGTAGGATTGTTGGGGGATCCAGTTGTTCTCCCTCTCCTGACCACAGGCCTTTCCATAGCACAGCCGGTGATGGTGACATCATAGCCTGTGGCTACAGAAAAGAGCAGGGCTTCCTGGCCAGGGATTGAGCCTGTGGAGCTAGTGCATTCGTTCAGTGCTCCTGAATCCAAAATAAGTATGAAGGCGTGTATAATAAGAACAGTAAAATATCTTACATGAAAGAGGCTGTTATAAGGGTGCCTTCAGGGGTCCAAAATAATAATTACTTTAGATTCCCTGAATGTTTGAGCGGTTAATAATAGTGGTTAAGAGAGAAGCCTTTGGAAACTTCATTTTAAATGCGTAAGACTGAATGACCCATTGGGCTTTTTTTTTTTTTTTTAAATTAGAAAATGGGCCCCTTTTATATCAGCACTGTAGATGTGTATGTTGCCTGAGGATGCATAACTGCCAACCCAAGTAGGCATTGTTCTGGGGCTGGGGGCCACCCTGGGCACAGAGCAGGCCCGGCAGCCTTCCTGCTGAGCAATCTACCCCATCCCCTGCCTTCTGTCAGTGAGATATGCTGTTGACCCACCTTGCTCAAATTCTGACCTTGTTCTTGGAAGAAGTTAGTTCCTTGTGACCCAATTGTGTCTTCAGCGGTAGAGAAATAATACCGCCACTGAGTTTTGGCCAGATAATTTTTTTTTAAGATTTCTTTATTTGAGGGGAGAGAGAAACTTCAGCAGCCTCCCTGCAGAGCTTCATGCCTGATGCGAGGGGCTTGGCCTCATGACCCAGAGGATCATGACCTGAGCCAAAGCCAAGAGTCTGATGCTTAATTGACTGTCACCCTGGTTGAATAATATTTAACACATGTCTTCATTTACGTTGGAATAGCAGAGGTTGGTGTTCCACTAGTTCCAAAGGATAATTGGCCATGTGTCCACTGGCCTTAAGGAAAATTTATATTTGTGTGGGTGGCAGAGCAGAGCATCACTGACATAGTTTGAAAGCTCAGTGGCCTAACTTCATGACAACGTGTTCTAACTCATGCCATTGTCTTAGTACTTGTTCTTCAACCACTTAGTTAGAAATGAGGTCAATTATTTCTGGGAAAAAAAATTTGGTAATACTTGGACCAAGTTAAAAAATGCCCCTGCCCATAGATTTGTCTAATTTTCTTGAATAAAATGAAGGATATCTGAACATGAAGAGTATAGAGATTCAGAGTTTAAAGTGCAGGATGCATGAATTGATCAAAGTCTCACCTCTCCAGACTTGAATTTGAAATTTATGATTCTATTATTATGCACAGTAACATGTATCAGAAAGTGAGATGCTAATCTTCCAGAAATGTTAGTACAAATTATTGCACTCATGTTAGAGAAAGCAGTCATGGAAGTCCTCTTCCATGGTAGGTTGTTGGCACTTGTAGGGATAGTATATAAGGTAATTTAGCATGTTTTATATTCATGAATAATCAGGGCAGACTACTTTTGCATGTTTGTTTCCTGATTATTCTATTTTTAGCACTCCCATCATTTCTCTTTCTACTGCAAGAAACTGGAACATCCTAACCGCAGTGCAGTGCACACACCCACAGTGGCAAACATGAAGGCCTTTGTAAGCTCATTTGCTTCTGTAGAGAAAGCAGGCATCCTGATAACTGCCAGTAATTACAACCTTGTTGATTATACCAGTCAATGTCTGTTATTAAGCATGCAGAAATTTTTATTTTTGCCTTGCAGATATGTTTGATAAACATGCATATTAGCAAAAAATAAAGATGACCCTTTCTTACTTAAACCTGAGTTCATAAAGAAAAGGCACAAAAGGCTTCCCTGTTTATAGATATTTTGTTTTCCTGAGCAACAGAAAATGCAGTCCTTACTTAGCAGCAATGCCATGGAAAAATATAAGCCTGCAAGTGGTAATGGCCTCCATTTTTTCCCCACAGATATACCTCCAAGTCATAATCTGTGGCTTGCTTCAACTGTGGAGACCATGATAGCGTGCGTTTGATTGAGCCAGCTGTCCCGTGTTGTTGGCCTAGAGTCCCCCCGGGCCGTAGAGCTACTCTTGTAGAGTTGGCCCGCTTGGGCCTTGAGCCTGGCTGAGCCAAAGCAACCTGTAGCTGATGAAGCTGTGGTTCCAGATTAGGTCCCTTCTGGTTTTCTGCTGGCCTTCTCCTTCAGAGTGAAGGTATACAAACCTGATGTGTCCAAACTGAGAGCCCTTATCATTGGCTCCCCCTCTTGTTTTCTCTAGTTTCATTAATGGTACCAGACAAAATTGTAGCTCATCCTCCCCACGTCCAGTCAGCTATCTTTGTTTGATTGACTTATTTGTATAATATTTCTCAAACCTGTAGTCTCAGCTCAATTCCCACTTTTATTTTTCTTCCTACCTGAACTGTTAGGATAAGCTCCCATAAAGCCCTCCTGTTCTCTCCTCTTCTCAGCCAGTCTAACTTGGTAGCCAAAGTTGTCTTCCTGAAACATGAAGGTGATGCTATCATTCTCCTGCTTGAATATTTCCGTTGGAGCCCTGTTGCCATCCTATAGGATGGGGTCAGGCTTCTTAGCCTCACCTGCAAGACCAACAGCCATCCGTTTGTTTCCCAGGATTTATCACTGCCTCCCTTCAGGGACCCTGTCATTCAGCTGCACCAGAGTGATCATCAGATCTATACATCCTACAGTAGGTTGCCCCCATTCTTTCTGACCATGCACTTCACTCTCCCTTGAATTTTCTTCTTCCCATTTTTTCCTTGCTATCCAAGGGCCTTGAACCCTTCAGAGCCCTGCTCAAATATTTCTTCCACAAAGGTGTTCCTGATCGCTAGTACCTTCCTTCCTCTTGCCTACATGTGTGCATACATACCACTGCCCCTTTATTTATACCTCTTTTAATTACCTCAGCTTTCTGACAATGTGTTTATAGCCATATGTCTTATTATTTACTTCTGAACTTAATTTCTTTGAGGTTAGAATTAGTTTCTGATTCACTGTTCTGTTTTCCATGGTACCAGGCATGGTGCCATACACATCAATAAATGGATCCACAGATCTCGATTTTTAAGATTCCTGCTCATCTGTGTTCTGTTCTCTACAAATTACCTTTGGTATTTGGTAATATTTATAAAATTGTATAGGAAGCAATGCTAGGAAGACTAATCCTTGACCATTTATAAGAAAAATTAACATTCCTTTGTTTTTTTAACCAATTTTATAAGGATTTTGTGGTAGCATTTATTATGCTCTATTTATAAGCGGGGAAAGACAGACTTCTTATAATAGAAGGAGGATGGTGACATCTCTACCTTTTATACTTTGGAGTAAAAAATCCCTCAGTCAACTTGGGAAGATGTTAAATGGATTTTTAGTATTTCTAATAGGCCATGGGAGTTTGTGTATTGGTGAAGAAGTCATAAAGGTTGACTACTATGGGAAATGACTTCCATTCTTCTGTTAATTAGAAAAGATTTCCTATAAGAGAGAACCTTTTAGACTCTCCAGTATTAGAGGGGAAGAAGTTCAGAGAGATGTAGATATCTGGGAGAGGACATGGACTGGTGTAAAAATATTTATATTCTGAGCTACTATGACTGCTGGGCCCTTAGGAGCTCTCTGGTCAGCAGCTCTGGGCCAGGAAGAATGGATACCAGAGAGCTATGACAGATTCCAAATCTCAGTGCCCAGCCTCCTCCCTTTTAGTGGGCTGCTTGAGGCTGCCTCTGACTAGGAGCCATTTTGTAGAACTTTTGCTTTGTCTGAGACCTCAGAAACTTGGGAAAATGTAACATGGCTGCTAGACCTGGGCACAGATGGGTTTTAGATTGAAGTTGACGAGGACAACAAGCATCTTCAAAACTCCCTAAGGAAGGGTCAGGCTCAGCAACAATCTGCAAACACTGTACTCCCTGGGGCATGCTTCCCTACTTTGCTGCACCAGACCCCAGTGCCTCATGGGCTGTGGCCTCAAGTGGGCTATTTGACTTCTGAGATGTGGTATTAAAAGGCTAACATTAATGTCTCACTTAATAAAGCAAAACAACAAATCCAGTGTTTATTGTTGCCTAGAAACTCTGCCTTTTTGGCCTTTCTAGGTATCCACTGATGTCACTTAAAATGAACCATTTTATTTCTAATTGCTACATGCCAGTTTGGTTTATGCACTTCTGTTTCTCAGCATTCCACAGATGCCGCATTACTCAAAGCTGCGCTTTAGTGCATCTTCACAGATTTCTCCCTCCCTGCCCTGCACAGCCTCCCTGCTTGAGGTTCTTATGTAGCAGCTGCTTGCATACCCTGCTGATACCCTTCCACAGCACATGTCCAGCCAACTGAGCTAAATTAGAGTGAGCATGGCTTCAGTGCTGGTGACCTGGCTATGCTCCAGGACTTTGCCAGTCTGCCTTGCCATCTGATACTATTTTTTTTAAAGAGGCAGATTTAAATACCTGAGTGAGGGCAGAACTAAGTTGATAGCTCTGTGAAAGGTGCATGCATGATTGTCATTTAAGTCTTTCCTAAAATGTGTGGTTTTGATTCATTTACATGCTGGCTTCTTAACACATGCATAGTATCACCATGCAGATGTAAGATTTTCTCGCCTAAAACAGGATGTGACCTTGATCTTCCCACAGACTTTTCAGCCCTTAGTATCTCTAAGACTACAGGATATCTTGATACTGGTTCCTGGAAATAAGACACAGGACACAGGTCCATTAGAATCCAGATTCCTTCCTTATAGCTTAGGTTTCTATTTTTCTGAGATTTTTTTTTTTCCTGAGATTGAGATCTTCCTATTCCTAGTGTGGGAGCTCCCCAGAAGGCTTTCAGAGAAGCTAGACCCCAAGCTAGTGCCCTGGGCTGGAAACCTTAGTTTGAATTGTCTCTCAGGTCCCTTTGAACTTTAAAATTCTATGATAGAATTCAGTTCCTACTTCTGCGTCTTGCCTGCCATCTTACTTGTCCCGAAGTCCCATCTGGTCTGCAGCTGCGTCGTCTTCTCTTTACCCCTCACCTTCAGCACTCTCCTTTCTCCCCATTCACCTTCCACGTGGATCACTGAAGTCACTTCTACCAGACTTCTTTCCACTCCCTCAGCCCAGCTAGTCTCAGGGCAAACAAAAAGCATTTCCAAGGCACCACTGCCCTTTAGAGAAGTACTCAAATGCACTTGGTGTAGTTGGAGACAAAAAGTGGTTCCCAAAGCTGTATTAAGTCACATGCTAATAGGTGCTGATGGTGATCCGGAATGTTTACGTGTGGTATGGTGTCCATGGTGTGTGAGAAATAGTTTTTGTAAGATAAAAGTAGGCATTCATAAAAACAAAGAATAGTAAGCTCTCCCTGTTTTAAAATAAACTTTTGGCACAAATCCTTGAGGCTTTCTGCTCCATGGTCTGCTATTTATATATTTAAGAATGCTGTGGGAATTCTTGGTAAGAAGTGTTAAAGAGTTTAGGCCTATCTTCTATCTCTCTTAGCGTTGCTATCCACATCTGTTTTGCATAAATCCAGTTAGAACCTCCCCTCTTAGGAATTCTTTAGCCTAATTAAAACTTTGAGCCATAACACATGTGAAGGAATTGGAAAAGTTCCTGGAAGTGACATTTGTCAGATGATACAAGCAACATCCAGATTGCTAACAGTACTTGCTGTGCTTCAGATAGTTCATAGGTCCGTGTCATCTCATGTAGAAGATATGTTGAGAGGAATTTCATTGATGCTGTGTAATTTGTTTCATGTTTAATTTAATTGGTAGCCAACTCTAACACTTCAGCTTCAGATGCTCTTGATTCTCCTTTTACCTCTAAGTGCCTCCTGCTGTGATTCAAAAGTACTGTGATAACTTATAAACAAATGATTCAATGGCTTGACTAAGAGGATTTGCTACAAAAAATAAATTCCAGGGGC
>LNAC01000104.1:1679037-1771269 GCA_002007465.1 Ailurus styani | reverse complement strand
CTTGTGATCTCTCTCTCTCTCTCTCTGTCAAATAAATAAAATCTTAAAAAAAATTTAAATAAATTCCATAAGTAATTTCATAGAGTATTTCTGTAAAATGAAATTATATTTTCTTTTTCTTTTTTTTTTTAAAGATTTTATTTATTTATTTGACACAGAGGGAGGGATTACAAGTAGGCTGACAGGCAGGCAGAGAGACAGGGAGAGGAGGAAGCAGGCTCCCTGCCGAGCAGAGAGCCTGATGTGGGCCTCGATCCCAGGACGCTGAGATCATGACCTGAGCCGAAAGCAGAGGCTTTAATCCACTGAGCCACCCAGGCGCCCGAAATTATATTTTCATATATAAACATTTTATCAAATATTTTCCAAGTGGGGATTCACTCATAAGTTTTTTAAATTGTGCTTATAAGACCTTATATTAATGAAATTTTATGTTTAAATTTTGGACACTCCCAAGCATTTTAAAGACTTTTTTTTTTTTTAGATTTTATTTATTTATTTGACAGAGTGGGGGAAAGAGAGCGCGTGTGAGCACAGGCGCGGGGGCGGGGGGTAATGGCAAGGAGAGGGATAAGCAGGCTCTCCCCTGAGCAGAGAGCCAGATGCAGGGCTCCATTCCAGGACCCTGGGATCATGACCTGAGCCGAAATCAAGGACGTTTAACTGACTGAGTCACCCAGGCACCCCCTAAACACCTATTTTTTAATTGAAAATTTTAGCAGCCTGGGTGGCTCAGTCAGTAAAGCGTCCTTGATTTTGGCTCAGGTCATGATCTCAGGGTCCTGAAATCAAATGGTCTGATTCAATAGGTCTGTGGCATTGCAGTGGGTGTAGAGCCTGCTTAAGATTCTCTGTCCCTCTCCCTCTGCCCCTCCCACTCAAGAGTGCAATCTCCCTCTTATAAAAAAAAAAAATTAGCAGCTGGGCAAAGTTTATACCATTCATTTACTTAGAACAATTTTTAATTCCAAGCCCAATAAATAATTTTTTAGTTAATTGAGTATCTGAAAGTTCAGCAGTGGTCCTATAGTTAAGAAATTGTGTTCTTTAATGTTTTTATTGTAAAATTTTCTATAAATATAAGCCCAAACTGTATTTTCATCTTTATATATAGAATTATGAAAACACTCTGTTTTATTACATTACCTCTGATTTGTTGTTTTGGCACAGTGATTCTCAGTGTGAGAATTTGATGTGTGTCAGAATCTCCTGGAGCAGTTGTCAAAAACAGTGCTGTGCTCTCCTCCCAGAGGGTCTGATTCAATAGGTCTGGGGCATTGCTGATCCTGTTGGACTATTCTTTTAGATCTGCTGGTTAGGAATTCTAGTAAATAGTGATTTTTATGATTTTCAAATAAAATGAATGTGAAACACAAGAGAATATAAGAGAGGTAAGAAAGATTTAGCATAGATTTCATGGTTTATTAAGTTACATTTAAGTTGCTTTTGCGGGGGGAAGGTTCAGGGAGCGGTGGAGAGAGATCTCCCAACACAGGACACAATCTCACAACCCTGAGATCATGACCTGAGCTGAAATCAAGAGTCAGTTGCTTAACTGACTGACTGAGCCACCCAGGCATCCCTAAGGTGTTTTTTAACCATATTCCCTTTCTTGCTGTTCCCAAGATACTGCATTCCACTTATTTGGATTTAAATGTGATAGTGCTGACAGTATGACTGCTATTACTTGGTAAATTACCAAACGTACATTTGCTAGTTTGAGAGGTGGCGATTGCAGCATTGCAGCGACTTTTATGTTGTTAACATTGCATCAGTATTAGAAAGTCAATATAAATAGGTGTTTCTAAAGCACATGGCCCAGTACCTCATATGCAGTGGATGCTCCGTAAATGTTGGAATGAGCAGTGAATGTACATGCAGCCCATTTTCTTCCAACATAACACAGTTTTGTGTTAAAAGCTTGGCTGGTCCAATTTTGAATATCTGAGAGTTATCTGGTGTATTGCCATTTTCCCCATCTTTGCTTCTTATGCTTGTATTCCTGAGGGATGATAATCTCACTGATAATTTAACTCTTCTACTCGCAGGAGTGAGAGAAAAGTTAAACATGAAATTAAGCGCCCCCTTTTCTCTTACTTGTTTGTAATGCTGTTATTCACTGAAATAGGTGCCGGTAAGTTAAAATTCCTTTGGGGATGATTTGGGTTCATTATTTCAAGTTGGCCTTGATGAGCTTTTAAACACGTATTTTTTAAAACTTTATTAGCTGATCTGGAATATAAGTGACAGCAAGTTAAATATTATTTTTGTCTTTCTTACAAATACACAGAAATTTCCAGTTCTTTATTGTATTCTAACCAAGTTTATTATGATAGTTCCCAAAATATTGAATGCATTGAATATCTAATGTTATATTTTCTAATAATTTCAGTGCAATTACAGTGATGTTTTAACTTTGTTTTTTGATGGCTGTCCTATTCATTATAACAGGTTAAGAGTGACTATAGACTGCTAAACTACCTACTCATACCAGTGCTCGAAAAGATGCTTTTTCACATGAGAAAATGGACAGAAGACAGTGTTTTCAGGTGGAAATTAAGAGAAAGCTCCATTCCTGTCCTGGCTCTGATGCCATAATTTCATGGACTCTAGCTCATAAGATAATTCCTTTTTTTAAAAATAAACGTATTAATTTATTTTAGAGAGAGCACATGCACACACAACTGGGGGGGGGAGGCTGTGGGCGAAACAGAAGGAGAGAGAGAATCTCAAGCTGACTCAGTCCTGAGCATGTAACCTGATGTGGGCCTTGATGCCAGGAGGCTGAGATCAGGATCTGAGCTGAAATAAAGAGTTGGACGCTTATCTGACTGAGCCACCCAGGTGCCACTCATAAAACATTTCTGTACTGCTCCTTCTTAGTTCATGAGGATACTGTAAGAGTGAATTAAATAACTATTTTGAATGGCTTAAGATACTGATAAGAAAGGTACTTCATAAGCCACACAGATTTAGGAAAACAATGAATTCAGCTGTGGACATGCTGAATTTGAGTGTCTGAAAGGACACACCCTGTTGATAGCCAAGAAACATGAAAATCAAAACTGAGCTCAGGACTCCAGAATTATATTTTTAGTGGTTAGCCTAGAAGTGATCAGCAGAGCCTCAAGATTCCACCCCACTCCCAGAAGTCGGTCTACCAAGAAAACCAGACAAACCCTTAGGAACTGCTGGAGCTTAGGAAGAATCCGAAAATTGAACCACAGTCATTTGACCAGGGCTTCACAGAAACACAGGTTCTTCTGCCTGCATGTTGCCTACTGATAGCTGCTGCTTTCGATAAACTAATGAACAAAGTCTCTACTATACACATGGAGCTTGTATTTGTGAGGGAAGATGAGACCGATCAGGTTGCAGTAAGTGTTAAGAAGAAAAAGTAGGGCGGGGAGGGTGGAAGTAAGGGCCATGAGATGACCGGGAGGGGATGGGTCAAGGTGTCAGGAAGGTCTCAGCCGAAGCAAGTGACTCAGCAGTATGAAGTAAGGGACAAAGAGCTAGAAAGGGAGCATGCCAGGGCCTGGAATGGCAAGGACAGAAGCAGTTTGAGGGGTAGAATGTTGCTGACCCAGAAGTACAGGTGCAGGGCAGAGGGACATGCATTGTAGCTGCCAGCCTCTGTGCCGGCCTTACCTTGTCGGGGACAACTCTGAAATACTCAGGAGGCACATCTTCAGCTTCGAGTTTAAACAGCCCTCATTCTGGGGCGCCTGGGTGGCTCAGCGGTTTAAAGCCTCTGCCTTCGGCTCAGGTCATGATCTCAGGGTCCTGGGATCGAGGCCCGCATCGGGCTCTCTGCTCGGCAGGGAGCCTGCTTCCTCCTCTCTCTCTGCCTGCCTCTCTGCCTACTTGTGATCTCTCTCTCTGTCAAATAAATAAATAAAATCTTAAAAAAAAAATAGCCCTCATTCTGAAGCATTAAAACATTTGGAAAACAGTAAATCCCAACTTTTTCCCTCAACACTGTACTGTAAATTTTGAAATTTAAAAAGGGTATAGCATTAAGAAAGTACTTTTTTTTTACCATATAAGAATTTTATTTATTTATTTATTTTTTAAATTGGATTTTTACTTCTTCTTCTTCTTTTTTTTTTTTATTCTTTGCCCCAGGGGTACAGGTTTGTGAATCATCAGGCTTACATCTTTCACAGCATTCACCAAAGCACAAACCCTCCCCAATGTCCATAACCCATCCACCCTATCCCTACCCTCCCACCTGAAGAAAGTACTTTTGAGTTGTTGGATGGTAACACACTCATGTTCCTTTTAGGATTGTGTTGCTTTGGTTGCACCCTGCAACTGAAAGACCCCTGCCTTGAGAACCAGCAGACCCATTAGCCAGACCTCGGGCAGGTCATCTCCTGGCTCAGAGCCTCCAGTCATCTCTCTAAAGTGCTGTCCTTGATGTCTTCTTCAGGGAAGCTGCCTGACCAGCTGTGGCTGAGGAGGTGAAGAAGGCCCAGGAAGAGTAGCTCCTGCTTTTATTTTTTTATGTACTGCTGTTACCCTCGAGTTTATTTAGAGAAAAGGGTTAAGAAGATGAGGAATTTGTGGGTGCCTGTGTAACTCAGTTGTTAAGCATCTGCCTTCCACTCAGGTCATGGTCCCAGGGTCCTGGGATCCAGCCCCGCATTGGTGGGAAGCCTGCTTCTCCCTCTCCCACTCCCCCACTTGAATTCCCTCTCTTGCTCTCTCTCTCTCTGTCCAATAAATAAATAAATAAATAAGAAGGGAGGGAAGGAAAAGTAAGGAAGGAAGGAAGGAAGGAAGGAAGGAAGGAAGGAAGGAAGGAATTTGGAAAACCACCCAAGTAGATGATCTTCAGGGTCCTTCTTCTTTCTAGAGTTCTGTGAAGCAGTGTTTATTAGTCCTCAAGTGTATGTTGCTACCACATAATTTAGCCACAACAATGTTTGGTATCGGTTGGTGATCTCAGGCATTTCTGACAGAAGGGCTTCTTGACTGATCTTGTATTTGGTTAAAGGACTTCCTTAGTGTTAGTTTCTACTATGTTTAATACTGTTTGTTTTGTCTTTTTTTTTTTGAAATCTGATCAAGAATCGACACAATTATCTCTTGAAAATTTATACTTATGCCTTTTTCACCTATTAGTAAAATTTTATTAATTAGAATATTATAATTCTCTGAATATTATGTATTCTCTGAAGAGAATAGGAAAGAAACATTAGAGTGGAACTTTTCCCTATTCCAGCTGACTAAAATGCTTTTATGAACTGCTGCCAAGAAGTTCCTGTAGGTGTAACTTCACCTTGGATACTCTTAGGATAGGTGTCCAGCCAACGACTGGTAAAAATATTTTGACTAGGGAAAATAAATCAAAAGTGGTTAATAAAAGAATGGCTAAGTATTTTCTATAAGTACCATATTTAGTTAATGGTTATTCTTTGTGATTGCACTCACTTTTGAAGATATGGTCTTGCCAGGTACTGCTGCTACTTTGTCTCCCTTGAATGACAGTATGGAATTATAGAAAGTCAGAGGTGAGAAATGGTCAAGTGATTCCCCTGGTCAACATAAAGCCTGTTACATCCAGCCTTAAGCCCTTCTGTACTTTCTTTTGCTTTGAAGGCCGAGATGACACACCTGTCACTTGGGTGTTTTCGTATTTTGTACATTTATCATGATACATATATTTTGCAGTGGTGTAGATATATTGCTCTATAAATAATTGGTATCACATACTGAATCAAAATACATGAATTCAAATCTAGAGAGAGGCATGTGTATTTCTCAATGTTTCTTTCCGTGTGATTGACCACTGTGAAGGTATGAAGACGACTATGCTGTTAGTGTAGTGGCTTTGTTGTGATGTAATTTCAGTCGCTACTCATGGCAGCTGTTAGTCGAACGTAAATTGAAAGCCAGCTGGTTTAGATATCACAGTGGTGAAGATCAACAGAGTACTGTGAAACTGGGACTCAGTTATGGCAACATGAGACTATCCCAACTGATTCTCAGGTGTTCCCAGCTCCTTCTCTTGCCTACCTACTCCATTTGAAAAACTCCAGTTTCTTCAAGGGATGAATTGCAGGTTTTGATAGAACAGATTTTGGACTTCTTAATGAGTTTACTATTTTTCAGTTATTATGTGACTTTCAGATTATTAATGTTGATGTCTTCCTCAAACTTCTTTTATTTCTTTCACGGATATCAAAACAGCAGAGTCAATATACTGTTTTAAGCAGTTGAGAAGAAAGTGATGTTTAGGACCATGGAATTTCTTGGACCACAACTAGACAAAGCTCTCTAAATCTTCATTGCCAGTTGAGTGCAGGGTACTGTGAACCCAGTACTCTCCGTGGTGAGCTTTTGTCCATGATTTAAAAATTCCTGGTTCCATCCCCAGTAGTAGACTTTTTCCACCTACGGTGGCTCTGCCACAAGGTGGCTGCTGCCTCTCTTCTTTCATAGGTACATGCATTTCCCCACCCAAAGAGTACTTTATCCCTTAGCCATTCCATCTAAAACGTTGAAAACAGAAATAAAGATGCCAGAGAGGGAAAGTTAGAAACCATTTCAAATCCTAGACCCTTCCTAATTCCCACTGACAATTCTTGCATGTGTTTTGTAATAGTTTACAATTGGTATATCGGTAGAAAATTGATAGTGAGAGATCCAGCTCCTCTCAAGAGTAGTAGCAGTCTACAGCCATACCACCCTGAACGCGCCCGATCTCGTCTGATCTCGGAAGCTAAGCAGGGTCGGGCCTGGTTAGTACTTGGATGGAAGAGTAGTAGCAGTGACTCAGAAAGAAGAGAGCATCGTTGGGCTATAAAATGAGCAGATTGCCTTTTCAGTGTCTTTTTCTACTCCATCAAAGTGGCAGCTCGCTCCATCTTCATCAAACATTAAATTAAATGTCTAATTTATCATAGTACCTCTGATGTTCAAATTTATGTATGTTGCTGTAATTCTTACAAGTTGTGAGGGTACATACTTCCATTTGGACAGATGGTATTTTTGACACAGCCGCTATAATCCTGCTAGGCTGATTGGACATCAAAATTTTATATTCATGCTATTACCTTAATTGTAGAGAGATTCTGGGGTGGCTGTGGAAAGTCGTCTAACATGTGTTCTTCTTTGCACTGCCAAAGTTCTAAATATTTATCAATCATTACTTATTTATACTCTGTAATGCCATACTTTACTGGTGAATGTTCCACTTCTCAGAGGGCACTAGGTAGGTTCTCTGCAGTATCTAAGAGAAATATGAGTAATCCCTGTCAACCTGTCAGTGAACTTCAAATCACAGCTTATGATCTTTAGATTAATAAAAGCAAGTCTCCTCCTACCCCCCAAATGAAAATGACAGGAGCATGCATCTAGAGCACAATATTTTAAACTCAAAATACTTATTTTTTGAGACTTGGTTATATCACATTCATGTAGATTCTGAATTTGTGATCAGTTTGGTAGCCCGAAGTTACCTTTACAGTCTGAATAAATGAAATATTAAGCAAAGAAAAAGTAAAATGTTAAGAGATTTAGATGTAGTTCATCTTTGAGGTCTTCTCTCACACTGTTTTAGAATCACTAAATGCTGCTTTGGATCCATTCATTAAATCAGGGCACAGATACCTATATTTTTAATGGCAGCAATAAAAAAACATGTTTTCCTAATACGAAATAATCCAGTCCTCTCATTTTCCTGCCCGTTTAATCTGAACAGTATTTTGAGACACAAGACTGTGATAACAGCGTTCTAGATTATTGCAGGAATCATAGTTCTGATTTATAGGTCTCATTAAAAGTACACTTTAGTTATACACTAAGATCTGTAGCTGAGAATTTAGAAATACCAGAGTGACATGGGGTGGGTTATCTCCTGCTAATGGAATGTAGCTTCCTTGAGTTGTGGTTATTTTTCCTAAATTCTTCCTTTAAGAAAGTCAAAACCCTCACCTAAAAAGAAACAAGTTACCTAACCAGGAAGAGAGACCATGAAATCTGATTCTTTTTGACATTTTTAGTGCCAACTACTGAACAAAAGACTTCTTTAAGGAAGTTCTTTGTTCAGGAGTTCTTTGCCTTTGAATAGGAGCCATCCAATATATTAAACATTTTTCAGCAAGTGCAGTAGGGTAGCGCCAGTTTCTGTTTTCAGCTCCTCACATAGTAAAACCAGTTCCGTCAGCAGGCATTGTATGAAATGCCCCAGCACACGTATTCGGTACCAGAGAAAATACAGACATATAAGACGGGATCCTAGTTTCAATACACTTAACTCTAAATAGATGAAGGGAGCGTTTTAAGAACAGATACAAGTGGGCGGAAATGAACACTATGTGTGGTTAAGACTCTAACTAGATTAGTTGGACTACAGAGATGAGTCATCAAAAAAAAGGCAATTCCAGAACACATTGAGGAATGCCTTCTTAAGGGTGAGGCACTTACAAAGTATGTGTGTGGAAGGAAGAAATGGTTTGGTGAAGCGGAGGCAGGAAGCTTGGTTTATACCTGCTTGTGGAATTAGAGATGACAGAGGTGGAGGGGCTGTGCTCTGGAAGCAGCAGGAAGCATAGGGCTGGAGCTCTGTTAGGGGTGCAGTGGGGGCTGGAGGGCTGAGTTGAAGGCCTGAAAATAGGACCCCACAGAGGGGCCGTGTTGAGAAGGAGCTGCTGCTAACAAGGAAGCCCCCAGTTTGGGGACAAGCAGACACAGGGGGGCCCCTTCTAAATTTCCACCTAACTTTGGCCTCTGATTTTTGTAGTGGTTTGTATGAATATTTCTGCCACATTGTTCTCTTAAACAGTTCTTTATTCTTCAAGGTCCAGCTCAATTCCTCTTGTCCCTAAGGAACACCTTGTGGTCAGGGAAGAGCTGTGAGCCTCAGTGAGTTGAGGGAGAGTCCTAGAGAAATGTACAGGAGAAGGAACACACAAGTCTTTAAAACCTATGTTAGAGCCCTACTGTGTTACCTGCCCATAGAACCTTTCCTCAGATCCTTTAAATTTAAGGTGTTTATTTTATATAGATAGATAGATAGATAAATAAGATAATAGGTTGAATGAAAGTATGTTTTTCAGTTAATTTGAAATACACAATTTGATTTAAATGCTAAAACTTACCAGTATCTCCAAACAAACAAATATTTGGAAGAAATTAGCAAGTTGGAGAATTTGCTGTAACTTTGAACAATTTAATGTATTATTTATCTGATGATTAACTTTTGCTCAGTTAAGTGTGTCACCCAATTGAATTTCCTTCTGGAAATGTGAGAGTGAGGGAGACAGACAGACAGACACACTGAAACCAGTTAGGAAGACATTTTCAAAGTGAAACTTCCACTGTGCAATTTTATTTTTGTTCAAGTTTTCAAACAGAAAACACTTCTTTACCTTTCCTGTGGCTGAGACACGCCATTCAAATTTTACACATGAAATACAAGAAAATGTAAACACAAGCTAGGCATAATAGATACCCACTCTGAAACAGTCCCATTGGGTGTTTAAAAAAATCCTGAATAAATCATATTTAGTCATAAAAATGGGTAGGATTAAAGCCAATAGAAATGGTATGATATGAATTATAACACACAAAGCACTGTGAATTTTAATGATAGGCCTTATTTAAAAATGAATAAAATAGACACAATTGCCTAGGTGCTTTCTGGATATCATGTTTGGAATACTGAACTATGTTATCCTGGTTCTTGGTTCAAAATTGCCCTTTAAGACAAACCATAAGAGACTCTTAATCTCAGAAAACAAACTGAGGGTTACTAAGGGGTGAGAGGGTAGGGATAGGGTGGATGGGTTATGGACATTGGGGAGGGCTTGTGCTATGGTGAGTGCTGTGAAAGGTGTAAGCCTGCTGATTCACAGTCCTGTACCCCTGGGGCAAATAATAAAAATAAATAAATAAATGAAAGATAAAATTGCCCTTCATACTCTGGTTTCTCTTCAGATCACATAAATCTTTTGCCTTTTGAAAATTGCCCTTCAAATAATGAAATGCACTTTTTTAAAAAAAGATTTTATTTATTTATTTGAGAGAGAGAGAATGAGTGAGTGAGAGGAGCAGGGGGAGTGGCAGAGGGAGTGGGAGAAGCAGGCCTCCTGCTGACCAGGGAGCCCCGGATGTGAGACTCCATCCTAGGACACCTGGAGCATGACCTGAACCGAAGGCGGACGCTCAACTGACAGAGCCACCCAGGCTCCCCACACTTTTTTTTTTTAAAGCAAAATTTTTAAATGTATTATTAGAAAAAAATGGTATCTCAGAATTAAGGTATGGTTCTGCAAAATTTGATTTAAACTAGTGAATGCTGAAAGAATCTAGTTTAATTAACATGTATATGTTGGCAGTGCAATACACAGACATTGCAAATGCACAGCAGTGGTAGAGATTTGTGGAACACTTGGCATGGAAAACGTTCCTAGGCACCTCTGTAAGTATAGCTGTTTTCATCCTGTTCTAGTGACTAACAGATGTATGTTACTCATGGTAACTAACCCTCCTTAAATTTCTGAACTAGAATGAGTGACCACTCAGCTAGGTTGGTGTCTGGTGAGGACGAATAGTGGTAGAAATGAGGCTTCGCCAAAATCATACCACAGAGCTTTGAAGTCACTGCAGTCCTGAGCCCGTCTCAGTGTTTTGGTTCCAAGAATGAGGATTAATTATAAACCAGGGTGTTAATTTATTAATTCATAAGTCTCAAAATGTCCATGTTGTCCAGACAGGCTTCTTTCTCTCTTCTGGCCATCAGGGTAGCTGTAGGAGTCATAAACCTAGAGTTCTGTCAAAGGTGAAGAGAGAGTTTCAAGAGAGAATTCATTTCAGGACCGTTTCTGTCCCTTTCAGAGAAGTTCTCATATTTACTTCCCAGACAAAGCCAGAATCTGGGTTTTCCTTTCCTGGGATTCCTACTGACTGTTCCCTTCTCCAGTTCTGATGATAATCACACACACTGGATCATAATCAGATTCTGATTCTGTTAAGATCTTTTCATTGATTATTTTATAAAGTCCTTTAGAAAAACACGTTTACTGATTCTTAGTTTATTTCCACCCATACCTAACCTTACCCTTATTTTACTGGTTTTTCTAAGTTTCTTCTTCTGGGGGCAGCCCTGTCTTCTTTCCCTCTGGATTTTGAGGAGCAGCTCCCTGTTGTGTCTGAGAGTGCCCTATGAGGATAGGGATACTTGAGGACTTCCCTGTAGTCTTCCTTGTAGTAAACAGACTACCTGAACAATGAAGGGCAAGGTTTCCTAGGATTATATTTATCATTGTTTCTCCAGGGACTTGGCAATTTAAGGAAGGGAGAATCGTTTTTTCTTACAGGTTCTGCATGGCATGTTCTTCTTGAAGTAGTCTTTAAGTGAAGTTGCTCCATACCCCACAGTTGCTTTCTAGCTCTCCACTGGACCTTGCAGATGTTTTACTCTTTATGTTCTCCCAAGTTGACATCGTCTCGTTTTTACTCTCTTCTTCCACTCCTCCTTATCCATGGTGTCGAACTCCAGGTCACGTTCCCACCTTCACTGGGGCAGAGACACCTGACTCAGTCAAACTGTTCCCTCAGCATTCACCATCATGTGAGGCAATCCATCTCCTCCCTGCCATCATGGTTCCTTCATCTTCTCATCTCCAGAGTTTTCTCCCTCTTTTTCTCCACCTCCTTCCTCCCACCCCAAGGTTAGCATTCTCTTCTACCTCTCTGTCTTTGTGGTAACTGTCATCTTCCCTGTGACCCTCCTACTGTGGTATTTTTATGTGTCTTTACTGTTGGATTCATCACACTGTTTTTATTCCTAGCTTTCCTTCTAGACTGTGAACTCCTTCAGCATCTTGATGATTCTGAAACCTGACGCCGCCTGCCATGTAAATATTACTTCAGTGGGAACTCAGTGTACTTCTTTCCCTCAGTTTGTTTCATTCTCTCGCTGAACAAACCCTGTTGAATACCTACTATGTTTCAGGCATTTTTATTGCTGCTGAGAATACAGTGGAGATAGAGATGAAAATAGTCCCTGCTCTCACTGAACCTAGAGTGTATGGTTGAGGGATACAGAACACTGAATTGGAAATTATAGTATGGTTCACTGACGTGCCATCTGTAATCAACAAAATTCTAGAAACTTTGTAATGGTTGGTATTTTTTCTTGTGCTTTCTTCAAAAAGCTGTTTGGAGATGTTAAGTGTGAAGATATGTTTGTCTTCTTGGAAACAAAATATAGCATTAAACATACAGAATCTAGGCTGAATAAATGAGACTGAAAGACAACTATCAGGTCTCTAACTTAAATTTGCTGAAGATGGGGACTGAAAGAAAGGATTCTTAGTACATTTATTAATCTCCTATACTTTATTTTTCATGTCTAGAATTTTCCCTTTTACTCTAAAGAACTATTATGAAATTGGAAATCATTAGATGCATCACTGCTTAAATCAGCATTTTTTTTTAAGATTTTATTTATTTATTTGACAGAGAGAGAGAGATTACAAGTAGGCAGAGAGGCAGGCAGAGAGAGAAAGAAAAAGGCTCCCTACTGAGCAGGGAACCTAATGCAGGCCGTTGCAGGGCCGGATCCCAGGACTGAGATCATGACCTGAGCTGAAGGCAGAGACTTTAACCCACTGAGCCACCCAGGCACCCCAGCATTATTATTTTTTTTTAAGATTTTATTTATTTATTTGAGAGAGAAAGAGACAGTGAGAGAGAGCACAAGTGAGGGGGTGTGGCAGAGAGGGAGGGAGACTCCCTGCTTCAGGACTCCATCCTGGACTCTGGGATGGTGACCTGCATCAAAGGGAAATGCTTAACTGACTGAGCCACCCAGGCACCCCTAAATCAGCATCGTTAAAAGTGACTTTAAACGTGTATAAAATTAGTATTTTTGATGATACTCTAATTCAAAACTGTCACCTTTTCTTTTTCACCTGTACTTTCAGTAAGACATGTCACAGATTAATATCTGTCCCAAACTGGACACCTTTGAAGCCAATTGCTATATCCCAGATGGAGAGTTGATCTCTCCAACTAAAGCACCAATATGCACTATATACACACCTAGTCTTTTTCCACATGACTGTTCATGAGGGAAGCATGAAGAATATAATTAAAATTCACACCTGGCCCGGAGCAGGCTGGGTTCTTTTTCTAGAAAATCGTTTATTCCTTCATTTAGAAATTAAGTTTTCCAAGAAATTGGTACCCAACTTACAGCCAAAACACAATTTCATGCTTAATTTTTTTGGCAGAAATCTTTACTGAAAAGAGCTTAAATTTTTCTTTCCCATTTTCTTAAAAGTACTTAATTAATGTTTTTCTTTTAATAAACTGACATCACCGGAAAAGCTGGGGAGAGCCCAATTTTACTTGTAAAGGATGGAGCAATACCTTTTTCTAGCTACATTTGCTGATTAATAATAAGGATTGTTATATTGTGGAAGTTCTCAAAGTACATTCCTCAAAGTGTTACTAGGTGACCCTCAAAAACCGTAGGGGTCAAATAAGTGAGTTGTGCTGAGTAAGATGTGATTAAACAGGTTCATTTACTGTAAGATTTCTTAAAGTTTTTTAAATGCTCTATACTGCTGCTTCTTAAACTTGAACGTGTACAATAGGGATCTTATTCACATAAAGATTCTGATTCATTAGGTCTTGTGTGGGGCCTGAAATTCTGCGTTTCTTATAAGCTTTACAGTGCTGCCAGTGTAAATGGTCCACAGGTTATCTGTTAGAAAACAAGGTTTGGGGGTTCTTCAAGAGGAAATAGACTCTGTAGTATCTTCCAGATGTACTAATCCCAGGAACGTTGATGTACTAGAAGTCATTTATGGAGCATACTTTGAATTTTAAATTTTAAATGGAATCTTTCAAATTACAAATGAATGTATAATTTAAATAGAAGTCTAATGCAGAACTTGTAAGAAATCTAATACAGAACTAGGTTATTATCAGCTAGACAGCTTAGTAGAAATCCCAGGACACTGAAAAATCATTTAGCTAGTTCATGTAAAAAGAAAAATCAGTATAATGAACTAAAAAGACAACCACTTCATAAGATAGCGGGTTGTTACTATAGTTGTATACTTTTTATTTTTAATAGACCTTATAAATATTATTAAATGCCCAAGTCCTTAATTAAGCAATTTTACATTATCTTTATTGCCTCTAGTAATTCACTTATAAATTACCATATTTCAAAATCCCCATATATGCTGTGTTAGTGATTTCATTAGTTTTTAATCTTTGTTAACACTAGCATTTGATATAAAAAACTAATAATAAAACAAATCTTTTATTTAAACAGCTTGAGATTTGATATGACTTAGATATTCTTAATTGCAAATGATATCCAACAATAGTCTAGGGAGGTTTTTGAGAAATCTGTTGAATCTAAAGCAAATTTTTAAATGTAAAAGCTTAATAAAATTAATTAATACATTATAGAAGGGCTTTTCCCCACCTGTGTCCTTCTGCACCTGGAATAGCGTCCCCATTTGTTCATGCCTTTTGAAACCCCTCTTTGAGCACCTGCTGTCCGTATTTGAGCTCTTACTGGCTTGTTCATCTCAAGCTGCATTTTATTGGAGTTGCTTTTTTATTTGTCTTCCCTTTTAGACTGTAAATTGGATTGGAGGCCAGGGTCTTCATTAAACTCTCAATAACATCAAGTTTATAGTATAGTACATAATAAGTGGGAGATCAATAATGCTTTAAATAAATTATATCTTTATAATTCATCATGAAAAATTTAATTTTTTAATCTTGTGATTCTTAAAAAAATGTAAATTTTTTTCCCTATCCTCATTATAATGGTTGTATTAGTTTCAATTGCCTATCATGTAACAAGTCCTCTTAAATCTCAGTGATGCAAACAATAGTTTTTAAATTTCGCACAAGTCTTGGTTGGCAAGTTTTGCCTGGGCTCACTCAGATGGCTCCAGTAAGCTGGAGACTTGGTCAAGGCAGGACTTTCTAAGATGGCCTGTCTTACATGTTCTGAGGTATTAGCCAGAGTGGCTGGGAGTATTGAGCCTCTGTCTACATGGCACAGGCAAGAAAGGAGTTGATCAGACAGAGCAGGGCCTCAGTCAACTACTGATGCCCAGAAGGGACCAGTTCCCTAAATAGGAAAAGTGAAATGAAGTATGTAGAAATAACATCGAATGAAGCTTTATTTATTTATTTATTTATTTATTTATTTGGGAGGGGGTGTTGCGGTGCAACAGGATAGGGAGAGAGAGAATCTTAAGCAGGCTCCACACCCAGGCTAAGTAGAGCATAGCCTGGTTTTACTAACAGTTTTTCAATGTTTACCTGTGTTGCAGGAACCATGTACACTCCAGGGAGCATCATTCATATAGAACACAATGTGAACTGCTGCCTGGAGGTGTAAGCAGTGTTGAACCTGATGTTATATATTAACTATGTGTTTTATTTTCAGAAATTATTAGTGAATGATATATGGGGCTGCAGACATTTTTTAGTGTAAATCCTTTTTTTTGTTGAAGTAAATACCTTCACGACATTTATGAGTTATAAAATTTAGTGAAGATTTTTTAGTGTAGTTTTATAACCAGAAGATCGGTTCTCTTTAAAGAGGATGGTCTTTAGTATTTAAGCTGTTAAACACTATTGCATTCTATTTATAAATACTCTAAATTTTTTTACTTACAGATCACATGTAATAAGAATTTATATAATTTTGTTCTGCTATATTTTTCCTTTTTCATGAAAAAAACTATAGAAAAGTCCATAAAATGCGTATACAGCTAAAAAACATTAAAAAGCAAAAACATCCATTAATAATTGCCCATGCCAGTCCAGCACTCCAAAAGTTATTAATGTCCCCTCTAAAATCACAACCTGCACCTTCCTTGCAGAAGTAACCACTCCTTTGACTTTGATAGTCATTTCCTACAAATGCATCCTTAATAAACAGTTCTATCTTGCCTATTTTTTTTAACTTTACTTAAATGGAATTCTAGTGTGTTCTTTTGTGACTTCTTTTATTCAACAGTATGCTTGTGAGAGTCATTCCTGTTGTATAGTGCTCTTGTTCACTTGTTATAGATGAAACACAGTGCATGACTATACCACAATGTATTTACCCATTTCACTGTTGTCATTTGGGTTGTTTGCAATTCAGAGCTTCCACAGAGTGTGTCCATGACCTTCCTTATGTGGCTCTCCAGTGTGTTTATGTGAAAAATATTTCTATATAAACAGGAATGGAATTACTGGCCTATGGAATATACGTATGAGCAGCTCAACTCCATAGATGCCAAAATATATTCCCGAGTGATGACTCCTTTACATACCAATCAGCAGCCTGCGATATTTGCCATTGTTCTGCATCTTCACCAGAATTTAGTATTGATTAATGTTTTGTCATTCTGGGGGGATGTTTATTGATATCTCATTGTAGTGTGAATTTGCATTTTTCTAGTTACTTATGAGGCTGAGCACCTCATTTTTGACTACCAAGATTTCCTCTTCTCTCAAAGGTCTGTTTACACCTTTTGCCTTTTTTAAAATATCAGGTTATCTTGCACTGATATTTCGATTGTAAAATCCATAACCCAAAACACTTAACTGCTATATATAGTTTACTCTCTAGAATTACTGTGCTGTTTGGCATATAGCTCCCCTCTAAACAAATTCTTGCCAAGAAGTTTCAGTTTTGGGGATGAACTGTCTGATTAGAAGTTTAGTATGTAACTATCTGTAAGCTTCCTAAAGAGTTGCAGATTTTAGAAATGCTTCTTACTTCTAGGATATTTTAAAACCCTAACTGTGAAAAGTTCATCTAGTACTCCTTTTAGAATTCTAGAATAGACTCCATATGGTCCTGAAGGTGTTTAACTTCTGAGGCATATCCTGATTTCCCAGTACCTCATTCTTCCGTAGTTCCACTTTCATTATAAGTAAAGCAAAGAAACTAGTCTTTACTACATAGGATACTCTGATTTTTTTTTCTGTTTTTACTGTTACAGTATTTTTTCATCTGGTGTTTGTTCCAACGTGTTTATTATCCTATATTTTAGTTTGAATAAAATTTAAATAACCATGCTTATTTTCTGTCTTTTATTATTTTTCTTAATTTGTTCTTAGGCATCATTATTTTATCCTGTCAGTTTTGAAATGGTTGTCATCAGTCTCATAGCATTTTCTGAGTGTTCAAAATGAAGCATGAGATATGTTATAGTCCAAAATACTAATGCAGAAGAGGAGAGAAATATATAGATACAGTTTATATCACTGGATAAGATGAAACAAAGTATATGTAGTATACTTTGCCAAAAATTACCAGTAAGGAGAGGAGAAATTAGTAGAAGACAATACAGTATGTAGTTGATCGTCTATACCAGAAAGATTCAGCACAGAGATAATTTTGTGGATTAGTATCATGTGATAAAAGTGATTATAGGTACTGAGTCATAGGTTTTGCCCATATATATTACATGCACAGCTGTATGTTACATCCATACTATGCATTTAGTACATCCACAGCCTCAAGATTCAGTACTCACTCTTGAATGTATCTAGCCTGCAACCTTGGGCAGAAAGATTTCCCATTACTCAATGATAGTTCACTGTAAGATTGAGATATACACACATATACAAATACTAATAGTTGCACATAAAAGCTTCTTTGTCTTCAATAAGGATCATAGTGAAAGTACATATTCTGCCTTCCAAAAAGTGTTTTTACAAGGTGCAAAAGAATGCAGTTCAACAGAATGATAGACCTGGGCAAGTGGAAATTTAGTAAGTAAAGCCTGGGATAAAATGAGAAGATACTTGTAAGAAGAGTTGGTCACAAATTCATCTCCGCTTTGTAGAGCCAAACAGAGCAACAGCCTGAAGATTTCCAGTATCCATCATGCCTTCAGGAAAAGTACAGCTTCCTGCCCTCCAGGTGCCTTTTAACAGATAGCTGTGATATGATAGACAACATTCTGAAAACTGAGGAACACTCACATCAATTCAGAATGTAGAAATTGTCTTATCTTAGTGTCTGCCTCGGACACTTCAGTGTTTGCTCCAAAAGGAAAGAACTTGCTGGGCTTCCTCTTGTGGCTCAACCTTTAATTTTGATTAAAAATAATATAACCATTAGCCAAATTTGATTAAAAGTGTAAAGACAGTAATAAAAATAAAGGCAAATACAAGTTTGTTACAAAACCATTCGTTTTTGATCTAGCTCTTAGGATCATAACCTAAAATGTCTGACCTCGTTTGTCAGTGGCAGCCCTTCAGAGGTTTATAGACATCTGCTTGTCTGCATAGTCCTTCTCTTCTTGAGATCAGACTTACTCTTCTTGTTCCATTAACTGCCCTTCCTATGCCCCACCCACTATTAAGGTCTGAGCTCCTAAGGAGCAGGAGCTGTCATTCATTTTGTCCCTATTCCTGTGACTTGTAAGAATGACTGCATACCTTCACCATCCTACTTATCCTCTCCTGAATGGATACATTTGTGTCTGTTTCTACAAATGTGCCATCTGTAACTGGACCTGGACATGTCCCAAGGAACCTGAAGGAGAGGTGTACTGTCACATGTCCCCCTCTTCCTGTCATCTTAAATACTGATATCAATACAGTGTCAAATCACCTTTTCTTTGGAGCAGCTTTGTCTTATGCATGGTTCACTCATTCTGCTCTTGAACCTGAAGTACCTAAATCTTTTCCCCAGTGTGCTGCTAAGCTAACCTCAATATAAGACCCCACATTTACTCCTGTTGTTTTTATCACATAGAGGCAGCTCATTACTGAAGTATAGCAATGTTTTCTATATTTTAATTTTATTATATGGATCTATTCATTATTCATAGTCATTGAAGAATTTTTTTAAGTTTTTTTTTTTAATTTTTATTTATTCATTTGACACAGAGAGAGAGATTACAAGTAGGCTGAGAGGCAGGCAGAGAGAGAGAGAGGAGGAAGCAGGCTCCCTGCTCAGCAGAGAGCCCGATGCGGGCCTTGATCCCAGGACCCTGAGATTATGACCTGAGCCGAAGGCAGAGGCTTTAACCCACTGAGCCACCCAGGCGCCCAGTCATTGAAGAATTTGAGCATGTCTGTGTATTGTTTACATTATAGCTAAACTTTTTGGTTAGGATTGGGTCAAGATCAAAGTTCTTCTGCAGTACATTTTATAGGATGATAGGTTTCCTTCAGCCATTTACAGACTGTGAGAGTCAGCAGTTGCCCTGTGCTACCCCAGTTCTCTGATGACTATAATATCATTGGGGGACTTCTAATATACATGCCTCACTGGAGTCTAGACACACTACATTTCCATGGTTACGCTGCCAAAGACAGAAATTAGAACAGCTTAACATGACTTTTCTTTGGTGTGCCCCTTTCTGGTTCTCACAGATCATCTCTTGGATAAAATCCTTTTAAGAATCTCACCTAAGATCTATGTCTAGCTCTCTAGTTTATGATGTAAAGAGAGTCTACTTTCTTTTTTTTCAAAAACAGCAATGGCATTTTCCTGCTGCCAGTTTTCTGGCACTTCTACCATTCCCTGTGATTCTCCAGAGAGCCCCCAGAATGCTTCATTTTTCTCAGGTCCCTAGAATGTGCCTGTCCAAATTAGGCATGTTGAGGTCATGGAAGGAAGCACGAAGCCTTATTTCTCACAGTTCTTTTGCTATAGAAGCACTCATTGTTTTTTTTTTTTTTTGGTGTTTTGCTCCCCCCCCCTTTCCTAATGGGAAGGAGTATTAATCTCATCCTGTGACTCTAGTCATAGCTTGATTCCTGTGACTCCTTAAATTGTTATGAGAACTACAGGGAAGTGGATTGAAGACCTTATTAGGTTTAGAACTTGTCAGTCCTGTGGCATCCCTCCTCTGCCCAGTGTTGGGTTCTGTTATTTGGGGACTGTTGTGGAAATGAGGGGCAGTGAAGTGTCTCACCCTCAGGTATGCATGGGTACCATGGTCATTGTTGAGCCCAGCAGTGTTAGCTAGTGCCTGCTACACCTTTCAGTCTTTGAGGAATCAGAGAATAAAAAATATCATTGCTGCCTATGAAAATCTCTCCTGCCTGGTACTGGTTTCTTTTACAAATTCATTAGTGCTTCACAGCCTATACCCATCAACTTAGGTGGTGTTAATCCATCGCTTCCATCTTGCCGTACTTAGTCTTGGTCTGATTCATATTTTGCTGCCTCAGCTAGGTATTAAGGCACTATCATGGACCCTGCCTCATGCCTGACCCCCATCCCCTTGCACATGTGGGCAGAGTGGTATCCGGAAAATACTCATCTGATATTGATCCTGGACAGTTAGAATCATCAAAGTAAATGTTGTGAAATAAGTGTGGTATACTTACAGTGATGTAATATAATTACAATAATATATCTTTCAGTAAGGTTCTTCCTTTTTATATAAATAATTAATAATAACTTCCCCAGTGATGTTTCTATTTTCTCCTTTTCTCTAATTTTCTTTGTTCACTCAGTTTCTCTTTTCCTTACACATTGGTATTTCATGATATTATACTCTTGACATTTAAAAATTTTGTTTCTTGGCATTATTTGTTTCACTGTTGCATAGTAACATTTTTGTTCTTTGCAACCATCTGCTTATTTTAAGGTGTGCAGTTTTTCAGTGGCATAGACTACTTTCATATCTTTACTTGCCTTAAATGTTAATCTAAGATCTTTATGTGTGGCACTTTTTTCTTCAAAGACTTCATATCTTGTTTCTGGTGAGCACCTGGTAAATACAGAAATGGGCTATTTTATTCAGTTGATGATATTTTAAGTGTATTTTATATCTCAAGCCTACCACATATACTAAAATAGATGCCCATAAAATCCTTCCATTATGCTGTAGAAAGAATCAGTAAGCCCTTTTTTAAGGAGGAAAGTGGGGCTCAACAATGGTAACTTGTCCAGGGGCACTTAGGTTTTGATCCTAGAACCACTCACTCCAGGACTGAATGAAGTGCCTCCTCTACTCATACTTAAGGAGATCCTCCTCCTTGCAGGTAAGGCTCCACCTAGGCTTGGGCACCATAGAAATAAAAGATAGAATTCACCTGCTAGGGCGTCTGGGTGGCTCAGTGGGTTAAAGCCTCTGCTTTTGGCTCAGGTCATGATCTCAGGGTCCTGGGATCAAGGCCCGCATCGGGCTCCCTGCTCAGCGGGGCTCCTGCTTCCTCTCTCTCTCTCTGTCTGCCTCTCTGCCTACTTGTGATCTCTCTCTGTGTCAAAAAAAAAAAAAAAAAAGAATTCACCTGGCTAGAGCAGGCGTATGGACTCTTTGTGAAGGTGGGATTAGGGAAAATGCACAAACTCATCACGTTCACTGCCCATTTCTGCCTGTTAATATGGCAAGGATAAAGCAACTACTGTTAGAAAGAAGCCTGGAACCCAAACCCACCTTCACTAATGTGTAAGTCAGAAGAATGAGGATGAGAGATGGAGAGAGGTCAGGTGGTATGCATATATCTTCCCTTCTCTTACAGATGATGATTTTAGAACAAGCAAGCTGATACTAAAATTTGAGGGAACAGGGGGGAAATCCCCAGATCATACTATGGAATCAAACATTGTAGAAGTTGATAAAAAATTCAAAATATAACAATAGAGTAATTCTTAGGAGAAAACTCTGAAGGATGTCAAGAATAGTATTTATGGTCTGACGTATCCATATATGAGTTTACAGAGTTACACATTGAACAAATAAGATCTCATGAATATCATAGCACTTGGTGAGATTTGCCTGATGACTGCAATGAGATGTGGAAAAGATGGTCAGTCCTTCATTTATATATTCATTTATTCAGCAAATATGTATTGAATACCTATTACATACCCCAGGCACTAGACTAGTCTCATGGTATGATAGACTGTGCTCTCAAGGAAACAGACTGCTGTGTAAACAAGTTATTAAAATATTCACAACATTTTAGGTGGGAATCTTTTCCCAGTCTTCTGAATTTATGAAAAATCCTTATCAGGTCAGTGGTCTGGCAAACACATCACTCTTGGTGTGTTGAGGCACTCCATCGCTTTAGAACTCATTCTTTCATAAGCTGAAAAATAGACCCTATTTAAACACCATCTTCATTACCATTGTCATTTTTGGATAATCAGATTCTTCTAAGGAAACCACATTAGCTATAATACTCCACCAAAGATATCCTTGTTCTACTTATTAATGCCTTCCATTTCTTTGAAATACAGGAGACTTTTGTTTATTTTCAAGTCCAAGTTTAAAACCTTTTTTTTTTTCTGTTGCACAAGCCTCTTCTGTAACTGGTAAAGCATTTGAATATTTGTAGACATCTTCTTGTGTGGGAACTTTACAGACTGGACCCTTTAGCATAAATCTAGAGAAGTTATTATTATTTGTTTCATTATATAATCATATTTACTTACTAGTTATCTGATTAGAAAAATTAGTGATTCAACAAGCTTCTAACAGTTTTATTGTCCTCAGGACATTTTTATGTAAGAGCCCTCCTCCCCAACACTTTTGTCATCTTTTTATGCTGTGATGTCGTTTATTCATTTTGTTAGTAAGTTTTATTATTACTGCTGCTACTATTGTTATTTTAGTATTCAGTCATACTGTTTGTACTTTTGGCCATAGATGTTGCTTTTAAAAATCAAATAGCTGTAAGGAGTTGTGATCTTTGTGCGCAGAAGTCGGTAGTATATCCTAGGAACCATCTGCAAATCCTCAGTCCCTGCCTGTTCTTCCATAGGAGCCCATGAACAAGTGTTAACTCTTTGCCTGCATTTGCAGGAGGAATGCCCGCTCCTGAGCAGGCCTCACTGGTGGAAGAGGGACAACCACAGACCCGCCAGGAAGCTGCCTCCACTGGCCCAGGCATGGAACCCGAGACCACCGCCACCACTATTCTAGCTTCCGTGAAGGAGCAGGTATAGCCACTTCTTGGAATTTGCAATCAATTATTTCTTCAATGCCTTTAAAAATTAATCTTTGGATGTGTTTTAAATTTGTCTAACGTCCTTGATGCCTTCACGTTTTTTAATTATAAGGTGTTTACATCCCTGAGTACATTGGGATGACTGGCACGTAGAGCCGCTCCAGGTGCCAGTCAGAATCGGAACATGCAGGATACTTGTGCGTCTGCAAGTAAGGACAATATCGATGGTGCTTGGTGTCTCTGTCTCTCCCACATTGCAGAGTGTGTGCATGCACGCCAAGCCTTGTGAAGCATATTTTACACTGCTGACTTTCCTATCAGGGCTCTGGCCACTTGAGGCCTGTAATATCTTTAGATATGTTGAACATTTTAACATTTTAATATGGGTATTATATAGGACTGTCTTTGTGATTTTTGGATGAAGGCTGTATTTGTTGTGTTTGTCTGACTCGAAGTATATTCATTTTGTGAGCTAGTGTTCTAAAACTTGTCAAACTGTGCCAGTTTGCTTCAATGTCATGTTTATGTTGACTTTTTTTTTTAAGGTACTTAATACTATTTATCCTTCAAATACAAGTAGCCTTCTAAATTAGATCTTATCTGTCATGCTTAGAGAAATTGGAATTCCTGAATTTAATTTCTCAGAGTTAAAAGCTTAATAAGGTGAATGTAAATTTGAAGCTCTAGGGATAGG
This sequence comes from Ailurus styani, assembly GCA_002007465.1. Classification (NCBI taxonomy): domain Eukaryota; kingdom Metazoa; phylum Chordata; class Mammalia; order Carnivora; family Ailuridae; genus Ailurus; species Ailurus styani. The sequence goes on along the minus strand of LNAC01000104.1, from coordinate 1,747,658 downwards.
ATTTTTTTTTCTGCTCCCTCCCTTTTGTTTCCTCAAAAAAAAACATGTATTTTCCTTCTGTGAGGGTTTTTCTGTTGGAAATAATTTAATATTACATTTTTAAGCCTTATGATTACACCACTGATTCTTTTCTTCTCAAGAGTTATAAACTTAGGTGTATATTTGCCAGAATTTTCTTTCAAAAATCAGTATCAGCAATTCAGATGACTAGTGATGACCGAGTAAAGGAATCTTTAATACCTCATTGTTTTACTGTTTGCTGTAACTTACAGCTAGCTAGGTAGAGTGAAAGAATACTCCAGAATATTTGACATTAGAACTGTGTTTTCAGGGAAAATGATTTCATAGCTTATTTGAGTAGCAAGATATCAAAATATTTTCCATTCCCCCACTGAAATTTGAAGTTTTCAAAACATTCCACAAACTAAGAATTTGAGAAGACAAAAGAAAATTGTAGTCAGTACTGTTTTCATTTGCCACTAAACTGTAGATTATCCAAGCTTCTCTCACCTTTAGGAGGAAAAAAGGACTCTTTTCTTTTTGCACTTCGTAGTTGTCGAGATGTGACCCAAGGAACTATAAAATGAGAGGACTCTGATTTATTTTGCGCTGTGAGTGTATTCCACATTTTGGTGAAACATGATGGTAAATTTATCAAAATGCCCAGAACTGACTTAAAGCTGGAAACTGTGTTCAGTAAATATAGCTACAGGAACTTTGCATTTGTACCTTGAGACTGGATGATGATACCCTGCATGTTGAAGAAAATTGGAAACCTATCATGATTTTGGTACTGGAATTCCTTGGCAGCTTCAGATGACGTCAGCGTTCTATCTTTTGGTGATAAATAGTGTTCTGAATGAATTTATTTTGTGGGAGATAGCTTGAAGAGTCCCTGTTTCTGAAGATAGCCAAAAGAATACAGGTATTTGCTATTTATGAGAATTACTATATATAGCCCAGATTATTTAGTTAGTGGGAGGCTATACTCTACTTTTCTATTCCTGTTCTAAGAATTTGAATCCACTAATACATGTTTGCAATTTTCATGCTTAATTTCTTTTAAAATTGTTTATCAGTACTCAGTACTCAGCATTTCATTCAACCCAAGACCATATCCATCTCTTATTCCAGGATATTCACCTGATTTTAAATAGCCAACTCAAGTTTCTAGGCAAGATCCTCTAATTTCTTTATAGCTGGGGTAGAAACTTCTTAGGACTTTCCTCAAATGTCAGTCCCTATCGTCTGCCCAGTGAGACAGGGCACAGAACAGTTAGGAATTAAAAATCTAGTTACTATTCACCTTATATATTTGATTTGAAAATAACTAGTCAGAATGTGACATTCTTAATTTTATTAGGCCCAAATGAAATAATGTCCTTGATAATATTTGATATCAAAAGAATAATAGTCTTGGGTGGAATGTATTACTTTTTTCTTAAAATCTCACTACAGCACAGTGTTCACAGCCATGGAGTGAAAACATGAGCTTCTCTGATCTCAAAGGGAAAGACCTAGTTTGGTGGCAGCCATGTGTCAGGAAGGATGTTTCATTGGTACAGAAGGAAGAGACCCTTTCAGTGCAACTGAGTAGGTAGTCTGGGTTCCTGTCTTGCACCCACTACTTTCTGTGTCATCTTAGGAAGATTTCTTAACTTCTCTGTGCCTCAGTTTTTCCTCTATAAATTGGTGACAATGATAGTTATTGAGAACATTAAATTAACCATTGTAAAATGCTTACATTGGTGTCCGGCACTCACACAGTAAGGGCTAATATTACTATTTAAATCAACATTTCTACCTAAGAAGAAAAGGCACCTCTTAGGAAGAACTGGTGGTTCTATTTTTAAGTGTGTATATATATCCATATATATATCCATATTTATATGTATGTATATATGGATTCAGTGAGCCTTCTTTGGACAGTGATATGAAGATAAAAACATCTATATTGAGCTATGTTTATTCTATAACAGTATTTTACTTTTACATGGCATTAAACTTTCAAAACTTTACCATGCTGGTCTCACAAATTAGAGCACCCTTATGTATGTATTGTAAGAAATACAGCATGTAAAAATAAATTTTACCAACATGCTGATTTTGTGCAACTCAAACATAATGTCAAGGTACTTGGTTAAAAAATTGGAAGGTATTATCTTTTATTTTATTTTTTTAAGATTTTATTTATTTATTTGACGGAGAGAGACCCAGTGAGAGAGGGAACACACGCAGCAGGGGGAGTGGGAGAGGGAGAAGCAGGCTTCCTGCCAAGCATGGAGCCTGATTCGAGGCTCAGTCCCAGGACCCTGGGATCATGACCTGAGCCGAAGGCAGATGATTAAAGACTGAGCCATCCAGGTGCCCTGGAGAGTATTATCTTTTAACACACACCTGAATTTTGAGATGAGAAGTCTGGGTTCTTCTTGAGTAAAAGTACATCCAAGCCACGAAAATACCTCACATGTACTCCCTCTGGTCCATTCACAGTAAGTAGTAGGGAAGGAAATAGCAAGCAACCAAAGCAGTCTTGTTAACAAAGCATTCATCTGTTAATATCTGAAACTGGATTTTGGGTGTCAAAACCAAAATTAAATCTTCCTCTGCTGAGCCACACTTTTCCTAGGATCCCAAAGACAAGCAGCAAAATGCTGAGATTCACATCCTCTCCGTTTTGTAATGTGATAACCTTTTACATTGATGTCAGTCACTTAGGTGCATACCTGTGCAGTTATAGAAATAGTCCTTGCTCTTTGGCAGATAGAAAGGAGCCTGCTTCTGTTTCAAGTGCTGCGTCTTTTGTGACGCCATTTGCAGCCCAGCTGAAGTCAGTTCCCTCTCCTCTTCAGCACTTTATACCACTGCTTTGACTCTTACTGTATGCTTCCTTGCATTATGTGATCAGCTACCTAACAACAGAGCCATGTTTTTTACATTGTTTCACACACGTGTTACGCCCCCCCCATCGCCTTTAATGATACTAGACCTGCAATAAATGATTGCTCAGAAAGGGAATGGATGAATAATACTGGCTCTCAGATTACTTTGTCACCAACTAACTGTTTTGTGAAGATAATGGGACCTGTAGCCACATTCATAGAGCATTTACTGAGCAAGAGAATCTCACAGACAGCACTGAGAAATGTGGCTACTCGGGGCACCTGGGTGGCTCAGTGGGTTAAGCCTCTGTCTTCAGCTCAGGTCATGATCTCAGGGTCCTGGGATCGAGCCCTACGTCGGGCTCTCTGCTCANTTCCCCCCCCCCCCCCCGCCTGCCTCTCTGACTACTTGTGATTGCTCTCTCTCTCTCTGTCAAATAAATAAATACATAAAATCTTTAAAAAAAAGAAAAGAAATGTGGCTACTCAATGGTGTATTCTTACCCTTAAGACAATTTGAATTGAATGTATCCATATTTGATGTAGGAATTAAATCTGATCTCTACATGGAGCAAACTAAAATTTTATTTCCTATTAGTGGTCCAAAAATGATGTAGGTGTTATGAATTTCACTTCCCATCCGTCCAACTTAACTGAAAATTAAGTGTGGGAAAAAGAGGATATGGTTTATCTTTGTAATGTCACAAAATATTTACCAGCATCATGTATATACCAAGTGATAGAGGTAACCCCTGAAGAAATCTCTTCAAGGATCATGCTTAAGAGAAGTAAAAGTTGTCCCATGGGAATAACAAAATAATGTGATCCTTGAACTCAAATCCAGAATTACATGAAATGCCAGTTAAATGGAAGCCACCAGTTGGCTGCAGTCAAGATCAGCATTAGACACGTTCTCCTGTTCAGCTCAACTCCGTAATAAGATCCAGGAGTCCATGATGAATACAGATATTGGAAAAAAAGAATTTTTTTTGTATCCTGATAGTTTTCAAGCATCTGTCAACTTTAAGAATGTCCTGTGCCTAGCTTATTATCTTATACCTACCTAATATGATAAAGAAATACGGCCAGATGTGGTGCCCTCAAAGGGCCCTGCCTCCTCCTGTGAAAACCTTAGGTTTAAATGATTGATTTCTCCTTGAAGTGGTTGGTAAATATTTGGATACAGAAGAATTGGAATTTGATAACACACTGGCTGCTCATCCAGAGCTTTGCCACCACCACCCTGCCACTTAGATGTGTCAGAGTGCTACCTTCACAGGCACGAAGGAAACAGTGAGCCAAGGGCGTGTATAGGCCATTATTATTAGTTGGGAGAGTATAGTGTAGTTTTTATAACTGATAGGATGTGATCTGGATTATAGAAACTCTTTAAAAGACCATATGGCCAATCATAAGGTTAACAAGTGTATTTCTTGGCTCCATATAGGATGCAAGTTGATTTACATTCTATAGAATCAAACATAATTTTTATTACACTCTTTTGTCTTCTGTCATAGAATTGCTTGCATAATTGAGATTTTTATTTGAACTTGGCCATACTCAGGCACTTTAACTTCCATTCTGCTGTTCCCTCACAAACTGCACTGTCTTATTTTTGGCTTCTGATTTAAGAAGTTTGGAAACCACATTTAAGGTTGAGGCCAATCCAGATAGCATGAAATCATAAGGACCAAATAGATTTGGTAAAACATGCTCATTTTATGTATACTCTGGTGAAGTCCTAAATTAGGTACTGTATACACTTCTTTTGTTATCTTTGGTGACTGAAAATTGCAATGTTCTTTACTTGTGAGGCTCTTAGAGAGAAGCCTCAAAACAATATTTTCTGACTTCAGTGAAAATTTCAATTCTACCTTCAGTGTGGCCCTATTAACTTGTGAAACTTAAATATCGAGGAGTGAAATGAGAGTCATTAAAGGTCCTTAATTTTTGAAGACAGAATAAGGAACTTTGGAGCCAACTGTGCCCTATTGATATTACTTCATTTTTACATGGATATGTTAGCTTCAGTAATTACACACCCTTCCTGTATGGCAGAATGCCCAGAACTGAACAAATTCCAGTGCAATTATTTACTTTATTCCTCTGAAACTGAAACAACTCAACTGTTGTGCACCTGCCTTTGCAGCTTCCTTTTATTTGGCCCCTAAGTTTATTTACAATGAAATCATTCTCTGACACACCTCAACCACATGCAGAAGACGGAATTTTAATTTCAACCATAAACAAGCATAGTTTTTTGCTTAGCTAAAAGCACTGTAAGTACAATACGTAAAACTTCGCGTTTTTCGTATTAGTAATTTAGTCATTTTTCCTACTGGTAGCTGAATTATCCTGGTAGTTGTAATTACCATTTAACATATAATGAAGTCTTCCATGCCTGAACTGCATCATCAAACACAAGGTAAGATTGAATCTTTTCTTAGTGATTTCTGTGGGATCATCAAATTTTACAGCTTTACATCCTTAATATTATGGAAATGTGGTTCAATATGAGGTCTAGTGGCAGAGCTCTTGTGACACAGTTTGCCCTGGATTCAAAAATTCTGAACCCTGACACTCAGTTCTCTGATCAGTCCTCTTCAGTTATGTGTGCTGTGGTCAGAATGTAACGTTTCTCCTCCATGTGTTCATGGTGAAGGGTGTCCTCTATTTCAGGTATCTCTATGGTTAAGGAATACAACAAAGTTAACTATCAGGTTTATTCAGTATGTAAGTGTATGCAAAAAAATTGTCCTCAGCAACATAAAAAATTAAACTGCCAAGTTAGCTAGCAGGAAGTATATACATTTTGTGATAGCCTGATAAATGATCAGCTGGACCTGTTAGCAAAGTTGCTCAATCTTATGGGTCCCAGACATACATCTCAAATAGCTGCCTATTTGTTCTCTTTGATTCAGTTGGAGACATCTTTTTAGGTTTATTTAGACTCTAGGTTTTGTTTATTTGTTTTGGTGTGTTTTGTTTTGTTTTGTTTTGAAGAGCTCTTCGACTGAGCAATTTGAACAGACTCCATCTGGCTTTTCATACATAGCTAGATCACATGCACAGACATCAAATACATAGTAGGTGCCCAAAAATATTTATTGGGCTAATGAACTGGGAGTGTAATAATGCTTACGATCCTGCTGTAGTTCCCTTTAGTGCTTGCTTTTAACTAAATAAAAAATATTGATTGAAAGCCTACTGTGATCATAGCACTCTCTCCAGGCAAAGGAAGGGAGAGATGGAAAGGAGGCCTACAAAGATGATCTCTTAAGTACAGTTTCCACCCTCAGAAGAATGCAGAGGCACAAACTATATTGTATACTTTTATGTGAACTAATTGGCACAGTATGAATATTTCTTAATGGAACCACAAAATCCAAGAGTGTGTACTTTTGCCCCTTTTTTTATTTAGGCAGGCTATAGGTATGTATTGTATCATATCAGTTTTATATAAATTTGCTGACTTAGGCATTTTTAACTTCAGTTTTTGCTGTTAAGTTAGCATTACCTTTTGTTTACATTTGAAAGTAATAGAGTATCTGTCCTTTATTAACACTTTAAGCCTCACTCTGTATGTTTAAAATGATAATTTGCTTTTCAGTTGAATAACAGTTCCTGTTTGGAGTTAAATTATGAATATCTGATGTAATTTTTTCCCCTGTACATGCAAACTTTATGCTATTAAAGTTGAAATGACTGACTGCTGAGTCGGTCAGATTAAATGGGTGACAGGATTGTTCAGAACAGCACTGAATTCCCTGCACTGTGTGATCATTTTTCTCTTTAGAATCATTTCTGGAGAGAAAAATATTTTAGAAACATTCTTTTCTCCTCAGGTCTAACCCTGCAGTTACTCCATAGCTATAGCAAAACAGTCTGTCTTTATGTGGAAGTGCTCTCGATTTCTCAATTACCATTTTTGTTACTTTTGCAGAAATGGGTCCATATGGTCTTACTGTTATCTGTTTATATATTATGAATATATTGTTTCCAAAGTGATGGGATCTGCTTCTACTTCAGCAAAGTAAATTAGGTTATGATTATTTCACTTTAGACATTCTTAAGTTGGGTTTTTTTTGTTGTTGTTGTCTTCAAGTAGTTTGAAGATAAATCTCTGTTTTAGCTTGTAGAGTCTTAGGAGTTTTTATGTACTCAGATCTTAGTTCAGGGGTTGCATGTAATAGAAACAGTCTGCAAACACATTGAAAGAGCATGTTATTGAACTTGAAGATAAATGCATGTTATGCAATTAAATTCTATAGAAATCATATTTCAGATATGAATGTGACTCATAAATTGAAAGATAGTTTTCTTAGAATTGAAATTTCTTGGCTCTTGAAAGAAAGTGTGATTTTCCTTTAAAAATTGGAGCTCAAGGCATTTTTCAATGTATATGCTCTTTAACTCGTATTTTAATTTAGAGGCTTTTTACATATGAAAATTCCTATAGAGCAGCATGACATCAGAAAAGTATTCATCATTTGGTATCATCCTCTGTAATGGAAATATATCTGATTTGCAAGTTCTCCTAAAATCATCCCTACAGCCTAAAATCAAGATAAAGGTCCCTAGTCACTGTATATGGCCTTCTATTACGCTATTCTGGCGGAATTAAGGCTTACCATTTCCTTCATACTTAGCATTTCTGCATTCTGTTATTACTTTAGAAATTCCTTTCCATCATAAAGTTGATGTAAACTCTCAGTTCTCCCCTTTGCAAGTATTTTCATAAATTGTTTTATTTAAAAAATAAAGAGTATGCCTACCTTGCCCAAGTGCAGAGTAAATTGACACCTCCTTTTTTTCATTCATGACCTTAGCTGCTTTATATGTTTCTTGCTTTAAAGCTATAACTGTTGTAACGGGAGGAGCTTGCTGGAGTTTTCCCATTGCCCCATTTTCTGATTTGTTTCTTAATAAGGTGAATATTGTTTTCTTTATATAATGTAAGCACTTCACAGCAGGATCTTGATTTTTCTCTTATTTCAGTTAGCAAAGTATAATGAAAAAGTGGATTCTTATTAAATAATTTTGCAGAGAAATGTATCTTAGTAATTGCTGCTGTTGGCGTTATTTTAAGCTGATGAGATTTGATGGTCTGTAGGTAAGAATAGGAAACTTAGATTTGTATAGCTATTGTATAACTATGTGTACTGAACAGAATGCTGTTACCTGTAGCTTATTTGATTTGCACCACAGAGTAAGGAAAACATATTTTACTGATGTGTAACTATTTTATTTGGTTGAATTTTTTTAAATTTCTGAACCTTTGATAAAACTTCTTTTGATTCCCCATTAAGAACTATGAGGACACTCACCCTGTTATCAGAGTTGGAGAGTTGTCCTGTTGTAAGGCCAGTAGAGCAGGATGGAGAAGAATGGCCAGTGGATTATCTATGCCAGGTCTGCTTTTGTGATCACAAAGACCAACCCCTCATTGCTTTACTGGGGTTTGCTGCCTCTTAGTGCAGCCAGACTGCCGTTTTCTTCTCTCCCTACCATCATCACTGCTACCACCACTACTACTGGAAACATTATTAATTTGGAAAATATTTTATCATAAGGATAGGATATAAGAATCAATGAACTCTATGGAATAGAAATCTGTTAGGAGACTAATAGCTAACATTATTACTTATCACGTGCCAGGCATTGTGCTAGTGCTTTACATGGAGGATCTCTGGTATTCTTTATCACAACTTTATGAGTTAATGTTTTGAAAATCTCCATTTTTTTGGCCACTGAACATCTGATCCAAATTTCTTTATTCCATGCATTTTCCCACCTTAGTAGACTTGGTGGGAAAATATGTAGTCTTAAGTGATATAGAAAAATTGTTTCAGTAAATTGTTTTTATTTTATTTTTATTTTTTTCCTGACTGATTCTTTTTTATTTTTATTATTTTTTTATTTTTTTATTTTTTATTTTTTTATTTTATTTTATTTTATTTTTATTCTTTGCCCAAGGGGTACAGGTCTGTGAATCATCAGGCTTACATCTTTCACAGCCTTAGATTAGCCATGGCATTTTCTGTTGCTTTTAACCAAAAACCCTGAATTATTCAGATAGTTGTTGTTATTGTCCCTACTTAAAGGGAAACTGAAACTCAGGAAAGTTGATTAACTTGCCCAAACTTACCCAGTGAATTAGGAGGAAATCTAGGGTTCATATCCAGGAAGTTATGTGACAGAGATGCTTACTAGACAATTAAAATCTGCAGTGGAGCCAATAAAGAGAAGAATGGATACAGAAGAAAAGTGAATCATTAGCTCTCGCAAGAGTAGTTGAGAAATTATCTTGGAATATGAAGGAAAAGAACAAAAAAGATATGTTACTAGATATGGAATCTATAGAAAATAAATCTAACATAAGCACTGTGAATGTTCTCAAGAAAGTTTATAGTAGCCAGAACAGAAGCAATACTTAAATATAATTTTAAAACGTTTTTTCTAAGCAAAAAGTAAAGCTGTGAGTGTACAGATTTGAAGGGGTAATCACATTCCAGGCATCACCTATGGAAAAGAGACCAGTCTAGGAATAACTCTGACAAAATTCTGTATTTACAAAGATATTGGAGAAAACTACAAGAATCCAGATAAAAGAAATGATTTATCTGCGAAAGATAAAATCAGACAGATCTAGCTTTGCTGAAACAGTAGATAGAAGAAGAGCATAAAGCAGTGTGTTTAGAGTGTTGAAGGAAAAATGCTTGTAACCCAAGAGTTTTACATCCAGCTAAATCGTCTGATGTATGAAGGATTAAAAGGACATTCAAGATCTCATGAGATATATTCACCCTTGCACCCTGGTATCCTTTTTGATAATTGAAGACATGTTTTTTTCAGAAAGTAACCAATTTTAAGACTCACGAATAAGAAATTCATGTTATAGGGCGCCTGGGTGGCTCAGTTGGTTAAGTGGCTGCCTTCGACCTAGGTCATGATCCCAGGTTCCTGGGATCGAGCCTCACATTGGGCTCCCTGCTCACCAGAGAGCTTGCTTCTCCTTCTCCCTCTGCCTGCTGCTCTACCTATTTGTACTATCTCTCTGCCAAAGAAATATTAAAAAAAAAAAGAAAGAAATTCATGTTATAAAATAACTAGTGCATCTTCTTTACTCAATTAAGACTGCAAACCAAGGGTTAAGGGTTATCACATGTTATCAGTTAGATTTTGCAGTTATTCTCTTGTGCTCTCATGCTTCCTCTTGTCTACGAGCTATACATACTCCTTGAATGGATGGATATGTTACTGTGGTGACTGCCACTATTGGCCATTGTTACTATTCTGTTTCACCTTTGATAATAGTAGCTAAACTGCGTACATGTTTTAGACACTCCACAGGGAGAATGCCCCGTCAGTGCAGAGTTTGATTTAGGAATTCAGTGGCATTTTTCATCATCTCAGCATGTATGATGTTTTGCAATCTGTAAACTTATATTGAGTGACTTAAGTCATGGTTTGTTGGCTTATTGAATTTGTAAAGACAAAAAAAAAAGAAATCTGCAGTATGAGGTGGGAACAAATTTCTATTAACATTATCATCTTTCTTGGATTTCTGAGTATTATTTTAATTGTGCTTAAAATGTCAACATTGGTAATATGATCTTGTTAGGATATATACTCACATAGAAAAGGTTTTTTAAGGAAATTCCCAAAGGTGTTCTGGACTACATAGGATAGGATTTGTATCCTTAGCACCAGACAAAGTAAGCAGCAGATACCTGTTGGACGAGTAAATAAAATGAATGTAATCTGTGTAGAGTAATTACAAATGAGTAAGGAAAAGGGGGGTATTTGGTATTAAGAGATAATTGGCATCAGAAGGAATAGAAAGGACCAATATGCACATGAACTAATTTTCTTAACTCACTAGTAATCACAGAAATATGAATTAAAGTAATGGGAATATATCTGCATTATATTGGCAACTATTAAAGATAAAACAGTGTGAGTGTTGTGATGTTGGCAATTTCATGTAGTATCGGTGAGAGTAAATTGGTACAACCATTTTGGAAAGCACTTTCATGATCTGTAGTAAAGGCCTTAAAAATGGTTATGTCTTTGGTTCAGTAATTCTAATTCTAGGGATCCAGTCTAAAGAAATATTTACTCTTAACATGAAGATAGTAATCACAGTGATGTTTCTAATATCTAAAAATGAGCAGCAACCTAATTGCCCAATATGAATAGAAAGATTACATAATAGTATATGTATTTGATGGGATTTGTACAGCCATTAAAAATCACATTTTTAAAGAATTTTTAATGACCAGGGGGGTGTTCACAATACAAATGAAAGCAAGTTAGCTATATGTGTAGAATCTTCTATAGAGATACATGTCTATGTATAGGCACACGTGCACTCAATAAAATAGGAGATACTCTTTGGGAGGTATACTTTCCCCTGTGTATTTTCTAAATTTCTTCTAAAACACATGTAGTGCTTAGTAAAAAATCTAAAGCCACAAAATAAGATGACCTAGGAAGGAGAAAGCCCTTATAAAAATTTCAATATGATGTTACTACAAACTTTGGTTGACAGAGAAGGAAAGAATAGACCTTTATATAGGTTGTAATATATGGAAAATTTGTCATATGAACCATGGTTGAAATGGAAAATTTTGCATAACTTGCAGTCTTCAGATCCAGAAGGGTATCATGGCAGTGGTTAAGGTCAGGAGTTCCCACTTCTGCCCCTAGCTATGCTGTGTGACTTTGAACTTTGGATGAAGGCTCCTATGTTCTCATAATGGCTCCAATCATATTAAAATAGTAGGTGCTTAGTAAATATTCGCTACAGTTGTTATCCTTGAGATGATAGAAAGGTTGTGGAAGCAACATATTCCAACCCCGGAGCCACTTAGGGGGACCTGGATCCAGAATGAGGAATACTCAGAGGGTTGGGCCCAGGCTAAGACTTGGCTTATGAAAAGGGTGCCAAGCAAAGGCCCAGGCAGAGGTTACATGCCTAAGGGCCCTTATATCATCATGATGATGAAGCTAATGGGAGGGGCCAATATCTGTCTGGATCCATGGAGATATGGGTTGTTTCATCTTAAAATAATTTTGCAAATTCAACTCTTTGCAACTATCTTTTAGAGTATATTTAGAAATCTCATTAAGAAATTCCTCCGAAATATCTTTACTAGTTGCCTTGGAGGGAATTCTACCAAGTACCATTAAGTAAAAGAAGGAAGATGCAGAGAAGTGTGATAAATACTCATTTTTCTGGACTGCCCCCCTCCAGGATATAAATTCCAGGGATGCTTTCCACTGTATTCCAGAGCTTAGAATAGTGTCTGATACTAATCAGCTCTCACTACTTGGAGAATACATACTGTTGAAAATGTTTTGAGTGTTCATGGAAAAGAAGAATGGAACAAAACGCAAATACACTAGTGTACCTCAGACTCACATTAATTACCTAGGAAAGGTGAGAGAGTATGTAAGAACCCCTCCCCAAAAAACAGTGTAGAAGGGCATATCCAGAGTAAATAGTTTCTTCATGACATGTTTATGATAGATTGTACCTGATTGTTTTTTCCTTGCTGTTAGAAAAATCAATTCTGCAGAAAATCACTAGTGAAAAGAGATTGTTCAGAAATGGATGTTTGTTTTCTAAAGTGTAATGGTGGTCCTTGCATCTTAACCAGAACCACATAACACTTTGGCTTCTTCTGCGTGTACAGATAGATATCAGTCTGTCCAACCCAACAGCCTAGTCACAGCAGACTGACTCCATCTTGAAATAATGTCACACATTTTTGAGGGGAGTGGGGATCATCTGTACTGACATGATTATATTTTCTAGCTTTTAAATGCTTCCAGCTATATTTCATTGAAAATGTAGCTTTAGTGAATCATGTCTAAACCTGAAGAAATACTGTGCTTTTGCAAAGAAGTTGAGAACTTGTCACTGCTGTGATGGTACATACCCCTAGTCTGTTCTCACCTTCCATAACCTGAATACACTCCAAAGTCACTCGTAATCACTTGGACTGATTTATTTGATCTGGCAGAACTCACATTGGTGTACTCTAAATATTCCTTTATGATATATCCCTACACAAAAAGGTAAATGTAGTAATTAGGACTGTCTTGTGACTAGAACTATGCAAAAAATATGGAGCCATATTTAATATGGTTCTTGTCTCTGAAAAATAACAACCCAGTTTCAGACTCCTTTATCCCAGGAAGACTAGAAATGCACAGAAAATTGAGTAGATTGGCCACAAAATACTGCAAAGCATGAGATACAGTTTACTGTTCTGTGGCTGTTTTAGGCAGCGTTTTGACTGCCGTAAGTATGTTTTTGAACATTTTGAGGAAACCATGTTCACTATTACAAGCACCTTGACAAACTCCAAAAAAACGTTAAATGGCCACCTGAGAGCTTGGGACCAGGGAATGGGTAGGGGGTGCCAGCAAGGAGGACTGAGCTAAGAAGGCACAGGTCCCTCCCATTACTTTCAGTTGGATGTTTTGCAACGTGCTGCTAGGTAGGCTGGTCATGATCAGCCCATCAGCCAGGGCATCCTCCCAGCTAGCCAGCCTGCCAGCCCACTCCTAGAATCCTCTAGAAGAGGCACACAGAGCCCTGGGAGCTTCATTTTGTCCTGAGGACACCACTGTACTGTAGTGAATATGGTATGAGGTTACCCTCATTATTATTTACAGTAATAATCTGATAATCCTAACTCACCAGTGAACTCTTAATATATTGAATTTCACTGTACTCTTCTAGCAGTTTTAAAATTCCTCTTGGTATGGTAGGAAGAATGGAGGCATTGATGTCAAACAACCTGGCTTCAAATCCAGACTCCCACAGATAACTTTATTATATTGGCAGGCTCCTTAACCTCTCATAGCCTGTTCCCTCCTTTGTAAAATTACAATAATAATGTATAGTTTGTTGGTTGTACGTTTAAAATGCTGACAATGTTTGGTATTTAGTAGGTGGTCATGTCCCTCTTTAGAAGCAGAGCTATCTCCAATGTTTCTGAATAATGATGCTTTCTCTTTTGGTGGGTTTTTAGTTTTAAAGCTAGACATTCAAATCTAATTGCTCTTGAAATTGTTATAGCAAAATGAAGCCACCCACCCAGTGTGGAGTATTGTTTACTCTGTTGCTCTTTATTTCCTGCAGAGCATTAAATTTATTTTCCATCTTTATCTTTAACTCCCAATCTTCCACTTTCGTTTGGTGAGTTGAGGAAAATCCCCATTTTTTCTCTGTTAGAACCTGCCTTCACTCTCCTCCTTACCTGATATGCATTTGAACATTTTGTCGTCTAAACTGATGTAATATAGTTATTCCTCAAGAGCCCTCTCTTGGATCTGAGAAGCCATTGATTGTTTTGAGAATATGAGCTCTGACGGGATAGAAGCAGTAGGTTCTGATTCGCAATGCAAGATGGTGTGCTCAAGCAATCTGGTGTGCTCCAGGGATTAAAATCATCACAGGGGGATGGATCGTGTTCTGTTTTGAACCCATTAAAGAAAATTCCCAACCTATCCTATTTTTTTTAATATTTTTATTTTATTTATATGACACAGAGAGAGAGAGAGATTACAAGTAGGCAGAGAGGCAGGCAGAGAGAGAGGAGGAAGCAGGCTCCCTGCTGAGCAGAGAGCCCGATGCGGGCCTCAATCCCAGGACCCTGAGATCATGACCTGAGCCGAAGGCAGAGGCTTTAACCCACTGAGCCACCCAGGCGCCCCAACCTATCCTATTGAAAAGAATGGAGAGGAATTATTTCTTGAAAGTGTTTAATATTTTCAATTTTTAGTATTGGGAGACTGACAAAAGATTCAGTTCCAAGAGACTGACCCTAACGCCTACAGCTTGAATAACTTCATTTTTCTGCCTCTCCCCTCCTTCATTTAGCCCTGTATGAGACTGAAATAGAGGACATGATCCCAGCCCTCCAGACGCACAATCCAGTGAAGATGCTTCCAACCCAGTAGAGGTGTTCAGAATAGGCCGTGCTAAGCTTCAGAATAGGAGTTGAGGCAGGTGGTCAGGTCTGTCATAAATACGTGTTCACTGGGCTTCTTGTTTAGCTGCCATAATGAGACAGCATGATAGTGTGGCCTAAACAAGAAGGAAATATAATCTCTCTCATGTAACATTCTAGAGAGTAGTGGTCCAGAGTTAGCCAAGGCAAGAGCACCACACACTGCCTTCTCTGGGTCTCAGGTAGCTGCCAGTTCTTGTTAGGACTTGGCTGGCAGTAGGGTCAAGAACCAGGGGAACATACATTTCTTTTGAAGAACACAGTCTAGATGAGGCTTGTTCTTCAGAGCAAGCAGCCCCCAAAGCTGGAAATACATGCTCCAGTTGAGTGACAAAGAGATCATCAAAAATGATTATTAAGGGCGCCTGGGTGGCTCAGTGGGTTAAAGCCTCTGCTTTCGGCTCAGGTCATGATCTCAGCGTCCTGGGATCGAGGCCCACATCGGGCTCCCTGCTCAGCGGGGAGCCTGCTTCCTCCTCTCTCTCTCTGCCTGCCTCTCTGCCTACTTGTAATCTCTCTCTCACTCTGTGTCAAATAAATAAATAAAATCTTTTAAAAAAATGATTATTAACAATCATCAGTCTGTTTGGGAAGAGAGTGGGTACCCTGGCACCTGGGCCTTGTTGCTCCTCAGATCTTTTCAACCTGCCTTACTGTACCCTTCTTTAGGTTATCATTAGACTGGGCTGTGCTATACTGGATGTTTCATGGTAGGTCCGTAAAGGACCAGAATCAGAATCATTACACTGATTTATATATCTTTTTTGGAGGATTTTGTTTTTCTATTTGACATTTGTAACAAAGAGGTCCTGTGAAGAATAGAATAAAATTTGGTTCCTTTGTGTTCTCAGTACGTTTTTTTTTTGTTGTTGTTTTTTGTATTTTTTTTAAAGATTTTATTTATTTGACACAGAGAGAGAGATTACAAGTAGGCAGAGGGGCAGGCAGAGAGACAGGGAGAGGAGGAAGCAGGCTCCCCGCTGAGCAGAGAGCCGAAGCGGGCCTTGATCCCAGGACGCTGAGATCATGACCTGAGCCGAAAGCAGAGGCTTTAACCCACTGAGCCACCCAGGCGCCCTCAGTACGTTTTTATTTTAAAAATGTTTCTTCAAGTTCATCTCTCCTATAAATACTGCTTAATTTTTTAAAAATCCTCATATTGAACTTTTCATGATATTGCCATCTGTAAAATGATAATGGAAATTAAATTTTTAAAAAACATTCTCATATTGAGCTTTTCATATGTAGGGGAGGAAAGAGTGTCCCCCCCCCCTTTTTTGTTTTTGGTCAAGATTCTTCCAGCTGGCTTAGGAATTAAATTGACATGAGACAGATTAATAGGGGAAAAACCCAAAGTTTTATTACATGTGCATGGAGGCCCAGTAATGAAATTGAGACCCAAAGGAGTAACCAGGGCAGGCAGTTTTTATACATTTTAGACAAAGAGACATTAAGTAGTGAGGAACTGGCAAGATAAAGAAGGCAGATGCTTGGGAGCTTTAATTAGTAAGGAATTCTAAGTGGAATTTGGACTGAGGTAGTAGATTAATGTAAAAACGTAACAAGGTATATTTCTACAGCTTTCACAACTTTAAAGTCCCTGTCTCTGGTCATTTTACTTCTTAGTTGCAGTGGTGGTACTTTTCATATAGAAGACTTGTTTCCTGGTTTCAGGGAACAGAGAAGAGTCTGAGTATCCTTACGCTGTTTTCCAAGTAGCTTCAATTCAGAATATCAGTATGCCATTGTGGCCCATTTTGAGGTGGCCTGCCCTGGGACCCTATACATGCTATTACCATCTTGAATATAATAGTAATGTAAATTGCTGAATATGCCCAGTATGATAATTAATGTTGGTATGAGATCCTAAATGTTTTGTTTTTATTTCTTTACTTCTCATTTCTTACATTTGGAAAAAAATCATTATATAACCCCAGCATCTTAAATTTCAGTGTTTTTTTTAATAGTATCAGGTTTCTCTCCAGAGAATTCAGTTTCAAGTTATATTTGTAAGCATGTTGAATCCTGATAATCCCCCATTATTTGAAAACTTTTTCTTTTACAATTTATAATTGGAAATGAGTAAATTTCAAAGTGTAATCTCAACTAAGCAATTTGCTTTTAAGAAAAGAGAAGTCGGGATGCCTGGGTGGCTCAGTCAGTTAGGTGTCTGCCTTCAGCTCAGGTCACGATCCCAAAGTCCTGGGATTGAGCCCTGCATTGGGCTCTTTGCTCAGTGGGGAACCAGCTTCTCCCTCTGCCTGCTACTCCTCCTGCTTGTGCTCTCTCTCAATCTCTCTTCCTGACAAATAAATAAATAAAATCTTTTAAAAAAAAAGAAAGAAGGAAACAAGTTGTTGAATTCAAACATTTTAATCCATAAGAATAGGAAAATTATCTATTGTAGTCAACTTTATATTCCCAGTACCTAGAGTAGCGCCTGGCCCATGGTAAGTACAATACTCAAATATTTGTTGACTAAATCATACTTAACTTTTTTAATTAAAAGAAGTTTCCAATTTTTAATCTATATACTCAAAATTGTCAAATACTTAAAATATTTTGAATAGCAGCTACCCTCTAAACACCCAATACATCCACGTACTGCACGTACACACACACACACACACACACACCACTTATGCACACACTCATGTGTTTGTTTGGATCTCAGGCTGTTGGCACCTTCAGCCCTTTGAAACATACTAAAAATTACAATGAAAACGTCTCTGAGTAACTACATGGATCCTATACTTTGTTCCTTGGGCCCTCACTTCAACCTCATTCATTCTGATTTAAAATACATAATTTGGTTATCTTTGTATTTTTGTAGATTATGTTTTAGATGTGCAAATTTAACTAAGGGTTGGGGGAAGGCGTGGTGAGGAGAGTGTCCCAATGTCTGGAACAAGAAAGAGTGGAGATCAAAATTAGAAGGGGAAGAGTGGTAGCACTAGCAGATATTTCCTAAGTCAAGAAAAGAGACAGAACACCTTACAGGCATGTCCAGAGATTGACATCTTCATCTGGTTGTGAGTGTTCATGGTGATGCTCTCAATTATCAAGAAAAGTGTGTGTCTTCTATATATTCTATTTAACAAGTTAGGAAGAAGTATGATACCTTAGAAATACTTGAAATTGGAAAATTGGCATTTGAAGGATAAGCTTTGGATATCCAGAAGTTTTAATCCTGTCAACAGCTTTTTAGTCAAAGATGACAGAGAAATAAATGAGAAATGGTTACCTAGTACAAAGGATCCAAATAACCAGTTTGAAAAAGGAATGCATTAGAAGGCCATAACTAGGGAAAACAGCACTGAGGGACTAGATTATTTCTACCATCTAGTTATCCTCACCAATAGGCAGGGTGGGACTTTATTGATAGAAATACAATTATTGCTTACTAAGCACTTACTGTGGGTCAGGCGCTATGCAAGTGTGTACCTCATTTAATTCCCCATGGCCCTGTAATTTAGGCATTATAGGGATTATTTCATTTTAAATAAGAAGGAACTGGGGTGTAAATGGGTTGAATAGCTGCTCATGGTCACACAATTCATAAGCCCTTAGCAGGAATCTTCCTCCTTGTCCCTCCACCCCCATTCCACCCCCAGTTGCTGAGCTTATGCTCTTGGCCAGTGTTCAGGAGAGCCACACTTTGTTGAAGCAAAACCACTTTCTAATTGTGTGACCCTAGCCAGACCATGTAGTGTTTCCAAGCCTCAGTCTGTCTGTTGGATGATGGGGATAAGAGTAATTAGTTGACTGCCTGCCTACTGTATGAGGGCATTATGAGACTCATGAGAATAAAAGTATGTAGAAATCCTCCTAAGTTGTAAAAATTGTTCTAAAGCATTGTTATGATATTTTTATAGTCAGCAAAATAACAAAGTTATTTCCATTTAGGAAGTAGCATAATATAGCATTGTGGACTAAGAAATAATGGTTAATTTAGGCCTCAAATAGTTTCAAGTTAGAAATCTTAATATGGTTCTCCCTGCCATAAATATTCTCTTTTTCTACTCTCACCACCCACCCCCAGCTTAATAAAAAAAAGTCCTGGTTATGTTGTGTTTGTTTCATTCTGTTGATATTTAAGCTGCATAAAGGAGGCAGTGACAGCAATGAAGAATTTGTTTTGATTGGTGATTCCTTTTGCTCTGATTAGTGAATGTGGTTTGAATTGAACATGTCACCAGAAGCCAAAAGGTTCTGTATTCACTTGCAGTCATCCATCCAACTCCGTATATACACATCTATTTTCCATGTATAACTAAATGCCAGGCAGGTTCACATTCATCATCTGGTGGAGCTTCAGGACAGCAGAAACCATGTCAAGAAAACTTGACCTGCAAGTGGAAACAGGGAATGGTAACAGTGAAGAGACATTTAAGGAAGCTGGAGCTTAATGAATGAAACTCAGCTGTCCCACTCAGCACCTTCTACCCTCAAGGCTTTTCATTCAAAGGACCAGGATCTAGTTCTGTCTTCTGCACATGAATACACAGTCTTATTGGGCAGCCAGAGTTCCAGCATTTGCAGTCTTCAGTTCAAAGCATGAAAGAGAGCAGAAAGATCCATTTATTTGGTAGCCACAGGGTGCAAGACAGTTGAGAATTACTTCTGATCAGCTTTTTTCCTTATTCTCCCTTTGGAGGCTTGGCTTCCTCACCAGGCGCCTGGGCCTCCTCACTCTCCCTCTGATTCCCTTACTTTAACAGCTGTTTCCTTTTCCTGCTTCCATAACTCTTATACAACCCCCCCCCCACTTTTTTTCTTCTTCTTTTTTTTTTTTCTCTTCCTATAACCCTATCAGCAGCATTGTTTCCTATTGTTTATTCAAAGAAAGGGAGGTAGAGAAGAGTTTTTAAAATTTGAGGTATGGGTGAGTCTTTTCTTTTAAGTTGTAAACCGATGGCGGATGTGTGTGCCCTTGTTACACATTGCAGAGCGCTGATAAAATCTCATGAGTTTAACTACTTTTTATAGTAACAACACAACTATTATGGGGTCTAAGCATATGCAGAAGTTAGGATTTTCCTAATTATACTACATTCAATTTATAGTCTTCATACTTATTTAAACCCGCCTCCAGTAGTTCATCATCATATCCATGAACAATTATCACTATTCATTTATATATATATTTATGTATATGTATGTGTGTGTGTACAGATTTACTAGATCATGTTTGATTCAAATCTGGTACTGTACTTTTCCTGTCTTTAACTGCTGATGAAATTTGATAACTGCATTGCATGATTTAATTAATGTTTATAAAAATTCTTGAAGGTAAAATCTCTTCATAAATACCAAGAATTATGATTGCTTTCTTCTTGTAATTCCCAGGGCTCGATTTCTTCTACATAGTTTCTCACATGATCAATCAAGAAAGGTTTATATGTAATACCTTGGACAGTATTTCAACTTAGAAGCATATTTTTCGTTGAGGTGGACACTGGATTATTCTTACTGGTTTTAATTCTTGAAAAAAATGAACTGTAAACTTGGATTAAGTTGATATCTCCTCGGTCATTTATACCTGGAATACCTTTTGACATTTGGATGCTACTCATCAGCCTTGCTGCATTAGACTGTCAAATTATTTATTAAAGGTATACTGAGTTTGTGCCACTATTCTGGGATTTATTTGAATTCAATTTTGTTTAAATAGGGAATTCTGTGAAACACGCTAAATGGTCTTAAATAAAATAAGATTTCAAATCAAGTATTTTTAGATTCTTTGGCTATATGAAGTTCTTTCCCAGTTTTTTATTTCTTTTTGTTTATGTTTTGTTTAGTTTGTTTTTTGAAAAGTGGGGGAAGGGAAAAGGAGAATCTTAGGCAGGCTCCATGCCCAGCACAGAGCCCGATGTGTGGGGCTCTATCTCAAGACTGAGATCATGACCCGGGTCGAAATCAAGACTCAGACAGTCAACTGACTGAAACACCAAGGTGTTCCCCCCAGTCCTCAGTTTACTTTTTGATGCTGTTTTACTCAAATATTGTTTTCTTCCTCCAGATTTTTGCTTTATTCTACTTGAAAGATAGTAAGAACTGTCTCTTACTCCTATTTTCAGAGAAACCTGCAAATAAGAAATACTTAGGTAAAGCTGGTTAGGTAGAAACGGTAGGCACTGCATATTTAAACCTGATACTTTTGGAACCTTTATTATGTAGTCACAAAATATTTGGAATTTTGTTGACCTCAGTGTACAGGAAAGGAAAATGAAATTTTTGTTGGTACAAACAGCTGCATGGATAGGGCATGAGCCAAGAAATATAGCATTAGGCAGCCTAAGTGAGGTATCAAATTTAACCCAATTTCACTTTTGATAAAAGATTTCCTCTTAGGCAATGCAGTTTGGTGGATAGAAGATAGGCATAGAAAAACAGCATGGGGAACACTGAGGATACAAATTGTATATAAAAAGCAATGGGGTATAATTTATGGATAGACAGTATAAAAAATAGGCCTGAGCAGAAATGGAGAAATACAATAATGGCTGAAAAATCAAAATTCTGGTAGTTAAAGGTAAGAAATGAGTTGGAATCACAAAGCACAAGGCTAGAGTAAGCCATGGGCTGCTTTTATTTATTTGTTTACTTATTAATATTCATTCTATCACTGTACACTGAATGATTTTAGAAGAGACACATGACTTCTTAGCATTCCAACTTCCCTACTGACAAGGTTACCTATGTCATGGCAGTTCAGAGAATAGCCTTTGGAGTTTGGCCAGTCTTGAACTTTGAATTCGTTTTTAAATGATAAGAATTAAATCAGGGTAGTAACTTACATGTAGCAAGTATGTTTCTAGGATTTGATCCAGAGAACTGTTTATGAAATGCAAATTTGTATTTCTTTGCATATTTTAAAGAAGAAAAGCAGATTAACAGTTAAGAACCTCAAATATATCTTTTATATAGTCTGTGCATCATTACACTTAGAGCAAAATCAATAAGCATTACAAGAAAACTACAAATCACTATCTCACATAAATTTAAATGTAAAACTCATTTACAATATATTATAAAGTCCAGTCCGACAGTATATAAAAAGTTAATTCATTATGACCAAGCATGGTTTATCCCAAGAATGCAAGGTTGGATTAGGATTTGAAAATTAAG
Organism: Ailurus styani; assembly: GCA_002007465.1. Taxonomy (NCBI): domain Eukaryota; kingdom Metazoa; phylum Chordata; class Mammalia; order Carnivora; family Ailuridae; genus Ailurus; species Ailurus styani. Next base: position 1,725,616 of record LNAC01000104.1, on the reverse strand, counting down.
CAGTGTAATTCACCACATTAATAGAGGGTTGGAGAAAACCCCTGTCATTATCTCAATAAAGAAAAAACATTTGATAAATTTCAACACCCAATTATAATGAAGTCTTTCAACAAACTAAGATACAGCTATCTATGGAAAACCTAAAGCTAATAAACTTAATGATGAAACACTAACGACTTTCCCTTTTAAGATTTTAGCCAGTGTAGTAGGGCAAGAAAAAGAAGAGGCACACAGATAGGAAAGCAAAAGTAAAGTTGTCTTGATTCACAGAAGTCATGATTTTATATGTATAAACTCCAAAATGGGAGTCAGCAAACTATAGTCAAATTTGATCTGTCAACTATTTTTGCATGACCTGTGCCTAAGGTGGATATTACACTTTTTTTGCTGGTGTAGGTGTGAAATGGATATAACCATGTTGGAAAACAACTTGGCAGTTTCTTAAGAAATTACCTAAATGCTTATTGTATGACCCAGAAATTCTCCTGGATATGACCCAGGAATGAATGAAATATGTCCACACAAATACTTGTATATGAACGTTTATAGAACCATTATTTACAGTACCCCCAGATTAAAAGGTAGATAAATAAAATATCTTATGTTCATACTGCTCAACAACAACAAAAAAGAAATCACTGATACAACATGGTCTCAAAAGTATTCTGAGTTAAAGAAGTCAGACATAAAAAAGTACATACAGCATTTATTCCATTTACATAAAATTTTAGAACAGACAAAATTCATTGATAATGACAGCAAATTACAGTTGCCAAGGAGCCAGGGGGAGGAGCCGTACTAAAGGAGTCAAGGCAGTGTTCAGAGGGTGAGGGTAATGGAATTAAATGTAATTTGAGTTGTGTACATTTAGTAAAACCCATCAAACTATACCTTTAAAATGGGTGTGTTTTATGGTATGTAAGTTATATTTCAACAGCATTGGCTTTAAAGGTAAAAAATGTTAACTTTTTTTTTTGAATCCCATATGACTTAGCTTAGACACTGAATTTCAGCAAAGCACAGATCCTTTGATAGACTTTTTTTTTTTTAACCTCCAGCTTGCAGCTTGGTATCAGGCACCCAATAAATATTTTTGAGCAAATGCTTGAGTGAAAGACAGGAGCAAGGTGACATCATAGGCTAGGACTAGAACAGAGTTCCTAGAGAGGTCAGCCAGCAAGGCTCTAGGGCCAGAGTTCAAGTCTAGCAGAGGCTGGGTGAAGCTGTTGGATATAAAATTTTTGTTTTAGATTTGTTCACCCAAACATGTATTTTTCTGTTGGAAAGGAATGTGTGCAATGTAATCTACCACGGCTGGAATTACAGATAAAGTCTTTTGGATGGCAGACAGGGATTCAGACGATTAACTGTGGAGTACTTTATATAGGAAACGATTTTATTGAAATAACGTAAAGAAGCCTGTGTTGGTAGTTTTAATAAAATCAAGCCTGACTCATCTATTTGAGGGCCAAGATTATGGAAATAACATCTTATGCTTCAGGAGTATTTTAAGATTGAAATAGTTATATTCGTATTTACTTAGGAAGAAACAGAATTGGTGGATAAGTAAAACTTTAACCCTCTGGAAAAATTTAATATTTGTATTTGGCTTCTCTGTGTTAACGCTGGAGAAATTGCTTTAGGTTATACAACTCCATAAATGTTACGTTTCCAGTATTACCAGAAGGGTACTTTTACAGGGGATGATCATGTTTCATTTCACATCTGAAAAATAAACTTGAGTCGTGTATTCTGCTTTTTAGTCCTTTAAAATTTTATTGCAGTACTTTTCAGAGTTTTGGGGAAAATTCTCAGTGGCTCCACACCTACATTCTTGTAAGGGATGAGTGCTTTGGTTGAAGTCATCCATATGTCAGTCTTTTACTTTTTTTACTATAATAATTCATGGCTCATCTTTGCCTGTTATAAAGAGTTCACATATTTGGTTTCATGGGCTTGTTTGGATCAACAAATGTGGTTAATTCAAGGAGTGTATCATGTTCTACTTACACACCTCTTATAACTGAACATAGATGTGTCCTTGGAAAGAGAAGAAAATTAACCCCATCCCAACCCCATTCATTTACCTATAATTTCCTACAAAATGTTTGCAGTCACTTGGTACTTAATACATACCAGACCTTGTATTTTGACAAATGGGACTGTTTACTTCTGGAGGGGTTTCTTAGTGGGATTGGTCCAACCTTTCTCTGGCAACCTTACTTTCAGGTAGTAAAAAACCAGATCCAGATTTCTTAGACTGTCTTCCTCAGAATCATCCATTATGTCTGCTTGTGAAAAATTAATCCTAAAATGATAGAATGGTGCACATTTGGCAATCACCACAGTAGTAGTTGTTTCAGGCGAGGATCACCAGTGGCTGCTAAAACTAGGAGGTAAGTATGAGACACAGGATCTTATTTACATGATCTATTTACATAGTCTCAAATTATCTCCCAAGATATTATTAATTACCAAGGAAAATAAGAGCTAAACAGTGGGAAAACCTGGCATTGACCATCTAAACCAAGTGACTTAAGTCCAAACTAACATTAATGGGACAAATCAGTATGTGCCTTCTCCTACTTTCCTCTCCCCCTTAGTTTAACATACATGGATGAATTTGAATAAGCTAAAATTTAGGTCTATTTTTCTTCCCTCTGATCCCTTCTGTGTATAAAATGTTGTAGCCAGTGTCTCTGGACCATGATTTCCAAGATGGAACAAAAACTTTGGTTACCCTTCAGACTATGCTATATGCCATAATATTTTAAAACTGATGTGTTTTTGCACCTTGAAAGCATATAGATAATCTAGCTAGGTGATTCGCTTAGCTGTTTGCTTCTCTGTACAAATACCTGTTTTAAAGTTTTGAGCAGTATTACTTCTTGGTTTTCAGATGGAGCTATTGGAAGGAACACAGCTCAAAGATATCCATAGAGACCTGTATTGGATTTGTTAAGGCTAATTGGCAATATATTCCTGTATCGCTCTAAGACCTCCATGTCTCCCAGGATATATTATTCATCACCAACACTTGATCCATTTCCTTGATGAACTTAACTCTGCAAACATCAGTGGTTTCATTGGTCTAGTGCTCAGTGTGAGATTCTGTAGTCACCATTTGTTAGCTTTCTGTTCCTAGAAGGGTGGAAGCCAATGTCTTCTCCCCTCTGTGAGTGGCCCTGCATATAAGATTTGACAGAATCGGCTGAGACTAGCTCAAACACCTTTTAGCTTTTTACAGGTGGAAAACATCTTTTATCCTCCTATAAAATTTTTTTACACAGACAAATTGAGAATTGAATACAAGCAACTTTTTTTTCCTTCTTTTAATGTATTAGTAAGCAGTGGAAGAAAGTAGAGATTGATTCAGCTACATAGCCCAGTTTTTTATTTTATTTTGTTTTGTTTTTAAATTCAGTTAGCCAACACATAGTACACCATTAGTTTCAGATATAGTGTTCAACAATTCATCAGTTGCATATAACACCCAGTGCTCATCACATCATGTGCCCTCCTTAATGCCCATTACCGTTACCCATCCCCCCCACACCGCCCCTTCAGCAACTCTCAGTTTGTTTCCCAAAGTTAAGAGTCTCATGGTTTGTCTCCCTCTCCGATTTCTTCCCATTTAGTTTTCCCTCCCTTCCCTTATGGTTCTATGCACTGTTTTTTATATTCTACATATGAGTGAAACCATATAATAATTGTCTTTCTCTGACTGACTTATCTCACTTAGCATAATACCCTCCCGTTCCAGCCATGTCGATGCACCTGGTAAGTATTCATCCTTTCAGATGGCTGAGTAATATTCCACTGGGGAGATACACACACACAGACACACAGACACACAGACACACACACACACACACACACACACACACACACACCCTCTTTATCCATTCATCTGTTGAAGAACATCTTGGCTCCTTCCACAGTTTGGCTATTGTGGACATTCCTGCTGTGAACATCGGGGTGCAGGTGCCCCTTCATTTCACTTCATCTATATCTTTGGGGTAAATACCCCATAGTGCAATTGCTGGGTTGGCTATTGTGGACATTCCTGCTGTGAACATCAGGGTGCAGGTGCCCCTTCATTTCACTTCATCTGTATCTTTGGGGTAAATACCCCATAGTGCAGTTGCTGGGTCATAGGATATCTCTATTGTTAACTTCTTGAGGAACCTCCATACTGTTTTCTAGAGTGGCTGTACCAGCTTACATTCCCACCAACAGTGTAAGAAGGTTCCCCTTTCTCCACATCCTTGCTAACAGTTGTTGTTTCCTGACTTGTTAATTTTAGCCATTCTAACTGGTATACAGTGGTATCTCATTGTGTTTTTGATTGATAGGTCCCTGATGCCAAGTGATGTGGAGCATTTTTTCATGTGTCTGTTGGCCATCTGTATGTCTTCTTTGGAGAAATGTCTGTTCATGTTTTCTGCCCATTTCTTGACTGGATTATTTGATTTTTGGGTGTTGACTTTGATAAGTTCTTCATAGATCTGGGATACTAGCCCTTTATCTGATATGGCATTTGCAAGCATCTTCTCCTATTCCATAGGCTGCCTTTTCGTTTTATTGACTGTTTCCTTTGCTGTGCAAGAACTTTTTATCTTGATGAAGACCCAAAAGTTCATTTTCGCTTTTGTCTCTCTTGCATTTGGAGATGTGTCTAGCAAAAAGTTGCCATAGCCAAGGTCAAAGAGGTTGCTGCCTGTGTTCTCTAAGATTTTGATGCATTCCTGTCTCACATTTAGGTCTTTCATCCATTTTGAGTTTATCTTTGGGTATGGTGTTAATAGAATGGTCCAGTTTCATTCTTCTGCATGTGGCTGTCCAATTTTCCCAGCACCATTGATTGAAGAGACTGTTCTTTTTCTTTTCTTTTCTTTTTTTAAAGATTTTATTTATTTATTTGACAGAGAGAGAGAGAGAGAGAGAGATCACAAGTGGCAGAGGCAGGCAGAAAGAGAGGGGGAAGCAGACTTCCTGCCGATCAGAGAGCCCGATGCAAGGCTCGATCCCAGGACACTGAGATCATGACCTGAGCCGAAGGCAGAGGCTTAACCCACTGAGCCACCCAGGTGCCCCGAGACTGTTCTTTTTCCATTGGATATTTTTTTCCTGCTTTGTCGAAGATTGTTTGACCACAGAATTGAGGATCCATTTCTGAATTCTCGATTCTATTCCATTGATCTGTGTCTGTTTTTGTGCCAGTATGGTGCTGTCTTGATGATCACAGATTTATAATGTAGCTTAAAGTCGGGCACTGTGATCCCCCCAGCTTTGGTTTTCTTTTTCAACATTCCTTTGGCTATTTGAGGTCTTTTCTGATTCCATACAAATTTTAGGATTATTTGTTCCAGCTGTGTGAAAAATGTCAATGGTATTTTGATAGGGATTGCATTGAATGTGTTGATTGCTCTGGGTAGCATAGACATTTTAACAATATTTATTCTTCCGTGAGCATGGAATGTTTTTCCATCTCTTTCTATCTTCAATTTCTTTTATAAGTTCTGTAGTTTTTAGAGTACGATCCTTTGCCTCTTTTTTTTTTTAAGATTTTATTTATTTGAGAGAGAGAGAGAGAGCATAAAAAGGGAGAAGGTCAGAGGGAGAAGCAGACTCCCCATGGAGCTGGGAGCCCGATGTGGGACTCGATCCCAGGACTCTGGGATCATGAATGACCTGGGCCGAAGGCAGTCGCTTAACCAACTGAGCCACCCAGGTGCCCCTCTTTCCCTCTTTGATTAGGTTTATTCCTAGGTATCTTACGGGTTTTCATGCAGTTGTAAATGGGATTGATTCCTTAATTTCTCTTTCTTCAGTCTCATTGTTAGTGTTTAGAAATGCAAGTGATTTCTATTTATTGATTTTATATCCTGCCACATGTCTGAATTGCTGTATGAGATCTAGCAGTTTTGGGATGGGGTCTTTTGGGTTTTCCACAAAGTATCACTTCCTCTGCGAAAACTGAGAGTTTGACTTCTTTGTCAATTTGAATGCCTTTATTTCTTTTTTGTTGTCTGGTTGCTGATTCTAGGATCCCTAGCACTGTGTTGAACAACAGTGGTGAGAGTGGGGATCCCTGTCATGTTCCTGACCTTAGGGAAAAAGCTCTCACTTTTTCTCCCATTGAGAATGATACTTGCTTTATAGCCCAGTATTTTAATCTTTAGTGTAATCAGCTTAGAAAGAGTCGTTAATATTCCAATGCCCATATTTGCATTTACTAACAAAATTTAAAATTAGAAAGTTTTCTCAATTTTATTACAACTATTTTATAAAAGGTCTAGTAGCTTATTTTGATAAAACTTTTCTTTCAATCATTACTTTAAAAATTTTATGAATTTACAGAAACAACATCTAAGTTGTGAAAAATACTTATGAGCATGACTAATATAAATGGTTATGTTTTTTAAAGGGTTCTAAAATGATTCAAGTTAATGTAAGTGATATTTTACTATAGAGCAGCATAGCTATTGATAATTAGTATCATTCCAACATCTTGGAGAAGACACCAGAAGGGTCAGGCTCACATAGAGGACCAAAATCTCACACTCCAGAGGCCCTTTCTGTGCTCTGTTTCAAAGTTACATTTATAGATTTCTCAGGAAAAAATTATTCTGTTTCCCAGGAGAAGTTAAATTGAACAATCTATTAATGAGGGGAAACGTTGCCTAAAACATAATGTGCATCAAGGTGGATTAGTGAGTGAATCTACAGCGTTATTGCCAGAAACATAAGAAAGGCACCTATATGTAAAAATGTCGTACCTTCATAAAAAGAAAATAGAGAAGTGTGTGTTAATGTTTTTAAGGCAAGTGTATTGAGGTATTATGTACATGCAATTAAATGTACCTTTTCAGTGAGTAGTTCTATGAGTTTTGACAAATGAAAACAGCCATGGAACCACAATCAAAATATAGAACGTTGCCATCACCCCAGAAGATGTTCTGTAGGTTTTCCAAAAGGTGGTTGGAGTCTTTGGACAAACACAGTGTAACCCAACAAGCATTTGCCACTGCCACTGTGACCCTGCTGGGGAGATCTCCAGTCCTTCTTTTTGCACTGTCTGCAAGGGTGGCAGCTTAGTTTCCTTGTAAGACCTTTGCAGTTAGGGTCACGGAGTCTGTCTGCTCCTCAGTCAGGCCCAATGGAAAATTTCCAGCACTCTGTGTTCCGTGAAAAGCAGTGTTTAATACTGCTCTTAACACTAATGTTCTCCACCTGTGGGTTTTTATTTACGTTTATGAAGGACTGGGCATTTATATTTTAAGTATTTGGCATTTATTGTTGTTTTGTTAGGTTTACAAAATAAGTACTTTAAGAGAAATCATGTAAGCTTCTGGGAAACAAATGGCACACCCTCCTGGGGATCTCAGGGGCTAAGCAGCCTGGCTTTTTAAACACATGACTAGCCGAGAAAACAGATTAGGTTGCTTTGCTGCTTATTTATGCTTCTTTATATCAAAAATACAACTCTATACTCAAAGTGATTTGCATGAATCACTTCTTTTAGAGAACATTTTACAATTGCAGTTACTTGGTGAACATTATTGCTTTCACTAACTAAGTATTAATGGTCATTCTCTAATGTAACTCTGGTTTGCCTGCTAGGCTTAAATGGAAAAGAACAATATTCTTTCTTAGTGTTCAGATTTGCACCAGGTTGTGACCTTTGGGCTAACTTTACCAAAACATTTAAAACTATTGATAAGGACACAGTTTTCATTTGGCAGTTTGCAGCTTTAGATGGAAAATTTCAAATTGCTTCTAGGTTAGAGAAAAGGCATTAATTTGTTTAATGCTCCCAGTGCTTCTCTGAGTCTTCCCTTCTTTCTGATAGCAGCAAACACAGTTGGGGAACCAGTTTCTTGGCTGTGAAGCTACTCCTATGATAACTGACCAAATTGGCAAGGACTGCCAGTTTGCCTGCTGCCCTCCCAAAACCATCCTAGCCAGTATTCTCCATTGGTGTTTGATCACCCTTGGCCATTCTTTATCCCAAAGAGTCAAAGTATAACCTGAATAAGTTTTAAAAGAGAGATGTCAGCCACTTATTTAGCCACTCCTACAGGAAAAAAGTATTTTCCTAAAGAGTAGTTTCCTGAAATAAAACGTATCTGTTCCTACAGTCTTTTGACTTTCTACAGAAGTGTTTTTAATCTTTGAAACTATTTCTGTTTGCTAATTTACCAGTGCTTACTGTATTTAGCTATACTGTCAGCTTCATTTTAAAATTGTGTTTGCAAAGTTAATTACACTTATCTGTAAATGGAAAACTCAGAAGAAGTATTCCACATTAACATAATAGCATTAGAAAAGTAATTTTTGTAGCTTTTTATTGGAATATTAAGTAACAAATGGTCACTTTGAAAGAGCTAAATTCAATTTTAACACTTTTTTATAGACATGTTAGAGTAATGGTAGATTAATATGCTGTGCCTGTATATTGTGAGTATGGTGGGCAAAATAATGTTCCCCTCTCCAAAGATATGAGGTCCCAATACTTGTAGCCTGTAATGATTATTTGGAGAAGAGATCTTTATGGATGTAATTAAAGGCCTCGAGGGTAGGAAATTATCCTGGATTATCCAAGTCAGCTGTAAATTCCTTCATACTGTCCATGGAACGGCGATTTGTCACATGTACAGAGGAGTAGGCAATGTAAAGGTGGAGACAGAAATTGCAGCATTGTGGCCACAAGCCTGTTAGGCCACCAACCACCAGAAGCTGTAAGGGGCCAAGAACATATTTGTCCCTTCAACTTCTGACATGAGCGTGTCCCAGTTTACAACCGTGATGTCAACCAAAGCCAAGTGAAACTGATTTCAAGTTTCTGGTCTCCAAAACTGTGACAGTATAAATTTCTGTTATCATCTACCTGATCTGTGATGGTTTGTTACAGCAGGCCTAGGACACTAATACAGGTTTTGATACTAGGAGGTGGGACACTGATGTAACAAATACCTAAAAATGTGAAAGTGACTTTGGAATTGGACAGTGGGTAGAGACTGAAAGAAATTTGAGGCATATCACAGAAAAGGCCTAGACTGCCTTAAACACACTATTGGTAGAAAGAGGGACTTTGAAGGTGCTTCTGGTGACAGAACTAGAGGAAAAATGATCATTATTATGTAGTGGGACAAAACTTAGCTAAATTTAGGCTACCACAGTTGTGTGGAAAGCATGTAAGCAGTGAACTTGGATATTTAGCTGAAAAGACTTCCAGCCAAAATGCTTTAGGTCCTGCCTGGTTTCTTCTTGCTGCTCTTGGTGAATGTGAGAGGAAAGATAGAAATTGAGGGGAAAATTCTCAGAGTGAAAATGAGCTACAGCTTGATGATCTGGAAAATTTCCAGTCTATCCAGATTGCAAAAGACACTAAAATTAGGAAATTTATTGTTCGGAAAGTGTGCTCTGGAGAGAAGGCCAAAGGTGTAACTAGACAGTCTTTAGTGCTGACAGAATTAGGTGTGTGACTCATGGATCCCCTCAACCATCTCAACAGGAAACAGAAACGGAGATGGGATTTTCCAGGAAAGATCTGTGGAGGACTCTCTTGTTTAATGGCATGAATACACAGGAGACCCACATGGTTTTTCAGACTGTTAAATCAGCAGAATCAATGCCAACTTGACTTTTGAAAGGTACAGAGACAGGATGAAATGTAAGAAGGCTGTTGGACTCCCAAAATTCTATAGGCAGAAACAGCCTTATAAAACTACTCAGGTACAAATATGCGTTACACTTTAAGAAAAAGGAAAAATGAAAAGAAAAAAAAAAAGAAGAAAAAGGAAAAATGACTCCAAAGGTAGAGCCTCAAGCCATGGAGTATTACTTACTGGCCTTGAAACCTTGCCCCACTGGATTGTGAAATTACTTGGGCTGCATGACTTCTGTTTTCTACCTTGTAGAGTGGGGGATGTCATAGTTGTTATCCTATGCCTGCCTCACCATCATATTCTGGAAACAGATAACTTGCCTTCTAGTTTCACACATCAAAAGATGGAGAGGGGTTGTGCCCCAGGATGGATCATACCCAGAATCTCACCCATACCTGATTTAGATGTTTAGGTGATGAGATTTGGGACTTTGAGCCGATGAGGTTTACATGAGATTTGGTTTGGGGGTTGATGTTATCTATATGGGTTGAGATTTAGGATTATGTTGGGATGGGGCCCACATATTTTGCACATGAAACAGACACAAATCTTTGCCCAAGGATGGACTATGGTAGGCATAATAATGCTGTGTCATATCTCCCACCAGTCCCTGGCCCCCACCTCTGAAGATATCACATCCTTATTCCTGGACCTGTAAATGTTACCTTATTTGGAAAATGTCTTTACAGATGTGATTAAGCGTCTTGAGATGGGGAAATTATCCTAGATTATCCAGGTGAGGCCCAATACCATCACAAGTGTCCTTGTATGAGAGAGGCAGAGGGGGAGTTAACACAGAGACGGCAGTAGGAAGGTGAAGGCAGATACTGGAGTGATGAGACCACAGACCAAAGAACGTTGCAGCAACAAAAAGCATGAGGGGCAAGAAACGGATTCTCCTCTGGAGACCCCCACAGGTAGCATGGCCCTGTTGGCACCTTGATTTGGGCCTACCAAAATTGATATTTAAATTCTGGACTTTAGAACTGTGATAAAAAGTTTTGTTGTCTTAAGGCATCAGGTTTATGGCAATTTGTTAAAGCAGACAGAAGAAACTAATCCAATGACCCTTATACATTTAGCCCTTAGTAAATGTTTGCTCTGTTTTCTATTTCAATTTGATCTATCCCAGTTTATTACTAAGAATCACCTAACATTCTGAGGAAATAATTTTTTTTTTAAGATTTTATTTAGCTAGAGGTCACCAGTGCAGGCAAGCAGGGGGAAGGGCAGGGATGAGATAGAGAGAGAGAATATCAAGCAGACTCCTTGCTGAGCACAGAGCCCTACTCAGGGCTTGATCCAGCCTACCTGACTAAGCCACCAGGCACCCCTTGAGGAAATACTTGGTTGTACTTTTAGGTTATTTTTTTCCTATTTGTCAAAAAAGAATTTAGTAATTTCTTGATTCTTGGTTTTTAAAAATGTGATGCTTGGTTTTCATACATAGGTATTGCTTTATCTAAGAATCTTTATTCCTTTTTCCTTCCAGTTACTCTTCTTATGTCTCGGGTAGAAATAGTTTTTAACAATGTTACCTTGATTTATGTTTATCTTATGAGTATTCCAGATATATGTGACAAAAGAGCTTTAAAAGACATTGAAATTATCTTAGCTGTTTAGAGGTGGACTTTAGTAATTAAAATTAACATGGTTGTAGTTAAATGGCAGTGTTAGGCAATAGTTTGCAATTAAAAATATATTGACAGGTGGCGCCTGGGTGGCTCAGTGGGTTAAGCCTCTGTCTTCGGCTCAGGTCATGATCTCAGGGTCCTGGGATCGAGGCCCACATCGGGCTCTCTGCTCAGCAGGGAGTCTGCTTCCTCCTCTCTCTGCCTGCCTCTCTGCCTATTTGTAAGCGCTCTCTCTCTCTCTCTCTCTCTCTCTCTCTCTCTGTCAAATAAATAAATAAAAAATCTTAAAAAAATATATTGACAAATAATTATACATATTCCTTCGACATGTACTTGGTAGAATGAATACTAGTAAGAATACAGTGACGAAGAAGAATTTAAAATGCATGGTTCCTACCCTCATGGAAATCATGTATACTTGTAACTCAGATTCAGCAATTCTAATCATTAGAATCTATCCTGTTATTTAATGATGGTTCCCTTCCCACCTCTCTTTTCATAGTTTTCGATCATATTGGGATTATAATTTCACAGGGAAAGTCACACATTAAGCAAACTCAAAAAAAGTATATATGTGAATTGATTTTGAGAAGTGCTGTAAATGAAAAGAACAGATATTACAGGAGAATATCTTGGGAGACCTACTTTAAATGGATGTTCAGATAAGGCCTTTTTAAATAGGTGGCACTGAAGCTAAAACATGAAGAATGAATATTCTTTTCCTCATGTTTCCCACGGCTTCCTCCTTGCTAGTTAGGAAAATTCCTTGAACTAGAAGAAGATCCATGGGCTTCTATCATCAAAATATATCCAGAATCCAGCTGCTCTCTATCTCCACTGCTCAACCACTCCATGGTCCACCTACAACCCTCATCAAACTGCAGCTTAGACTTGGGGAAGCCTCCTGACTGGACCTCCTCTTTCTACCCTTTATTGTATAGTCTACTCTCAGCAGAGGGATGATATTAAAAGGGATTCTGTCACCCTTCTCTCCATATTTTTTCCAGCAATTTTCCATTCTCGGCGAAGAAGCCAAAGAAGCCAGATATCTTTACAGGAGCCTCCAAAACCTCCCTGATCAGACCCGTGGTTTCTCCTTTTTGTCACTTGCTGCTTCAGATATCCAGGTTTCCTTATAAAACCCATACCAAGTGCATTTCATGGCCTTTGCACTTGTCCTTCCCACGACTTAGAACATTCTTCTTTCATTTCTGCCTCTGATTTGTTTCACTTCTCGTTGTGATACATTGGTAATCTCTGCAGGATGGTGTCTAGGTACATCAGCAAAACTTGGAAACAGGAGTTGCTGACTGGGACTGCCATGTAAGAATATTTAGAGTAGGGTTATCTTTTGGCTCCAAGGTCCAGTAATGTGCAGACATCACCTGATCGTGCTGTGGATCAGGACCTCCTTAACTCTCAGGCTGTGACTACCTGTACGCTGGGTATAAGACCTGTCACACCAGGGAGAGGTGACTGCCATTTCACCCCCTGGGGCCTGTGACCCTCTAAAACCTGGAGCCCCTACCTTACCTGTACCTGAAGCTCAATAAGACAGCTGTACTCAGCTCTTTCCTTCCCTTTCTCCCAACAATCCACAAGTTCCTGCCCTGTACTTCTAGAGGCGTTAAGGACTTCATCTCTCATACCTCACTTTGTCTTTATTTCATTCATCACCAGAAGTCCACTCCTGTCTGGTTATCCTGTCGACTGCCAATCTCCCATCCCCATCTTTCTCTTTATTCCCTTGCCCAGTCTAACCCCCATCTTCCCCATGCTCCCTCCCAAACTCTTCTTCTGTGTTCTCTGGAACCTCTGCTCTATGGTTAGCCACTAACCCCACATTCTCAACCTCCTCAAATCTTTCCTTCCCCACTTCTTGCCTTTAGTAGCAGTCAGTCTAGCTGTCTCCATCTAGGCAGGACTCCTATATACCCCATATAGGGACTCCATATGCCCTAAAATTTACTCTAGGGACATCTGATTATTTTGTTAACCTCTGAGTTTCTCAAATTCAGGGAATAGGATCATTTTTCTCCTCAAACCCCAATCGTTTACCTATGGGCACCCTGCACAAGCCCCTGCTCCTTTGAGACTTCCACGCCTGGCTGTATCACCCTTCCCTTCTCATTACGGTCATCCAACAGCCTTCTGGTTATTGAGCCTCATTCACTCAGTTCATAGGCACTTTGCTGACCCGCCTCTGCCGTGCACCTCTAGGTGACTTCAGTATCCACCCAGAGGGCCCATCCAATCTCTGGTAGAGCAGTCTCTTGGCATCCTCATCTTGAGTGGCCTTTTCCTTTAAACTTTGTATGCTTAGACCAAAAACCACTGCCCTTTAGCTCACTTCCAGAAGTAATTCTTCATTTCATTAAAAGTTCCGATTCTTGGTCTTGCCTTAACCAACCCTGCTCTTGACATACCAAACTCACATGGTCCAAGCATAGGGAAGGTAGGAAAAATCAGAATGCCATATCTACAAGAATGGTAAAAAGATCCTAAGTGGTGAATCAGCAGGGGTCCACTATGTAATACTTGCAACATTGCATATTTCCATTGTATTTTGGTTTATTTTTTCTCTAGCTTGAGATAAATAGTCCTGAATATTCTAATTATATGAATAGGTTCTAAGGAAGTTGTCTCTTCAAAACCATGTCTAATCAGTTATCAGTACATGTTTATTTAGTGAAATGATAATTTATATTTGTGCCCTAGATGTTTAAGGTACCTCCCAGTCTTCTAAGAAGGTCAAATGCAACATCAGCAAAAATGGAAGAAAAGAAACAAGTAACTTAGACCAATCTTATGTAAACTTTAAGTGCTTATAAAGTAATTAAGGTTTCAGATTGTTTGGCCACTTCTTTTTTCTCTAGAGCCTGTGTGGTGTATTTGTAATTGTGAGCCAGCTGTCCTCCTGCCCAGGAGGCTTCTGGGACACCACCTTATCCAAACAGCAGGTGTATATTAAGGACATGTAAACTGATTTTACTAATAGAGCAAAATGCAATTAGAAAGACAAGTCTGCCACAGAAACATTATACCATGCATTGCAAAGCCAAATGTAAATAATTTGGATTAGACCCACACCAGTGGGTATCTCTAGTAGCATAAGTAACAGAATTGGTTGTATAAAAATAACCCATCATGAATGTGCTTCAGTCCTTTGATTTGAATGTTTGTAAAATGTTTTACTCTGTCTCTAGCACCCTTTTTATAGTTAACTGCGGGAAGAATTAGTTAAATGTGTTCTATCTAGACATGAAAATGGAGGGTAATAATTCACTCTCATCTAAATTTGCTTTGAGATGATTTTCTGATGGTTATGATGGATCTTGCCTATGCCATCTGTATCTTCACCTCGTCTTGCTTTGGATCATGACATTATTTTTAGGGTGGCTGACATTCTGTGATAATACTTTGAGACTGAGGTTGTTTTAATGTCAGATTGTTTTTTTCTATAATTATTTTGGCCACTGTTTATCTAACTCAAGGTACTTTAATACTCCTGATCAAATTCTGAGGATGGTAATTTATATTCTGTCATAATAACAATGAAAGATTAAACAAATATTTATAAATCAGAATAAGAATTCAATATTTACCTGTGATAGAGGGTAATGCCTTATTTATCACATTACTACACTGTGACATTAGCAAGTTCTGAAATAGTTGAAAGATGTCTCTCTTGTTTTCCGAATAAATGAGAAGTAGGCTACGTGCAATTAAATACATATCAATGTGAATGTATGTGTGAAAAATATCTTCACACAGGGTAGTTTATTTTTTAAAGTTCCTTCAATACACTAATGACATACAATTTAGTTTAACAGCTCGGTGTGTTGTAATCAAGAGTGTGAATAGGCAATCAAATACTTCTGTGAAATTCTCCCCAAAGAATTCATAGCAAGCCTGTTGCTATGGTGCATTCTCACCTGGGACTTGTTTAGCTTCTTTCTCAATCAGATACATTGACAATAATGAGCTAAAAAACAAAAAATCCTCATAGAAAATTCAGAATGGAGAAATCCAGATAGATAAATGAAGCAAGTTGGCTCTCCCTTCTTGTTCTACTTGCACTTAAGAGTTTTATTTATGATCCCAAGAGTATTAAGATCCACTGAAGGCATTACTGTCTCACTGTAAAGTGAGCTGGATGTCATAGAAGGCACTGTTCATCAGATAGAAACCATGGAGAAGATCACCTCTGAAAACTGCAAACTAGATTTTCTCCATCCGCAGCTGCTTCCCTGCAACTTTAGAAACTGTGTTCATTGTTTGAGACCATCAGACCATTCAGACTATTCAGTAGTGCCATCTTCTTTAGATAATGCCAAGGAAGAGCTTAAGAGTTGTGGTTATTAAATTGAAGGAGATGATCACATCAGAGTTAAGTGACAAGCTGGGCAGTGAGACCTTTGATGGATTACCTAGGCTTGTATTGTTTTTCAGAGATTATTATCTTCCCCTCGCCATCTTGAAATCAATTTCATTGCCACACTCTGTAGGTCATGGTGTAAGGCTGAAAGACAGTGATAGAGAGCATTGACTCTGGAGTCACACCTCTTAACTTCATATCCCTTCTCTGGCACCTACCAGGTGTGTGACCTTAAGCACTTATGAACTGCATCTCAGAAATAATAATACATACCTCACGGGGTTGTTGTAGAAATTAAATAAAGTGCTTAGCACAGAGACCTTTCATTGGATATTGGTTGTACTCACCATTTATAATACGTAGAGAAAGCATTAGTATATATCTAGTTCATGGTAAATATCTAATAAATAATAGTCAGTTATCCTAATGTCATTATAACTCTTTAAAATGAATCTGTGCCAGATATAGTCTTATTAAAAACATAGGACAAAATATAAGGGAATGGTTAATATTTTATGTAATTCTGTCATAAAAAATTTTCACCATGTAAATGAGATGGGATAGGGAGCAAGAAGACATCCAGGCCCATCTGTATACTGTCCTAAGTTGCAAGGCTGCTGGGTCTAAAGTCATCAGCCCTGTAGCCTTTGCAATGAAAATGTCACCATTCTTAACTTAAATCCATCCAGCTAGGTATGTTCTGTTCTGAGACACTGTGTTGTTTAAACCAACTTAGTCTGTACTACTGAGAAAATGCTGATTTGCTGAATCATGTATTTTTACCTACTGTTTGATACTCTCTGCATTCATTACCCAGTGCTATTGTGTTTCATTTTAATTATACATACAGTATTTTAAAAGATAGATGTCACAGATGTTGATTGAAATTGATTATTTAGGTTTAGATTCAAGGAGAGTGAGAAATAACCATAGCCTGCCTGTGGTGATCCTCTCCACAGCCCTTTTATTCACTCTGCTGGTAGATTCAGGTTTCCTGTCGCGAACTCTGTTAACCTTTTTGTCCAGTCAGACCCAGTCTCCATATCCTTGCTCAGATCCGTGTAGGCAGGCAGGGTCCCAGCACCTAAGGTTGAGGGCACCTTGGAGGCAGGTGCAGACCAGCGTGCTGGCCTCTGCTTACCTGAGCCTAAGGCCCTAGATAGGAGCGCTGACTGAACCTAATAGTCTGCTGACCATTTGCATGAAGCATTCAGTTCGGAAGAAGCATCCTCTTGCCACATCAGCTTCTTGCTTTTAGGAGGAGAGAAGACAGTTAAAGAATTCAGCTTGGTATTTTCCTGTCTGTCCATTAGATGTATGAGCTTTGGGCATGAAAAGTACTGGCAGAGGAGCCCCTGGGTGGCTCCAGATCTGGCTCTGCGCTCAGCAGGGAGGCTTTTTCCCTCTCCCTCCGTCCCTCCCCCAGTTCAAGCTCTTGCACACTTGCTCTCTCTCTCTTTAAAATAAGTAAATGAATCTTTAAAAAAAAAAAAAAAAAGGAGGGAAGGAAGGAAAGAAATTACTGACAGAGATATCCTCAGAAAACAAGGAAAACTGCTGTTTTTATGTTCCTAAAATAGACATAAGGAAGGAATTTCTTTTTTAAAAGTTTGAGATTTAATTGACATACAACATTATATTAGTTTCAGGTGTACAGCATAATGATTCAATATATGTTTATATTGCTAAATGATCACCATAGTCAGTGTAATTAAGGAATTTCTTAATACGGTCTAAGATGATAGAAGATACTGAATAAAGGCTTTGTGCCTTAACTCAGTATCTGAATATTAAAGAACAACTTAACATATTTACCCACCATCCCCATATTGTTTTTTGGCATTGATATTTTGATATCTTCAAGCTGGCTATATAAAGAAATTATGCATTTTAATTTTGTGAGAGTCATGAGAGCCCCTAAATTTGCTGAGATTGCTTGTTCTGAAATTTAAGAAATTGAAAATAGAGCATATGATAGTAGCAAGAAGCAATAGCTCTTCTTTCAGTCATTTGTTACGAAAGGTGCTTCAGCCACTGCTTTCTTCTTGTGATTTTATATATAAAATTGGGTCCTCTTAAATGAAGATTAAGAGGAGAGAACAAAAAAATGACAAAGCAGAGCTATTGAGAACAGAATATGACCAGATGATGAAAGAAAGATAAATTATTAACTGAGTGGTTTAATAACATCATACAATGCTAACAGCTTAGTAAAAATGGAATCCAAGACATCTATCTTTGGTCCAGATTACTTCATTTTTTCCTCTTCTTAGGAATTGAAAATACATTCCCAATTTTTTGGCAAGTAATCCTCAGAGGAGAATATGGTGCATTTTTATAATGTATATTTTTACTTTATAATGCCTAATTCTTTAAAAACAGCTTGACAGTTTACACAGTATTTAGCATCTGTTCATACACTCACACCAGCTCCTATGTGATGTGGGTGTTACCCCCATTTAACAGATGATTAAACTGGGCTTTATAAATGTTAAAGCGATTTGTCCAATATAAAATATATTTGAAATTTGATATCTAGGCTCTAGATATCAAGTGATAGAACCTTGATTCAGATCTTGGTTGGACTCTAACTCCCAATCCTTCCATCTTTGTTTCTCAAATCATAGGCCTTTAAAGAAGCTTACAAGCTTTTATTTTTTTTTTATTTTTTTTTTTAAGATTTTATTTATTTATTTGACACAGAGAGAGAGAGATCACAAGTAGGCAGAGAGGCAGGCAGAGAGAGAGGAGGAAGCAGGCTCCCTGCCGAGCAGAGAGCCCAATGTGGGCCTCGATCCCAGGACCCTGAGATCATGACCTGAGCCGAAGGCAGAGGCTTTAAACCGCTGAGCCACCCAGGCGCCCAGCTTACAAGCTTTTAAACTCTGGGGTCTGGGATGGCCAAATCTGGCCCTTTACCTGTTTTAGGTTTTTTTGGTTTTTTATAGCCTACAAGCAAAAGAGGTTTTTGTTTGTTTGTTTGTTTTTTGAGGGTTTTTCGTTTTTACATTTTTTAGCACTTTAAAAATTGAAAGAATACTTCATGACATTTGAAAATTAGATGAAATTCAAATTTTAGTGTCTATAAATAAAAACAACCACATTCATTTTATGTTTACTTTCTATGGCTGCTGTCATACTACCAGAACAGTGGTGGCTGGTTGTGACAGAAACCTAGCTTACTGTCAACAAAGCCCAAAATATTACTATCTGGCCCTTTTTTTATTAAAGATTTACTTGAGAGAGAGCAAGAGAGCAGGGTGGGAATGTGGGTGACAGCAGAGGGAGAGAGAGAATCCTGAAGCAGATCCCCGGCTGAGTGCAGAGCCCAATGTAGAGCTCCATCCCAGAACCCTGAGATCATGACCTGAGCTGAAACCAAGAATCAGATGCTTGACCAACTGAGCCCCCAGGCACCTCTATCCGGCCCTTTATAGAAAACTGCTCTAGGATATCAGTACCAAAATCTGCTATTAGTTTTTTGTGGAACATGAAAATTCATGGAAGCTTTCACACACACACCTTAGGTCTTTTGCTGGTCCCAACAGCTAGTGAGGCAGATGGTGTTTACCTTCTTGTACCAGGCAACCAGGAAGTGGATGCCAAACCACGTGGTCTCATCAGCACCAAACAGCTTTTCATGTTCACTAGCTTTCTAGGTACTTAATTTTATTTGGCATCTTAAAGTGGGGGTTTATTTTGACATTTCAGCCTGAATGTTGTAATCCAGTTCCTCATTGTCATGAAGAGAAACCTCATGTCACACAGACCTCCTGGGGCCGGATGTGAAACCCATGCACTCATTCTCTCTCTCTCTCTCTCTCCTTCCCCCTTCTCCTTCCTCTCTCTCACTTCCTTTCTGCCCATCATAGTGCCTGTCACTTAGTAGGCACTCAAAGTTTAAAAGAAAGAATATTTAACTAAGTTAGTCTTTTAAATTACTGAAGAAAAAGCCGTAATACCGGTTTTATCCTTGTAGATAAAACCTTTCACTACTGAATTTTGTGAAAGTTAATAGTATCTTGGAGAGAAGAAACTAGTAAAAAATTTAAAAAAAAATGTGAATTTCAAGATACTTTTTGTTGCAGAATTTGGCTTAAATTTGATGTAGAATTTTTGGTTTTTAAAAATATGTAGAAGTAGCCCAAGTATCCATCAACGATGAATGTATAAAGAAAAGGTGGTATAAACATACAATAGAACATTATTCAGCCTTAAATAGAAAGGAAATTCTGATGACTACTGCAACATAGATGAAACTTGAAAACATTGTATTAAATGATATAAGCGAGTCACAAAAGGACAAATATTGTATGATTCCACTTAAGTGGGTTACCTAGAGTAGTCCATTTCATAGAGACAGAAAATGAAGTGTTGGTTGTCAGGGACTGGTTGGAGGGAAGAATTAGGGATTATTATTTAACGGGCACAGAGTTTCAGTTAGGGAAGACAAAAAAGTTCTGGATATGGATGGAGGTGATAGTTGCCCAGCAGTGTGACTGTGCTTAATGCCACTGAACTACACACATAAAAATTGTTAAAATGATGGAGTTTTATACTATCTATATTTTATCACAATAAAAAGACTATGTATATATATATTTAAAGGTAATCAGCTATTTAAAAAAACATCTTACTTAGAACACCTGTCAATTATATAATACAATAAAATGACTACTCTTTTAAACTATAAATATTTTTAGTTTATCAAATGAAAAATTTACCATTTGGTATATAGTACCTAAGTGATTTGGCCCTGAAATTATTTAAAATGTAAAGTTAAGTGTAGCAACCTTTTTCATGTTTAAATCCAAAATTTATGTTGACATATAGAATTTGTAAGAAAAATTATATAAATTTGATTTTATGGTTACACTGAGCATAAGTTGCTCTTTTCTTCCTTATTAAAGAGTCCTGCAGAGTTTCCAGAGAAATATATATACATTAGAATCCATTAGATCAATCAATTCATTATACATCAAATATTTTCAAATAAGATAATTATTATTGTTGTCATGTATTTCATGCCCTTCATGAAAACTAATTCTTAAAACATTGCTTTCTTTAATAGGTTAAAATTGGAACATTTAACTAATTATGAAAATTAGCATTTTGGTGTGGTTTTCCATGAATAGACAACTCTTTTTCTATGTTATTTATGCAAATAACAAATGAAAGCCCAAGCTAAAAGAAATTAAATATTCAAAAAAAAGTATAAAATTAAAAGTAAGCCATCCTACAACTGTAGGGTTCCCTTTCCCTACCATTAACGCTTTCCCCAAAATTAAGTTTCTTGAGTACATGTCAAAAAAATTTTCTGCATACTCTAGCAAAAAATAAGTCTTTAGAAAAACAGCTGCATGGCTTTCTCCATTCCTGAATAATCTTTCTTGGAGATTATTCCACAATAATGCATGTGGATTTACTTAAATCCTTTTCAGAATTGCATGTACTCGTATTAATATATGTATGTAATGTATTTAATCAATTCCTCATTGATGGATGTTAGATTGTTTCCAATTTTATTTGATGGTTGGTTTTGTGTACTTTTCCAAGTATATCCATAGTTTCAACCTTTGACCTGGTGGGCCAGTGGGTAGCTACATTTTTTATTTTTTTAGATATTGTTAAATTACCCTTCAAGAGTTTACACCAATTTACATTCTCACAGCACCTTTTCTCCACACCCTTACCAGTGCTGCACACTGTGAAATCTGCTAAGTCCTATTATTGTTAGAATGAAACTTTACAGGTCATTAGAATATTAGTGAACCCCTTAGAGTTCTTTAATAGCTTCAAAAAAGCAAAAATAACAGTTCTTCTCTCACTCAAAATACCATTTTCCAGGAATTAGACTATTTCTTAAACGGAATCTGTCCTGGTAGTATTCATACAATACTTCATTTCTTTTCTTTTTTTAAGATTTATTTATTTATTTATTTATTTTAGAAAGAGAGCATAAGCGGGGGTGGGGGAATAGAGGGAGAGGAAGAGAATGAATTTTAAGCACACTCTGTGCTGAGCATGGAGCCTAACACAGGGCTCAATCCCATGACCCTGAGATCATGACCTGAGCCAAAATCAAGAGCAGAACACTCAACCGACTGAGCCACCCAGAAGCCCCAACAATATTTCATTTCTTTAGCCCTCTTTTCTTTCTTAATTTTCTAAATTAGATTTTAATTAAAGAAGTCCTATGCTTGTTATAAAAAGTGAAACAATATAAAGAGATAAGATAAAGATGTAAATGGTATCACAGTCGCTTTCTCAATCCTACCCTCCTGAAGTTACCGATTATACTGACCTGCTACATTTCTATCACAGTTTTCTCCATGCTCAAACTCATGGAGTATTTTTTATTCTATTATCTTTGTGTGTTTTACTCAGTTTAGCAACTGGCTTTTTCACTTAATCACGTATTAGTGCAGATAAAGGTTCAGTTTATTCTTTGTAATATTTTTAGTCATTACATGTAGTGTGCAGCTTCCATAGTTTGTTAAAATGTTGCCATGTAGGTAGACATTCAAATTGTTTCTAACAGTGCTTTACTTAATATTTCGTATATATGGTTGCTTTTATTTCTATAGAGTAGATATCCAGAAGTAGAACTGCAAGGTCACAAGGAATATGTATTTTAATTTTAATAGATGTTACCCGGTTGTTTTCCAGAAGGGTTGTAGCAAATCACACTAATATGAGTAGTATGTGCAATTATGTTTTTACTTGGCTTCTCCCCAGCTCTGGATGTTACCACTTTTAAAATGTTTTCTTATATGGGGACACCTGGGTGGCTCAGTGAGTTGGCCTCCAACTCTTGGTTTTGGCTTGGGTCATGATCTCATGCGTGGTGGGATCAAGCCCTCCCCCGCAACCTTGTAGGGCTCTAGCCTCAGGGTGGAGTCTACTTGAAGATTCTCTCCCTCTGCCCCCTCTCCTCTCTTCAGATAGTGAGCGCTGTCTCACTTTCTCAACTGAATATATACATCATTTTAAAAATGTTTGCTAATATGATGAAAATGACATCTCATTGTTATATGATTTTCTTTCTCCTTATGAATGAAATCGAGTAGTTTTTTCTAATATTTTAATTAGCATTTACATCTCCGGCCACTTGTTTTGTTTGATATTCTTTGCCTATTTATACTATGCTTTTGTAAAATTTGTTTATATGAGATTTTAAATGTCTGTTATGTATTACAAATACCATTTCTCTCATTTCTGGTCATTTGACTTTGTTTGCATGATATTTTGGCATGTGAAGTTTTATTTTTATGTATTTAAATAATCCTATCTTATCCCTTATGATTTTGGGTTTGCTTGTCTTATGGAGGTTTCTATCATCCTACGATTATAAACACATTCTCCTAGTTTATCTTTACGTAATTGGGGGGTTTTCTACATTGATTATAGGACGTGTGTGATGTGTGTATGTATGCGCATGCAGTTTGAGGTAGTAGTCTAGCTTTGTTTTCTCTAATTATACCAGCAATTCTTTTCTCATTGAATGAAATTCTACCTTTGTCATAATTAGGAAGTTCCCATATATACTGGCATCTGGCTCTTTAATTCTTATTACATTTCAGGGCTTTATTTGATTTGGGAAGAAAGTTTTGAAACAGGAAAATCTATTACAGTTCTAAATATAACCTTCAGGAATAGAAAATGAAGACAACCTCAATTTTTTTCATCTACCTGTAATGGAAGGAGCAAGAATATAGAATTCCATTCCTGTTCTTCACTTATTAATTATGTGACCTTGAGCAAGTCAGTTATTTTGCCTCTCCCACCATAAGATTGCTCCACTCAGCAGTGGCCTGTACTTTTTGTAAGGATTAGAGAAAATATATGTAGAGCTTGACCCACAGTTGGCATTCATTCAGTGGTATCTAGTATTATTATTAGTGCTATGACTTAACAAGAAATAAAGAAGTAAGATATTTAGTATCAAATTATACCTGTTCAAAACATAAGCAGATGTATTTCTTCATGAGTATATATTATATACAAGAGAAAATTCTAAATGTGGTAATTTAATGATTCTTTCAAATAAATGTATTAATCTAAGCAATAAAAATAACATATTCAAATCTGGCCCTTTTTCCCTAAAAGCATGCTCTTTTTTACCTTGTTTCCTAATGAGAGCCATATAGACCTAACACAAGTAAAAAGCAACAGCATGTAACTTTGCTTTTTTAGGTAAGTGGGGGAAATACAGCTATTAAATGAGGGTAACAAAGAGTAAATGAAAATTGCTTTTATATATAGCTAACCAGTGGAAGGAGCAGGGTGTCAGAGGATAAAGCAGGAGAAGCAGAGAAAGAGAGACCTTGAATGTAGAACGACAGAGTGGCACCCTGTGAACCTGAAGACTGCAGTGGGCATGAGTCTGGATGCAGCCATATTGAGGCTGGATTCAGCCTGTAACTAGACATTCCCCAGTTCTGTCTAAAGGCTTCAGCGCTCTTTGTATGTTAGATATATCCTATGGCTATCAATAATATATTGATATCTTTAACCTTATTTTTCAAGAATCCCAGGACAAGTTCTGGAGGTTTAG
The DNA here is from genome assembly GCA_002007465.1 of Ailurus styani. Taxonomy (NCBI): domain Eukaryota; kingdom Metazoa; phylum Chordata; class Mammalia; order Carnivora; family Ailuridae; genus Ailurus; species Ailurus styani. The sequence goes on along the minus strand of LNAC01000104.1, from coordinate 1,701,373 downwards.
AAAGGAAATATAATGTTAGTGGAGCCATACAGATAAAATGTAAAATTTAAAAGTTCAGAAGACAAAAAAAGTTCAACACCTCTTATGCCTCTTGAGCCAGATAACAAGCCTTCACAAGGAACCATTTAATTGGTGAGGACCCAACCATTAAATGTACATTCGAATTCTACTAATTGCCCACACACTTTAGCTATAAAATATCTGCAAAACAGAAAGAACAACTATAAACTAAGCTTAGTAATTTAGAGAGTATCATCATAAGTAAAGATCTACCTGTGCTGGTTGGTATTTGTTTCCTTTTCCCATTACATTTCATTAAATTACTAACCAAATCTTAAATTAATCATTTTTTATTTTTATTTTTTTTTAAAGATTTTATTTATTTATTTGACACAGAGAGAGAGATCAGATCACAAGTCAGCAGAGAGGCAGGCAGAGAGAGAGGAGGAAGCAGGCTCCCCGCCGAGCAGAGAGCCCGATGGGGGCCTCGATCCCAGGACCCTGAGATCATGACCTGAGCCGAAGGCAGAGGCTTTAACCCACTGAGCCACCCAGGCGCCCTCCTTATGTGTTTTAATGTAAACCTCTCTTCCTTTATTTTGACTTCTAATAAAGGAGCTTTGGTGACAATGTTTCAGATATGAACCTGAGCTTTAGAATATAAATTTAGAGCATCTGGTAAACTTTGCTGTTTTTTTCTCTGCTTCATTAAAACTGAAGGATAAGAGGGGCGGGCCCTGGGGTGGCTCAGTTGTTAAGCATCTGCCTTCAGCTCAGGTCAAGATCCCAGGATCCTGGGATTGAGCCCCAAATTGGGCTCCCTGCTCAGTGGTAAGCCTGCTTCTCCCTCTCCTACTCACCCTGCTTGTGTTCCCTCTCTCACTGTGTCTCTGTCAAATAAATAAAATCTTTTTTAAAAAGCTGAAGAATAAGATATCAAAGCTAGAATCTGGTATAATCTTGTGTGATTTGGTAGGCTAAAACAGTAAAGATCTTACTGTTGCTCATCCTTATTGGAATGTTAGCTAGTATAACAAAAAATCGGACAGTAATTATATCTTGCGTTTTTCTTTTATCTTAAACAAAATCTAAATGTAAGAAGCAATGGACATAATATAGGGCATAGTCCAGCAAAGGTGTCGTAATCAGATGTACCCTTCATATCTTCAGAGTGGGATGAGGCCAGCAGTTTCCATTTGAAAGTTAACCCTTTGTGGCACCCTGCCTTTTGTAAATATTCTGTCTGGACCAAAGTAATTAAAATTTTGTTTTCCAGTGTACAAAATAATATTACTTCAACCATCCCTAATTACAATAAATGAGCTTTATTTTTCGGTATTACCTAAGTTGTGTTCTGCAAGACAGCATTGTTTTCTTGAGATGTTAATAGTTGTTCCTTGAAAAAGAAAAAGTGTGCTTGGTCTCAGGAAATCAAAGAATTGGTAGGTCATACAAAAGTAAGCTGATTTCCTATTGGTAGACTTCTCAGAACTTTTAATATGCTAATGTTGTCATGAATCTCCAAGATTTGGAATCTTTTAGATTTGGAATCTTCTGGGCAGCATTTCCCAAAACTTGTTGACCTGGAAACCCCTTCCTTTCAGGGTATATTTTATGGGACAATGATGTTCTCAAAACACAGTTAGAGAAAGGCAGTGTTAGTTGTTTAAGTCTTTTTAATTTTGAATTTCCTTTTAATGAAGAGAACTAGCCAGTGCAAGGGAAATGGACATGATATGTCTATCATTTCTGTAATTAATTATGTACAAATTAGGGACTGCCAAGTAGACTTTCTGATGATTTGTCAGTTATTAAAATGTGATAGAAAGTGAGGACATTTCATCTCCTCTATGTTGCTGACTGGTTATTTGGAGCCTGAGAAATTCAAGGACCCTTTGAAAATGTGGCTCCTTTGCTTTTAAGTACCAGCCTAGATTAAAGAACAGCACTTATTTGCTCTTAAATAATCATTTTTAAAATAGTTCCCTAGGCCTGACTCAAGACCCTCAAAGGTATGGTCATGACCATAATTTGCTCATATTTTGAACATGAGAAAGAGAAAAAAAAAATGCCATAGTATATCCTAAGAGCAGGACCTATCCAGCACAAACCTATGTACTTTAAAAATCTAACATTTTGTTTGGTGATAATTAGTCTCTTGGTGATACAAAACTTTCTTTCAGCATACTAAGGCAGAAAAGTAAATTATTGTTTGGAAGATTTTTAAGCAAAAGTGATTGAAATAGAAATGCTTCTTGCTTCACCACTGATTGCACCATATAATGACCATGTTTTCTTCTTTCAGGATAACCAGTACTCAGATTTATAGGCATGGAAAGGCATGTTGACCCGTGGTGTGTTATACATGTTCTGCTGTGTGAAATGATTTTTAGTACACAGATGAACCCCTTTAAAAATTACTACATATTTTAGTTTATATTAAGAAAATTATAAAAAGCTTTAGAAACCAGAATTTTAATTATTTTAATACCTGAGACACTGTGTTTTCAAAATGAGTCAATTTAAAGAAAAATATTTGGCAAAAGATAGTATAGGTCAAAGGGGAAGGAAACAGAGATTGAGGAATCTCTTCAGAAAGAAGGTGCTTTCTGATGAGAAAGATTTGAGCCTTACACTGAGAGGAAACACTGAAGAGTCAGGAAAAAGGAGCAAAATCCTAGAGGAGGCCAGAAGGTGTGGAGAGGCTAGTCATAGACAGGAAGGAGCCACTCCCTCCACTAAGTCTGGAAGAGAATTGAAGATTAGTTGAACTTGGGGACAGGAAGGAAATTGGGGTATCATCACTCATGGCCTGCTGTGATACCCACTACTCTTTATTAATTGTCATCATCACAGTGGTAATAACTGTTGTACCTACTCCAGAAGCAGTAAATCAGAAGAAAAATAGAAGGAAAATAGATAAAAGAAATTGATAATAGTGATGCAAGTGGGAGCCGTAGTTGGACTGCATGAGCCTCAAAGCATGATGAGCTTTTGCACATCTTTGGAAGAATAATGGTCTTTATCAGTTAAGGGGGAAAGAGCACAACATACTACTATCAGGGATGTAAGAAGGAATGTGATTCCAGGTCTTAACTGGCCTGACAACAATGAGGAATATTATAAACAACTTTATGCTAAGAAGTAGAGACAGTGAGGACCCAAGACTTTTGGGTACTTCAGGTATGGGCTGTAAAGAATGTATAGTCTTCACCAGAGAGCGTGGGGCAGGTAAAGCAATATTTTCAGGAAAGAACTACATTTCACTTAAAAACCTGTTGAGTCTCCTTAGTAACCCAGCGATGGAGAATATTCTGAGTAAATAATGAAGAGTTTATAAGGAGAGAATGTGCAGATTGGAATGAGGCTTCCATAGGGCACAGTTGGAAAAGGTCAGGAGATAATGTCACTGCTGGCCATCAGTGAGAACTTACGAAGGGTAAGAGAGAGACTAGGAGGCCAAGGAAAATAAGGTTTGCCCTGTTTTTAGTGCCAACAGCTTCTAGCACTCCTTGAAGCTAAGGTGGAGCTCTTCCTGCTTATTAAAGAAGGTGAGAGGGGAAGTACCTAATGCTAAAAGCTTCCTCAGACTTCTGGAAACCAGAAGTAGACAATAGCCTTGTGACTAGATATGCAGAGTCCATAGTGTTTGTTTGAAAGGAACACTGAATCACCAATGCAAGGCCTCATTTAGGACTGAGGTAGGTGCCTGGGAGTTTAGATAAAGACAGGTAAACCTAAATAAGAAGGGAGGAAGATAAAAATTCCACTGCCAATTAGCAGCTGGAACAGGTTGCTACATATGATAAAGAACTAACTAGGGTGCCTGGGTGGCTCAGTGGGTTAAAGCCTCTGCTTTCGGCTCAGGTCATGATCTCAGGGTCCTGGGATCGAGACCTGCATCGGGCTCTCTGCTCAGCGGGGAGCCTGCTTCCCCCCTCTCTCTCTGCATGCCTCTCTGCCTCCTTGTGATCTCTCTCCCTCTGTGAAATAAATAAATAAAATCTTTAAAAAAAAAAAAGAACTAACTAGAAGTCTCAGAAATGGAAAATATTGTCATTGGAAAGCAAGGCAAATCAATGAGATAAACCCTTAACCGAGTACATAGAGAAGTAGTGAGTTGAAAGTAATACTGAGAACCTTCCCCTGAATATAGCTCAGAGAAACTAAGAGAAAATATGAAAAATCTGTTAAGTTTCTCATTTCTCACATACCCTAGCCAGTCCTTTCCCCGAAAGAAACTAAATACACTGAGTAAAATGTTTTGCATTGTTTTTTTTAAAAACAGAGCTAAGCTGGAAAGAAAGTAAAGAATTCACAGAAACCAAAACTGAAATGAAAGTGGGAATCTTAAACTAAGTAAGCAGTAAGTAAACCTGGCTTTCACCTTGAAGGTACCTGCCAAACCTAGGTGATCTTGAGAATGCCATTTGACAGCTACCTGCCATCTGAGGGCTGCCCAAGGTGGGGAGTCTTAGTGGGAAATCCCTTACCCAAAACTAAAACTTCACAAAACCGTATTAGTATAAAGGTAATAAGAAACCTGCTCCATAGAAGAGGACATGCCTGGGTGCTAGAAGTAGGGAACATTCTGACACATGTGAGAATTTATGATACCTATGATTTTCAAAATTCTAAATGGCCGATAAAGCATATGACAAGATGTCGGTTATCAGGGAGATACAAATTAAAACAAATGCATGATAGCTTCCCCTATACATCAGATTACCATAAAGGGGAGTGGGGATTTAAACCCCCAAACGCAAATTGACATCCAGGAGAATGTGGAGAAACTGGAACTCTCTCCTGTACTGCAGACTAGAATATAAATTGGTACAACCACTTGGGAAAATAATTGTGACAGTCATTATCCAATAAAGATGTGCATTTCTTTCAGCCCAGCAATTCCATTTCTAGATTTCTACTGTGGAAAAGTCAGGCACACGTGCACAAGTACAAGATTGCTTATGTGGCAGCAGGCTTAGAATGGCACACAATTGGAAACAACCCAAGGATTCATCATGTTGAGAACATATCAATACATTGTGCTCTGGGTGTGCAATAGAATACTGCTGAGCAAGGAAAATAAGTGAGTTCTGTGTCTACTGATACTGATATATCTCAAAATCATAATTAAAGCAGTCTGCACAGTATTCCCACTGACGTAACTTATGTGAACATGCAAGGCAATGCTATATGTCATCTATGGATCTGGAGATACAGAGTAGTAATAATATAAAATACTCACATGAATATTAAACATAAATTCAGGTTAAAGGTTTTTTTTGAGAAATAGGGTCCATGAGAGAGAAACCAGGGTATTTTAGTATATCTGTCATATTTTATTTCTCAAAAAACCTGAAGCAAATGTGGCAAACATTTAGACTTGCTAAAACTGGGTCAGGTTCTCCAAAACTCATTGTGTTATTGTCTATACTTTTCTGTACATTCGAAGTATCTCATGGTATTTAAAAAGTAAGAGTGAGAGAAAATGTCTCTCTTTATATAAAAGGAGGCCAAAAAACAATACTGTCTTAAGTTGGGTTCTCATTGAGATGGAGTTTCGGGTGCAGAGTGTTTATTACGGATAGACGCTTGTGGAGAGGGGAAGGAAAAGCAGGATTGGGTAGAGGAAAAAGTTCAAATACTCTGCAGTTGGCCCAGCGCACAGGGAGCTCTGGAGCAGTGGGCCAGCCTTTGTACACCCACCTCAGTCAGTGGCTGGCTGCAGCCTGCCCAGAGGGCATGCCCTTGGGCCAGCTGTTCTCTGCAGCTGAGACACCCCTGGGGTGGCCGAGAGCTGGGGCAGCAAGTGCTTCCCTGGGCTTCCTGCCCAGCTCTGTCCACCACACAAAGCATGAGAATGAAGCTTTGTTTTCTTCTATTCCTTTGGCTCACTGTCAGGGTGTTTATCAGCGAGCGTATTTACCTGAGAGAGATGAGGTAAACATAAAAAAAAGCTTTCAAACACATGCGATCCGACTCCATTTTATAGCACATTAGTAGCCTTGACTTTCTTTCTGAGTTTGTTTATGGTCTTGTGTGCCAGAATTTAAGAGGAAGGTGTCATATGCTAAATCATTGGCAAATGCTTTTAATATTGTTTTCCTTGTCTTCTCAAAGGAGAACAAATATAGGGTCCCCTTATAATTCAGATGCACAGTTTTGGATACTGATTTAAAGATTAGCCTTTACAATGTAAGTTTAAACCACAGTGTATAGTAAAATATAAATTTTAAATTTATGAGTGGTATCTCTGTGTAATCACCTTAATGAGTGTTACTTTAGAAGTGATTAGGTGTGTTTTTGTATGACTGTATAATACTATCTTCCTTATCAGGCAGTCTAAGAAGCTGGTAGAGACAGAATTGTCAAATGTTTATATCCTGCTCACCCATCTTGGTGTGAGTCCCATATGGGTGTTCGATTCATATTTTGTAGGTGCAATAGTAATGATTTTGCAACAAAGCATACATATATCTTCCTTGTAAATATTCAGAGATATTAGGTAACCTTTACAAATTTCATGCTTTGTATCTTCCCGATATTCTGCTTTCAAGGCTTTAATGACATCCTGCTTATGAGAAGTGTGAGCAAATAATGAACAGAATGATTTTGATAAAAGGAGCTTGTGATGTTCAATATACATATTCTAGGTCCATGGCCAGTAGTGATATAATGAGGACTTTACTCAGTCTGTATGAATGTTGAAGGAATTACCCAACTTTTAAATGAAAAATGTGGGTACATTATGGTTACACAGATTCTCCTAGCAACTCGACTACTGTAAATGGTTTCTATAGGTGCTTCAGTCAAGATTTTCTAGTTGCAAGAAACAAGAGATAGACATGGCTAGTTATGCAGAAAAAGGCATTTATTAAGCAAGTATTTGTGATCTCCCACGTTTGATGCAGGGGCTGAGAACAAGCTTTGAGATTTAACTTCTAGAAACAGTGTCTAAATCTGTGGCACAAAATTGGATAGATAAAGAAACCACCAATGCTGCCACCAAGCATCAACATAGCAGTTTGTGTGGAGGTCATTTCTGTATTAGGAACTTGACCTTAATGACTGTAGCAGGGATTGCAGCAAGAAGGTGAAAGAGAAAATGAGCTTCGTGTTTTCTGATGTCAGAGTCTTAGTTTTAGCACCGGAGTCACACAGTCTGACATCTTAGCAGAGCCAAAGTCACCATTTCTCTGCTTCTGAGGGAAGGAATTATGGGACAGTAAGTTCCAACTTCTGCCTTCGAGTGGGAAATTTTACCAACAATTTCCTTGAAAGGATGCTCTGAAGGTCATAGAGAGCCATGAATGTGATAGAAATCTGCTGAAATGGAATTTTTTTGTATGAATGAAATTTTTTTTCTGTTCTAATTTGAAACATACTTTAATCCTACCATGGTAATTTTTGGCCATCCCCAAATGAAGAAAACACAGCAGCCCTCCATCCCTAGTAGTCACTGAACTCAGAACACAAAGGTAATGTGATGGCTCTGAGAATATTTTTGGATTCACAGATGGTCCTGTTCTGGCCCAGCTTGATACAAGCAACCAGTCTTCTGGGAGAAGAGTATATAACAAACAGCTGAGTAAAATAATTGAAAGAATGGAAGTGTGTCACAAGAAATATGATGCTGTTTAAAGGCAAAGAACGACCAAATGTGAGATAAGCATAAGACTGATTACCCTTAAAATCAATTATCTTAACCTGATACTGAATGTTGTAAAGTTATTATCTATCTGGTCCTCCACTGCTAAACATTTATTAAGAACAGAGGTCCAGGAAATGTTAAGCAGAGGTAGGAAGCGTCCCACTTTGATCATATTGTACAACATTATTGAGCCAAGTATTATTCATTCAGGCCATGCCCTATATACCCACACCAGCTGGGCTCATTAGAAAAGTATTCTCAGTATCAGAAAGCAGTTAAGGAGTTCAGGGACTGTATCTTAAAAATCATTCTAAGAATAGTTTGAAGAATTTACAAAGCCAGTGCTGTCAGTAATAGCATGTTTGCCTGATTTCCACAGGGAGCTAACACACTTCAATTAAAATGTTTTAAATTTTTGCATGGCAAACAAGTGTGTATATATTGTCATAAATAATTTTTAGGGTAGTTTTATTTCTGATTAGTTTCTAGGTTGAGGATTCACATACCTGGTATTTTGAACTAGCAGTCGTTGTCTAATTAAACTACTTACAGTTCAGCATTTGCTTTGAGTAGACTTGTAAGTAGATAATATGGTACAGGGTAGCTTGAGGTGTTACTAGAGGTGTTATTTGTAGTTTAAAGCCTTCGGAGTATACTTGATTTGATCTATAGATGTTTTATAGCACAGCATCCTTCCTATTCGTTAAAATCTTGTCAAGGTAACAATGAGATAAGTACAAATAAAGTTAAAGCATCTTCCCCTATGATAGAACTTCCTTGCCTTCATATGCAGCATAGAATGAATAAGATCATTTCTTTAAACAATCTTCCCAGCTTTTAAATAAAATTTTAAATTCTATATTGTGGCTCAGACTTTATTTTTTCCTCCCCTTCACACAGTGACACATGAACAATGAACATGTTATTTTATAACAATGGAAAAATTTTATTGCTTCTATTCCAGATAAATATAGCACTACTTTTTCTGTAGGGTTGGAAGGATTTTTTTTCCTTAACAATTAAAAGGCTCTGTATCAAACATGATGAAGTGATTCTCATCATGGGAATTTACATTTTTTTCAGTACAGTATGCAGGATAAAAAAGTAGCTTTTGAGGCTGTAGAGCTTACATTGGTTGGTGGGCCCCTGATGCAGACACATCAAGGACTCTGCAGACCTTAACATGAAATAGAGAGCACTGTAGCGGAAGTACTATTTGCAAACCTCAATTAGAAGAACAGACAGAAAAGCAAATAAATATCTATGTTTCCCATTCCAAACAAAGCTAATATTCTAGTGCCTTTCAGTTTAAGAAAAGTACAAATCAGTAGGTTATCTAGGCCCACAACCCACCTAAAACTTTTTAATTTCACAAAGCCACACTAGATACAGTGCTATGTTATGGGCATGTGCCTGTGTTTCCTGTGACATGCATTCACATGTATATCTGTCTTGATGCCTTATATGCCTTTTATTTCCTTGAATCACAGGAGCTTCAATTTCAACGACTCACCCGAGAACTGGAAGTGGAAAGGCAGATCGTTGCCAGTCAGCTAGAGAGATGTAGGCTTGGAGCAGAATCCCCAAGTATCGCCAGCACCAGGTACAGGGCCGATGGCTCTATCTTTTTACATGCCTTCAAGTTCCATGCCTTATTAAGTTGTCCTGAATGAGCAAATGATTCTCTTAGTGTTGTCACCATTAACTTGCCTTTCTGACTTTGACACCAAAATTGTCAATTTATTCTAATTTGAGAAGCCTCTTGCAATATTGATTATCCTTCAGTCCTGTGTTTGAAGTGTTTTATATGGCATTGGTAAGTTTCTGTATGCTACCTTTAGAAGTTTGATTTCTCATATGATTAGACACAGTTAATGGGTGTTTTTCACAGTTAATTACTAATTATTTGGCAAAGCTAATTGACTTTGAAAACCTGGTGTTGATTTTTTTTAACTAAGAAATATTTCTAAATGATAACATTTAAGTAGCTTTTAAAAATGTCTTCAGTTGACCTTGAGTTTTTCTAGAACTCTGTAAAACTGCCATACAAAAAAATTACTAGGTGAAATAATTTAGTGTATTCACATAATAAATTGAAAACCGGTATATTACTGAAAAAAAGCCATGTTTAATCAGAATTATTGTTTTGTGTTTAAATAGCCTCTTAAGCTATTTAAAAGCATCATTATTATAAAAAATTACTGCCATAACCACCAAATGGTGAAATCACTGCTTATCCTATCTGTGGATGTCTTTCTTGTTAATTACATATTCTAGTAAAGTCTTCCATTGCGTGCATTTTTAAGCTTAGTTTCTTTACTTCTTTGTAGGTATGTATCAGCAGTAACTTGTCTCCTTAGTTATTTCTAACATCGTTATTATTCTACTTGTCAGTATCATCTATTATTCTTAGCCAAGAAAGCCTTCTTAGTGAATAGAGTGCTGTCTGTAGTTTCTCCATTCTAATTGTTGCTATGGATTTAAGAATATTAGGCTAATAAGTTATGTTCTCATGAATTTTTTCATCTCTGACCCTTAAGAGTTGTGTATATTGGTATGTTTAGTAAGGCATAAAGTATACAAATAAGATTAATAAAACTTAAATTTTAAATTAATTAAAACATAAATATTAAATTATGTCATCATTTTTTAGTTATACAGGCCGTTTTTTGGGTTTTTTTAGGAAGGGAACTTACAAGCAAGGAGTAAAATTGTGAATCAAGTATTTCTAACTCTGACTTTGTAGTTACTCATTGAAATAATGTACCAATGAAGTTAAAATTGTTAAAATTAATTTTAATTCTATTCAGTATGTGTATTAAATATTTTTTAAAAGCTGTCTGTATCTTTAGCACCAAAAGGAACAATTCAGACTAAATAATATAGTATTGTGTGTATTTCCAAAGACATAGACCCACAGATTTAAAAATACATAATTTTATACATAGAAAATTTAATTCAACATTTAATGAATTCAGTTAGGACTTTTATTCTGGCAGTTTAGCTAATTAAACTAACATAGAAATTCTCTTGATAAACCCCTAGAAATACTTGCTATATCAATAAAGCAAGTCAATACATAGAGAAAATGGCAAAATAGAAAGGAAAATCCCCAAGTAGTAGAAATAGGAAAGAAACTGAAAGCTAGAGCCAGAAGCACTTGAGCTGCCTCTATAAGAGACCTAGGGACAGTCAATCCCTCCCCTCCGAAAGCACTAGAGTCTCAGATTTAATACACATGCAGGGACCCAAGAATGAGGCCTTGTATGTGTTCAAGATGGTACATGCGTACTTATGATTGCTGTATTAAGCTATGGCTCTCAAAGGGCTGCACCCATAATAAACTTCCAATCTTGTACCACATGTAGATTTGGAACCCAAGTGTAATTCTTCACATTGTTCTGAATCCCTAGCTGAGAAATTGGCATTACTAAAGATGAGCTCACAACCAGTTATTATAAAACTTGAGTCAAAAAAAACTCAGCAATGAGTGAGAATCAACTGGCAGAAGATTATGATTTAAAACTTGATGAACATGCTATCCTAGGAGAAAGTCTGATAGGTGTGCACAGTATGACAGGTACAAGGATGTTCATTATAGCATTATTTGCAAGAGTAAGATATGAGAAAGAACATAATTATCAATCAGGATGGAAATGGAAAATAAACTGTGGATAAGTAGACTCAAGAACAGTTAAAATGAAGTAATCCGATTACATGTATGAACATGAACATCTTTGCAAAACAGACTTCTGCTTGGAAACCACAAATTGTAAAAGAATAGATATAGGAAGATATCATTATGAACATTTTAAAAATATATACAGCAGCAGTGTATAATGTTTAAATAGTGTTTGGTATTGTTCATGAATGTATGTACGTATAATAAAAGTATAAAAAGTATTTTGGAATGACACCAATTTAAGACAGTGGTACCTCTAGGAAGGAAGGGAGGAGGAAGCTATCAGAAACTAGACTTTAGCCAAATCTGTAACGTGTTATTTAAAATTTGACATCTAGAACAAACATAACACAATATTAACATTTGTTTAAAGAGGGGGGTGGTTAGTATGTGCATGGCTCTTAGATTATTTTCTGCACCTGAAGTTTTAAAATATTAAATAATTTTAAGGTTACAAAGTTGAATTAGCTAATTCCATAGGTTTGTTTAAAATTTTAGTAAAAATACATGTTATAATATTTACTCTGAGTGATTTTGGTATTTTGTCTCTGGATCTCGGTGCCTAGTGTGGTGTGTGGCATGTCACTGGGCTCCGTCAGTGACTTTCGGGTGAATGAATGGATTTTTCAGAAGAGGAAGCTGGGTTGACCAGAGAAAGGGGGAAAGCATGCATAGAGGTAACATAGGATTCCCCACTGTGTTTGTATTGGAGCATCAAGAGGTTCAGGTACCTAGAATGTATCCTAAAAGGACCTAATGACTTATGAGGTTGGAAGGTAAAGCTGGCATCTGGTTGGAGAACTGGGAACTAAGGTGATGATAAGTAACTTTCATTAGGTCTTAAAGGAGACCTAGTGAAAGTTTTTGTTTTGTTTTGTTTTGTTTGTTTTTTTTTTTTTTTTGGAGATAGTTGTCCTCGTAGTGTAGTGCATAGGTCAGAATGAAAAGAGACCAGGCAGCAGGCCAGGAATCTATTATGGAATCTTAGGGTTATGAAAAAAGCTGGTTTTGTCATTCAGTGAATACTGTTTAGAATCATAAATGATGCATTTTGATTGTCCTGCTCACATCTCACATTGGATTCTCATGTATTCTTGATGTCCCCGTTGTAATGCTAACCCTTCCTTACAGCCTTTCCCAAGTTTCTCTGGGAAGGTCATCACTCTTCATCTGAACTCACAGTTGTTTGTGCCTTTGTCAACTCTCCTGCAAGGTGGTAAGGCCCACCCCACCCTCACAGTCCCTGCACAGTGTCTGGTGCTCAGCAGACAGGCACCCAGACCAGTGGTCATTGAATGAATGATGAACCTCAGCAAAGCCCCATGTGTTTGTGTGTTTTTTTTTTTTTTTAAGATTTTTTTTTTTATTTATTCATTTGACACACAGAGAGAGATTACAAGTAGGCAGAGAGTCAGGCAGAGAGAGAGGAGAGAGGACAAGTAGGCAGAGAGGCAGGCAGAGAGAGAGGAGAGAGGAGGAAGCAGGCTCCCTGCTGAGCAGAGAGCCCGATGTGGGCCTCGATCCCAGGACCCTGGGATCATGACCTGAGCCGAAGGCAGCGGCTTTAACCCACTGAGCCACCCAGGCGCCCTGTGTTTGTGTTTTAAGCTCATCAAGTAAGGGTGCTTCACTGTGAGGTTATCTACTTGGTATCCGTTTCTGTCTACCCTTTCTCATATCTGCCCTCTTTCAGTGTGCTTTTCAGTGGACCTCAAGAAGACTGTTGACACAGTTACTTTGCTCTGTGACCACCAGGTTTCCACACTAGCAAGGATCCTGTTAGAAAGCATTGTTAGTGAAAGGATCATAGGTTTTTGTCACTTGAGAGACCCCTCTTTGTCTTCCAGTCCCCACCAACTGTCACTCTCAGAACAAGAATCTAAAGACACAGAAAAACAGAAATTAGCTCTCAGACCCAAGGTCTCTTCCTTGTCAGCCATTTCTGATTTGCTCAAAGGAAATTAAAACTGGGACCACTGCTTATAGCCATGAAGTTTCCTTTGGATTCAGGTCATTCTTATGTGAATTGAGTTTAGTCAGCAAAACAGGAACTTGATAACTAGTTATCTTTCATATTGTTTTATTTAGATCCTGTGTCAGAGTTGGTAAGGTGACTTGTAAGATTTTCTTAAGTTTCCTAGTCCAAAGATAATGTTCTAATAACCCAAAGGGAAATGAAAGTATATTTTTATTTATTTTTCCTGTTGTTCAAAGCACTTGCTATTATTGGCCTTACCCTATGAATAAGGAGGAGGAGGCAGTGGCATGAGGTCGTGTTTAATAAAGGATTCTTATATTGTGCTAAATGATATATCATGGAGCCCTCTCCCAAGGGAGTAGCTCTAAAACTGAGCAGTTTGGTTCCCTCACATTTGTAGTACCAATGATGAATTTTTAACCCGTGCCATGAGATGTTCTCATTTTCTAGGTGGAGAAACTGAGCCTCTGCTTATTTTTATTTAGGAACAGTGTCCTAAAAAGTAAACAGCCTTTGGCATTTTATTTGCAGTATGCCTTGTTGCGAACTTAAAAAACAAAAATCATTAAAAATAATTTTAAAATCTTAATGATTAAAGTAATCGCTTAGTTTCTCTATTAATGCCTCCTTGGAAATCTGGTTCTAACCAAGATTAATAAAAACCCCATTTCTGATATGATTTCTCATTTGCTTTATTTACTACAAAACACTAATAACCCAAGCGACATCAACAGATAATGATCCTTAATCTGGAATTGATGGTGCTTATATTAGGCCAAAAATAATCGTGACTTTGAAAAGCCTGAAAGGGAGTTAAGACATTAGTTAACAGAGAGGTTACAGCCTGTCTGCTGCCAAGTGCACTATAGTTACCTATGTATTTAATATTTTCCCTCATCGAAGGTAGGCCATGGAAATACTTAATAAGGAAGTTATAACTTTTCTCCATTTATACTGACTACAGTATAGGTCTTTATGTATGTAAGATTCACTTCATTTAAAGTGGACTGTGGGATCATTTAATAGAGAAGACACCACTTTCTTCATTTGTTTTGAGTGTACTATAGCTACCTATATATTTAATATTTTGCCTTATTCCAAAAGTGTTTGAAACATCTTTTAAAAATACAAAACCCAAAAATGAAGTGAAGAAATGAGAGCAAATGGAAGATAATGATTAGAAAAATGAGATGAAACCAAGGTTAAAATAGTATAAAAATGTATGTTTTTAGCATTCCATGCATTTGCTAAAAATAGGGAGCCACTTTGGCTCTGAATGACCTAGTACCCTTCTTAAAGAGAGAAACACGAATGAATTATATTCACATTGTCTGTAGGATAAAAACAAACCATGTTGCTCAGGAAAATCTGCCATTCTGGGAGTGAAGACTTGCGTGGTTCCTCCTGGGAGTTGCCACTGAGAGACCACTTCATGATGTGGCAAACAGCATCCTTGGTAGTCTCTTGCTGTACGAAATCAGCCTCATAGGTCTCTTTCTTACACTGCTAAATGGAATATAAATGGATAGACAAGCCCCTGAAGTAATTCTCCAGGTGGCCAATTCTGACACTCTGTAGTTCAGCTCAAAGATGATATTTAGCATATGTGGATGGATGGGTTAATTTCTGGTCCTCCAAGCAGGTGGCACGCCACGATGACTATTTCTGTCTGCCACACTTTGTACGGTCATGGGTAACAATGGGTGCCACCATGTGAGGTGTCCTGTATTCCATGTGAGGTGGTCATTGTGCTGCTTCCTGGTGTGTGTGCCCTAACTAGGGACATGGCCCTCAGAGGAGGCTGAGGTGTGTACAGCTCATTTCAGGAGAAACTCGGCACAGTTAGCTCGGAGGAAATTTTGCTCTTTCAACCTCTTGCTTCCCATGGGCTAAGCAACAACCTTCAAATTCAAATTTTGATGAGCATGGAGTTTATTCTTTTTCTCCTTGCAGCATCATCAGTGAGGTTTCTTTCTGACAGTAGTCCAGGTTAGATTTCACTAGTTAGGGTGACAGTAAAAGGTCCTGGTAGCCCAGAGTGAGAGGCCTAGCTTCTTACCCCAGGATTTCCCCTGCCCGCCTCCACTCCCAAAGGCAAAGGAAGAGGCAGGGGTGGCCAGAGCAGTATTCTTCCTCTGTTTTGAGCTTTTGGTTCTATTTTGTTTTGTTTTGTTTTTTTACTGACTGTGAAGTTAAATAATGCTCATTTCAGACAATTTGTAAAATTCAAAAAAGTATAAAGAGTAAAACCCATAATTCTACCATTCAGAGACAACCATTTTATTTTCAAGTCACGCTTATTGAAGTGTAGTTTACTTACAGTAAAATTCACCCTTTGTAACATACAGTTTTATGGTTTTTGAGATTTTTGGCATGTGGTTGTATAACCACTACCACACAGAACATTTCCACTAACCCCAAAAAAGAGGCAACCACTTTTAAGTGTTTGCTACACTTCATTGTCTTCAGTTTATTTTTTTTAATTTAAGTTTGAGGCCATTCAACCTGGCTAACCCTGTGTCTTGTTCCAAAAGTCCCACTTTGACATGCCAGGCCTAACTTTTAATGGCTCCCACTTGCCCAAGGAATTCCCAATGGGACAAAGAACTTTAGACTGAACCAGTGACCTAGGGCGGCTAATTCAGCAGTGGTTAGAGATCATTACAGCCTTCTAGTGGCAGGCAGCACAGCATGGGAGGAAGACTTAGCCAGGGCAAATACTCCAAGGCAGATTCAGCCTTCAAGGATACAAGGTGTGGCCTGTGCTTCATGTTTCATGTAAGCAGAGAAATTACACAAGCAGTTCAACTTGTTGGGTAACAAAACTGTGCAAGGAGAAGAAAATGGAATTGGAATTGAAAAGTCAATAAATGAAAATATGATCAGCTTTAACTTTAAAAACTTTCTGAGATTTTATTGTACAGAATTGCAAAACTATCCTTGATTGCAGACTTGGAATCTTGCCATTCATTGTCCAGAAACGACGTTACTTCTCGACAAGCTGTAGACAGTGAAAGAAAAAGTTTATTTCTTTAGGGTACACAAATTGGTTCCATGAATTTTATTTTGTAAATCATAGTTTGTCTACTTATTAAGGTGATGAAACTAAGTTTTCATTTATATTGAAGTGAAAAAAATAGATTCTTTAAAAAATGGACCTTTTAATAATTGTGGGAAACATTAATTTCAACTTTGGGAATCAACTTTTGGGGAATCAAAGTACAGCTTTAAGTTTTCATTTTGATTTTTGTACATTGTCTTGAACTTTGATGACCCCATTTGGAAACAGTTGGCCCCATCAGGTGGTCTGTCCTTTAACTGGCTACTACTGATGTTAGGAAGTTACCCTAGTCTGAGGAAAAATCCTGTCCATATCAACTGAATGAGGGGGAAAATGCGTGCCAATACTGAAATTAAATAACTTCACACTCTACCCAAGATTCTCTCTCCTTTCAGTTAGTTTAAAGCCCTGCTAAAATAGAATTCTATATGGTTTTGAAAAGGTCATACAATCTTGACAAATAGTCTTCTTATCGCCACTTAACAAAAGAACTGTGTTATATTTTAATGAAAAGATTTGATTCCCCACTGCCATTCAGATTTTTTTTTACACTTTATAGGATCATCTGCTAGTGCCCATCAGGCTTCCATTGATACTATTAAAAATTCTAAAAATGCTACTTAGGCTGACAGTAGCAGAAGAGGCTTTTTCATGGTTCAAGTCTTTTCTTCAGCAGATATTTTTAAGTCATTGTGGAGTAAACCTCCTCAAATGATACATTCTTTAAAAATGAAGAGTCGTTGAAAAGATTGAATGTTTGTGCCTTGACAGTTTATTGCTTATTTAATGTACCACTTCAGGAAGATGCTTGATAAAAGTTCTGTCCCTTTGACCTCCAGAGCTCTCACCAGCAAAACCTCAGTTTTTTAAATAATAGTTTTATTGAGATATATTTCACATACCATAAAATGCATACTTTTAAAGTATACAATTCAGTATTTTTAGTGTATTCACAGTTTGTTCAACCCTTACCACTGTTCCATCTTAGGGCGTTTTTATCACCCTATAAAGAAGCCTTCTACCTATTAGCACCCCTTTCCCATACTCCCCTCCCCACAGTCCCTGAGAACTATTCATCTACTCTGTCTCTGTGGATTTGCCCGTTGGGTATTTCCCCACATACAGTATAAGGCAATATATGGACTTTTGTGACTTGGCTTCTTTCACTGAGCATGATGTTTTCACAATTCACCCATGCTGTAAGCATGTATCAGTACTTCATCCCTTTTTGTTTCCAAATAATTATTCCATTGTATGGACATACCACATTTTGTTTATTCATTCACCAGCTAATAGACATTAGGGTTGTTTCTACTTTTTGACTATTGTAAATAATACTACTATGCCTCAGGTGTTAAGAGGGAAAGATCCCAAGGGGTTTGCTTTAGGCATTCTTAGTTTGGGGGTCAGGGAGAGGCACAGGGAGTGACAGAAGTTTTCATGAGCCTCTCCACCCATCCTCCTACTCCCCACAAGAACTTGCCTTCTTTCCTTTCTCCTCTGCTTTCTGTTATGGTAAATCCCTGTATACTGCTGAGCTAGTTGTCTGTGTTGAGTTACTTGAGTGCATAGTAGGTAAAGCTATTTGAGAGTTCTGTAATATTCATCAGAATATTTCAACCAGTTTCCATTCCTAAGTATTATCTTTGGTCACTAGTGCCTCCCTTAATGGTCAAACAAATAAAAGTTCTCTGATTTCGTTTCTAATTCAGACCAAATGAGGAATAAACTATTTGATATTTGAATGTAATTATCAGAAACTCTCTGGGGGATCTGTACAGCGAATATTTATTAAATGGCTGCTCTTATGAGCAAATTTAGTAACACTGAATTTTTATGATGCAACTCCTGTTGTAAACAGAGTAAAGCGTACCACATCTGAAAGATATATGAATGAATCTGTGGCTGACCTGCAGCTCTACAGAAGTCATTTATCTTGAGCAGTTTACTTAAGCACAGTTCTTCCAGAAGGCATTTTAATTACTGCTTCTCATTGCCATTCCAGTCACAAGCCAATTTCATCTGGGACATACAAATCCAAGTGGCAACTATCTCTGCTGATTTGAATTAAACTTGTATAAACTAGGTCTTCTGCAGGGCATATGAGCCCAAGGTAATTCAACCAAAATTCCATTAAGCTAACCTATTTTAACCTAAGAATGTTACCATGTAGAATGTGGATTTTAAGCCATGTAGTTTTCATAACTAATAGTTTTTTATGGACCTAGAACATTATACAACAAAATGTTTTAATCATAGTAAATAAATATTTCAAAATGAATTACCTTTTCCTTAGACTGTTTTAAAATGTTAAGTGGGTGATAAGGTTAGAAGGAACCACAAAAACAGATTAAGTTTATAGTTTGAATCAAAGTTCTAGATTATCTTACGACTTAAATTTTAATGAATCTGGTTAAATATAGAGGCAGCCCAACTATATTAATTTTCTAATTAATGAAGAGGAAAATCCTTTTTAAAATTCAGAGGCCCATGCTTCTAAAATATATGTATCATGCCATTATTTAATTGTCTTTTAAAGCACCATTTTAATTAAAATAATATTATTTCATTTTCTGTAATTTTTCATAGTTCACATTCTATAATTACTATTCTCAAAATATGTAACAATGATAAATTACTCAGTCAATACAGGAATTCTGTTACCACCCCCCACTCTTAGTCATTAGGCTTTTTTAACTATGTGTATGTTTGATAAATTACAAAGTAATTTAAATAAGCCACATAGTATATTTCAAGATGCTTCCTAAAAAAAAGTTTTACCTTTACTGCTTCATAGGAATTAATAATTACTTTAATCATGTATCATATACTTATTGTCATTTTGAGTTTTATCTGCATTTTTTAATCTTTATCTTAAGAAATGATAGAAGTACTAAAAAGCACAAATAATATAACAACACCTCAAGTACTCACATCCCAGAACTGAAAATTGTTGATAATTCATCATATTGGCTTTTTATTTAAAATTTCTTTACAGTTCAAACCCTCTTTGCCCCCATTCTCTCTTCCCAATAGCTAACCACAAGTATATAGTCTTCCATTTTACTTTGTGTGCTTTTATATTATTACACATCCTTGGCCAATATTTTGTGTTTTTTTTTAACCTACACAATATGGTATAGTGTGTGTATCATTGTGCACTAAGTATTTTTCTGCTCAGTATTTAGAATCTTTCCATATTGATATATGTAGATCTAGTTTATGTTTTTAACTGCTGTTATATAGCTCTTTCATAGAATGATCAACTGGCCATTTCCTTATTAAAGAACATTTTCCTTCCACTTTTCAATACTGTAAATAATGCAACACTGAATAATTTTGAACCTGTCTCTTGGTTTACACCTGTAAGATTATGGAAAATACATTGTTATAAGTAGACTATTGGGATCATATTAAATGTACCTTATCAATTTTCTAGATCTTCCTGAATTGCTTTCTGAAGTATCTCAACAGTTGTACCCTCTCAAGCAGTATGTATTAAAGTTCCGGGGAGGGTGTGTCTGTCTGTCTGTCTGTCTGTGTCTCTCTCTCTCTCTCTCTCCTCTGTCTTTCTTTCTCTCTCTCTCTCTCTTTTTTTTTTTTGCCAACATTTAAGATTAAGCAGGCTCTTTAAATTTTACCAATCTAATTTTTTCTCATTTTACTTTGCATTTTCTTGATGACTAATGGGATTGAGTGTTTTCATGTCTTTATGATCCACTTGAGTTTCCTCTTCTATTCATATTCTTTGCCCACTCTTCTTTGTTTCTTTCTTTTTTTTAAGATTTTATTTATTTGTTTGAGAAAGAGAGCAGGGAGAGGAGCAGAGGGAGAGGGACAAGCAAACTCCACATTGAGCATGCAGCCAAGTGGGGAGCTCGGTCTCACAACTGAGATCATGACCTGGACCACAAGCAAAAGTTAGACATTTAACCAACCAAGCCACCCAGGCTCCCCTCTTTGCCCACTTTTCTAATGAGTGATTCGGCTTATTGTCTTTGGTTCTGTCATTAGTTTTTTTGCACTGAAATAACTCTGTAATGTAGATGTTAAAATAGTATAGGTCTTAGTATATCATAGCACTAACAGTATACTATATTAATCTATTTTTAGAATACAAGTCCTTTCATATCATTACAGGTACATAGAAGATACAATCTCTATATGATATATAATAATAGATATGTAATTATCCACATCTGTAGTTGAGGGAAGGTAAGAGCCCAAACAGATGATACTAACATTACTTTCTATTTCTAGATATCCTTTCATGATTTTGCATTTACTTATATATTTTTTGCAAATATTTATGATGTCTTCTCTAAACTCACACAGTAAATATGTATACCTTTACTTTATTACCAAGATACAAAGATGTAAAAGCCTGGAAATTTCCAGTCTAGTAGAAGGGACCATTTTGTATAACTAACAATATGACAAATATGCTTAGTAACTGCATTAAATGTATGTGTATATTATATTATTTTTAATTTTGTGAAAAGCTCCATGTTGATCAGGTTACATTGTCCTAGCTGTATTCCAGAAGGCTCTTCCTGGGTGTGTTTGATTCTCATACCCTTAGGTTAAAATACTTTATATTATAGGAAAGAGAAGAATAGCCATTGGGCACCTTTTCCATAACAGACACGTGGGCTAATGGATGTTTTATACCCATTATCTTCTTTACCATTCACCAGTGTTTCCTTTTTGGTGTTTTGTGTTTTAGTTTGCTTTGGTTTTAATTATTACTGTTCACCTGAATTTATTATTAGGATGATATTGTCCTCTTAAGATAGTGTTATTCTGTAGGTTTTTCTATTGGGATGTCAGTAAATGGTTTAAGAAGACTTAAAAACCCCACTCACATCCACTCTGCCACTCCAAATAGACACAGCCTGTACAAAATGGTGCTCAGCATACAAAAGACAATTACACTGGCTTGCGAGCTCCGCTGAGGAGCCGGAGGTTGGGCCGCAGTTACCTGCGCGTCCGCTTCTGGTCCCTGGCCCCTCAGCGGCATGGGGTGCGGGGCGGCGTTGAAGCGGCCCATGGAGTTCGAGGCAGTGCTGCCGAGCCCTGGTCCCCCGAAGCGGCGGCGCTGCGCCCCTCTGCCCCGCGCCACTCCGGGCCTCAGGCCCCCGGACGCCGAGCCGCCGCCGCTTCTCCAGACGCAGCCCCCACCGCCGACTCTGCAGCAGCCCGCCCCGCCCAGCAACCAGCGGCGCCTTCCAACACCGGAACAAAATTTTCAGAACATAAAACAAGAATAGGCGTTACCAGAGGTGGAGACATTTAGAAGTTGTTCTTAATCAGAGTGAAGCTTGTACTTCGGAAAGTCAGCCTCATTCCTCAGCACTCACAGCACCTAGTTCTCCAGGTTCCTCCTGGATCAAGAAGGACCAGCCCACCTTTACCCTCCGACAAGTTGGAATAATATGTGAGCGTCTCTTAAAAGACTGTGAAGATAAAATTCAGGAGGAGTATGAGCAAATCCTCAATACCAAACTAGCAGAACAATACGAATCTTTTGTGAAATTCACACATGATCAGATTATGCAATGGTATGAGACAAGGCCAACAAGCTATGTGTCTTGAAGCTTTCTTGCATATCTGGGTACCAGGTTTGACCTCAAGAGATGGCTGCTGTACACTTTTTGCAACTGGTTTGATATCACATTTCAGCTCCAACTTTGCATCCTGAGAACACTTACGTTTCTGCAGGTCCATTTTATACAACTTGAAAGACCTTAAAACTTTCTGGTTGCCACAAGCATATCTTTCTTTTCTGCTCATCCAATAAAACAGCTGTGCCCTACTGTGATAGATTTTCCAAACAAAAATACCTGGAGCTTACAAGTAGGCAGACAGGCAGGCAGAGAGACAAGGAGAGGAGGAAGCAGGCTCCCTTCTGAGCAGAGAGCCCGATGCGGGCCTCGATCCCAGGACGCTGAGATCATGACC